>JARQOD010000001.1:576764248-576867796 GCA_033576555.1 Oophaga sylvatica
GTAGGCCCCCCCACCGTCAGAGACACCGGCGTACTAAGAGGGGCCCTGTGCCAGTGCCGTCGCCCACGAGTGGGCTCCCCACCTGCTCAGGGCACCGGCACTTGCCCGGGTGCTCCAGGTGCTGACGCCGGCCCTTGGGGGGTACAGCCCAGTAAGGGTCTGTGCACACGTTGCGGAATCTGTTGCGCATCCACAGCGGATTTTCCACTGCAGATCCGCAACAGAACTGCAAGTGATGTACAGTACCATTATATTCAATGGAAATAAAAAAATGCAGTGCACATGCTGCAGATTTTTCCGCGCGGATTTGGTGCGGATTTAAATCCGCAGCATGTCACTTTTTTGTGCAGTTCCGCAGCGTTTTGAGACCTGCTCTAAATAGGAATCCGCAGGTCTCAAAACGCAGGAGAAATCCAGAGCAAATCCACACTAAATCCGCAGGTCATTTTACCTGCGGATTTAGCAAAATCTGCGCGGAAAATTCCACAGCAGATTCTGCAACGTCTGCACATACCCTTAGGGAGGTGGAAAAAACTGGCATATGTTGAGGTATAGCACATATTGAATACAAAGTATCCAAGGCTCACCACTCACGAGTATTAAAGAGATAACAAATTTATTAAGGTTACAATTCATATACAAAATTACACAATAATATATATAGAGAGGAAAGGAATGTACCCAAGTAAAGTGCACAATGGGTGACAAGGGGAATCAATGCAGGCACAGGGAATATGTGACACACTGTATATATAAAAACACCAACATATCCAATAATAATAATAATCTTTATTTATATAGCGCCAACATATTCCGCAGCGCTTTACAGTTTAACCGTTTCAAAACCCAAGTCATAAGTAACAACGTTAACAATACAATAATTAAAGCAAAATAAGCCGCCCCTGCTCGTGAGAGCTTACAATCTACAATGAGGTGGGGGAGATACAAAGTACAGGTCTGTATATAAAATTGTGCATTTACAATGATGGTCCAGCCATCTTGAGGGAGTGAGGGATGGATGGAGATAGTGAATGGACTACACACACAATTACACATAGAATGACTTTGATTAGTGAATGTGATAGGCCGCTCTGAACAAATGTGTTTTGAGGGAGCGCCTGAAAACATGCAAATTGTGGATAGTCCTAATTTCTTGGGGTAGAGCATTCCAGAGGATTGGCGCAGCGCGGGAGAAGTCTTGGAGTCGGGAGTGGGAGGTACGGATTAGTGCAGAGGTTAGTCGAAAGTCGTTTGCAGAGCGCAGCAGTCGGTTAGGCCGATAGATAGAAATGAGGGAGGAGATATAGAGGGTGCTGCACTGTGGAGAGCTTTGTGGGTGAGAACAAGTACTTTGAATTGGATCCTATAATGAATGAGAAGCCAGTGTAAGGACTGGCGAAGAGCGGACGCGTCCGAGTACCGATTAGCCAGATGGATGATTCTGGCTGCTGCATTAAGGATGGACTGGAGAGGGGATAGTCGAGTAATGGGAAGGCCAAGTAATAGAGTGTTGCAGTAGTCCAGGCGGGAGTGGATCAGGGCGACAGTGAGGGTTTTTGTTGTTTCCATGGTGAGAAAAGGGCGGATTCTAGAGATGTTCTTTAGGTGTAGGCGGCAAGAGCAGGCAAGAGATTGTATATGGGAGGCGAAGGAGAGATTGGTGTCAAACATAACACCCAGACAGCGAGCCTGCTGCCGGGGTGTTATTATGGTGCCGCCCACGGAGAGCGAAATGTCAAATTTAGGGAGGCTAGTAGACGGTGGGAGCAGAAGAAGTTCAGTTTTGGAGAGGTTGAGTTTCAGATAGAGAGCGGACATGATGTTGGAGACTGCGGACAGACAGTCGGTGGCGTTCTGTAGTACAGCGGGGGTAAGGTCGGGGAATGAATTGTATAGTTGTGTGTCTTCAGCATAAAGATGGTACTGAAAGTCAAATCTGCTGATGGTCTGTCCAATTGGGGCCATGTAGAGAGAGAAGAGAAGGGGGCCAAGGACTGAGCCCTGGGGTACACCAACAGTGAGAGGAAGAGGAGATGACGTGTAGCCAGAGAACGAAACACTGGAGGAGCGGTCAGAAAGATAGGAAGTGAACCAGGAGAGAACAGTGTCCTTAATACCTAGTGACTGGATCCTAGACAGTAGGAGACGGTGGTCAACTGTGTCGAAAACTGCAGAGAAATAGCATAGAAAAGTCATAATAATCATCTTAAAGTGCCAACCACAAAGAATGTCAGCAAAAAGTCTAGAAATGACACATACTCATAGCGGATAGGCCTGTCACCAAGGGATTCTGATGAACTGTGCGGGAGAACATCGATAGGGGAGGAAGGTAATTTTGAACCATAACTGACAACTGCTGTCTCCTGTCTGTTGCAATCGATTCAGTATTACCAGTCGTGTGAGCGGTACTCGAGAAATCAGTCCACAACATGGTCATGAAACCTCTGTCTCCAATGCCACTTCGGCTGTGTGCACCACGAACACCTCTTCCATTTGACCCAGTACGGCTCGTGGTAGAACCTGCACCGCTGCTGTGTGCTGGGAATGCCTCTAACAAACGGTTTACGAGAGTTGCTTTTTTGGTCACCAATAATAGCTCTAGGTTCTCCTGTGTCATAATGTTCTGTAATTTGCCTTTATAGCATGGATCAAGGATGCTGACCAACCAGTAGTCGTCATCCTTCATAATTTTGGCAATGCGGGGGTCCCATTTTAGGATCCGCAAGACATAATCACACATGTGGGCCAATGTTCCAGGTGTCAATGATGCACTGCCAGTGGTGGAAGGAGGAGCACTTTCTGCCAAATCCACATCCCTCCAGTCACGCACAAACCCTGTACCTGACCTTGGCATGCCAACATTTTCTCTTGCCCCCTGAGAAGCATCCTCCTCCCCAAAATAATCATCCCCCTCATCCTTTTCCTCCTCCTCTTCCTCTTCTTCCACAACCTCGTCCAGGACAGTTCCCTGAGCAGACAATGACTGACTGTCATCAAGGCTTCCCTCCTCCTCCTCCTCCGCTGTAGATGCCTGATCCTTAATGTGCGTCAAAGTTTGCATGAGCAGACGCATAAGTGGGATGCTCATGCTTATGATGGTGTCGTCTGCGCTCACCAACCGCGTGCATTCCTCAAAACACTGAAGGACTTTACAGAGGTCTTTCAGCTTTGACCACTGCACACCCGACAACTCCATGTCTTCCGTCAAACTGCCTGCCCGTGTATCCTCCCACAAATGCATTACAGCCTGCCTCTGTTCGCACAGCCTCTCAACTATGTGAGTTCCACCTTCTTGCAACGTCTATGATTAGGCGGTGCTTGGGGAGGTGGAGCTTTTGCTGCAGCCTCTGATTAAGACTGGAGTATATGGGCGAGTGACGGATATGCGATCACAGTCTTCGCACCTTATGGAGCAGGGCTGTTAACTCAGGATAATTATTTATTATTATTGCCAGGGCTACGGCTGCCACAAAATTATGGCCGTTATCACTGACTACCTTGCCTGGCTCAAGATGTAGACTGCCCAGCCATGACACAGTTTCTCTCTGCAAGTAGTCGGCCAGTACCTCCGTTGTGTACCTCATCTTTAAAACAGCCTGCTGATGCTTACCACTAACTGTTCGATAGTGGGACACCTCATGTGCAACACTGCCAGCTGCGGATGGAGTGCTCATGCGACTGTGCTCTGTCGATGAGCTTTCGCTTCTGGAGGGGGAGAAGGAGGAGGAGGGTCGAACGCCTACAGCCAACTGTTGCCTATACCGTGGGCTAGGCAGCACTGTCCCACCGCCGCTGTCCCCTGTGGACCCTGCATCCACCACATTAACCCAGTGCGCAGTGATGGACACGTAATGGCCCTGGCCATGCTTACTGGCCCATGCATCTGTTGTGAGGTGCACCTTTCCACTCACTGATTGTTTGAGTGCATGGACATTGCGGTCTTTCACATGCAGGTGGAGGGCAGGGATGGCTTTTCTAGAAAGGAAGTGCTGACTGGGTAGGTCATAGCGTGGAACAGCATAGGCCATGAGCTCTCAGAATGCTGCACTTTCAACCAAACGGAAGGGCATCATCTCTAATGAGATTAGTTTAGCAATGTAGGCGTTCAAAGCCAGTGTACGCGAATGAGAGGATGAGTACTTTCTTGTCCTACTCAGAATGTCTCGTAGGGTGAGCTGGACTTAAGAGCTGCATATGTGGGAACTAGCATTGGACATAACGGACTGAGAGGGGGTTGGTGATGGTGGGGGTGGTGGTGATGGCCTAGATTCAGTCTTTCGTTGCAAAAACATTGTGATTCACTGACAGCTTTGGCCTTGCGACGACACCTCAACATTTCTTGCTGGGAGTGTGCTAACCGGTGTGCTTATAGTGGGGTAAGTGATGCAGCATTGCTGGCTACCTTCAGTGGGAGCAGGTGCACATGTGCTACCTGAGGTTTTGTAGTCGGTCCACGCTTGCAAGTGCATGGTGTTTAAATGTCTAAGCATGCAACTGGTATTCAAATTTCGGAGATTTTTCCCTCGGCTCAAGGTCCTTCCGCACTTCTTACTGATAACCTTTGCCTCATCAATAGGATTTTGGTCAAAAAAGTGCCACACTGCACTCTTCCTACTATGAGATAAATTTTCAGGGCTTGCACGCTGTGCTAATTTGACCGTCTGGCCAAGCTGTCTTGCAACTCTTTTTGTTTTTTTAACACGTTTTTGGACTGCTACGGGCCTGCCAGATAACCGCAGCTGCGATGTCGATGCCTGCTGCGGATCCTCCTCCTCTCCTGAGCTATTGCCAGTGGCACCCTCTTCCCCAATGCATGCCAATCCGGGTCAACAACTGGGTCATCCATCACCTCCTCTTCAATTTCATCTGCACCTTCCTCTGTGTCACCGTGTAATGTGGTATAGTATGCAGGAAGGGGCACCTGAGTTTCATCAGAGTCACATTCTGGCTTAGTAGACTGCGAGGGCAATGTAGTGCTCTGAAATCATAGAATCATGCCCTATAGGCAATCCTTTATTGATAAAATACCTCAATGGGTAGCACCCAAACATAAAAAACAAAAAACAAAGTGTATTCCTAACTTAAAAGCTATGGGGATAGCCTAGAGTCCCTGATGTAGGTCTGGGCTGTCACCTACTTAACCAAAAGGAGGCCAATTTGTAAATGCTCATTCATATATATAAAGAATCAAATACCCCAAAAAAATATATGAAAAACTGAGCCAATTTATAGAAAAATGCAAAAACAATTTTATTAGTTTACAAAAACAGTAAACTGTTTTTGTAAACTAATAAAATTGTTTTTGCATTTTTCTATAAATTGGCTCAGTTTTTCATATATTTTTGTTGGGTATCTGGGCTGTCACCTGCCTAACAGCGGAGGTTGGCACCCTAGGGGGAAGCGTTGTGGCGCCCCCGCTCCACGATGGCTGACCCTAGGGTCCCTGTTAGGCCCTTACACCTTAGGGGATACCTCTACCCAGATAGTAGGGAGACCCCTAACATTAATACAGAGACCAGCTACACCCTAAGGTGTAAGGGCCTAACAGGGACCCTAGGGTCAGCCATCGTGGAGCGGGGGCGCCACAACGCTTCCCCCTAGGGTGCCAACCTCTGCTGTTAGGCAGGTGACAGCCCAGACCTACATCAGGGACTCTAGGCTATCCCCATAGCTTTTAAGTTAGGAATACTTTGTTTTTTGTTTTTTATATCACGGTTGTGTTTGGGTGCTACCCATTGAGGTATTTTATCAATAAAGGATTGCCTATAGGGCATGATTCTATGATTTTGGTTTTGAAGCCCTTCTGTATCTATTATATATTTTCAATGTAGTGCTCTGGGTGAATGTACCAGCAGGATCATATAGCAGTGGCTGTCTCCATGTCATATTCATCTTGGACTGAGAAATTCACGATTTGACTTGATAACCCAGGCATGGTATGTGAAAAGAGCTTCAGGGAGTAATGTGAAGTGTGGCCTGCCTCATCCTTCACTTTTGGTGGGGTGAAGGACACAAAGAAAGGTGTTGTTCCTGACCAGGAGCCTGCACTAACGACTCAGTGCTTGCATTTTTTTGAAACTTCAGAAGAGGAGGCGATAGAGCTGGAGGCTGTTTTGGCAATGTAAGCCAAAATCTGTTTCTTATGCTCCGGCTTTAAAAGAGGTTTACCCACTCCCAGAAAAGGGAGCCTTCCAGGCCTTCTGGAGCCAGACGATGATGCAGGCTCAACACCTCCTGCCTTAGGTGCTATTATGCTTTTGGCACTACCAGCAGATGCACCACCACCACCATCAGTACCAGCTGCCCCCCCCGCCAAAGTCCACGGCCTCTTCCACCATACTTCCTCATGTTTGGGAAAATGTACCAAAAATACCAGTAGATATATGGTACTGTATCAGAAGCGTACAGTTGTATACGGTGAAGGTGAAAATTTAAATCTCAGTATATATTTCCGGAGTCACACACAGACGCTCACAGGCTCAGTATGGATTAGACCAGAATGTGAAAAGCAGAAAAAGGGTACTGTATCACAAGATACCAGGTGTATATAGTATAGGGGAAAATTGTAAATATCCGTATATATTTCCGTATTCACAGACAGACGCTCTCAGGCTCAGTATGGATTAGACCAGAATATAAAAAGCAGAAAAAGGGTACTGTATCTGAAGATACCAGGTGTATATAGTATAGGGGGAAAATTGTAAATCTCCGTATATATTTCCAGAGTCACACACAGACGCTCTGTCGGTATGGATTTGACCGTAATACAAAAGGCGGAAAAAAGGTACTGTATCAGAAGATACCAGATGTATATAGTGTAGGGGAAAATTTCACTCTCTGTATATATTTCCGGAGTCACACACAGATAGTCAGCATGTATTTGTCCGTGATACCAGCCGGTACACGGTAGTGTGTGAGGAGCGTACAGCTCTATACGGTGTGGGAAAAAATGAATGCTCGGTAACTGTGCAGAAAAAAAGAATAAAAGTATTAGTGCTGCGTAAAAAGCAGTCTGCACAGCAATGTACACAGCAATACAGCTAGCAGGCATCCTACTAACCAGCGCTGCTGCACACAAGAAAATCCTCCCCTATTACTGCACACTAACTGTACAGCACAATTGTTATCAGCACAAGCACAGAAGAACTTCTCTTTCCTGCCCTAACTCTCTCCCTACTGATAAACAGCGGCAGCAACCTCTCCCTACTGTTAAGATCAGCAGAAGTAAAATGTCGGTCGGCGGTCAGGGCTTTTATAGCCATTATGATGCCCCCCTAAGCAAGCCAATCACTGCAATGCCCTTCTCTAAGATGGTGGTGGACTCTGCCCATGTCATCTTGTTGCCCACAGTGCATATCCTTGCTCATTGGCTGAAAAAAGGCACCTGCAAGCATTATGGGAAAACTGAATTAGGCGCTCGGGTCCACGACCGCATGGCCGACTTCACGCTATGGTCGGGTTTCGCTCGACGAAACTCGACTTTAGTGAAAGTCAGCGACTTATGAATCTGAACCACCTGTTTCGCTCAACTCTAACAACAAGCTCATCCTCTTATTTGTCCTAGCCAAGCGTCCAGTTGTCCTTGCCCCAGATGAATGAAAGAAGTCGTAAATACCAAGCCATGCACCCACAAGCACAAATACTAAACGCGCACATATCCAAGTTGCTAGCCGTGGAGATGTTGCCATTTAGACTTATGGGGACACAGTCTTTCCATGATCTGTTGGCTGTGGCTGCCCCACGATACTCGGTTCCCAGCCGGCACTATTTTTCCCGGTGTGCCGTCCCGCGTTACAACAGCACATCTTAAACAATATAAAGCGTGCTCTCACCCAAGGCATAACCAGGAAGGTGCACCTTACAACAGACACGTGGACAAGTACTTGTTGCCAGGGATGATACATCTCTGTCATGGCTCACTGGCTCAACCTGGTGGAGGGTGGGAAAAAGTCTGAATCTTGACCATCACATATCCTACCCATGCCATGAATAGCGGGCCCAACCTCAATCAGGGTTTCCGTCTCATCATATACGTCTTGTCTCCCCTCTTCCTCCTCCTCCGCCTCGTTATCCTATGCTGAATTACCCTCCACATCACTACAAAGTTGGGAGCTGTGCAGCAGCGCATCAGCAAAGCGGCAACATGCTCTGCTGAAGCTGATCTGCCTAGGTGAAACACCACACACTGCAGCTGAGTTGTGGCAAGGAATAAAACAACAGACCGATCAGTGGCTCTCCCCACTGCAACTCCAACCTGGTCTGGTTGTCTGCGATAATGAGCGTAACCTGGTGGCAGCTTTAAAGCTCAGGAAGCTGGTACACGTGCCATGCATGGCTCACATGCTGAACCTAGTGGTGCAGAAATTTATAAAAACATTCCCTGACTTGCCGTACCTACTTGAGAAGGTGCGCCGTATTTGCGCCCATTTCCACCATTCCTCAACCGCTGTTGCCGGTCTTGCAGCGCTTCAAAAGCAATTTAATTTGCCAAACCACGGACTCATTTGCGACCTGCCAACACGGTGGAACTCAACATATCATATGTTGGCAAGTATAAGTGAGCAGCAGAGGGTACTTACTTAATACCAGCTTAAACATGCCCGTCACACTGAGACTCAGCCAAGACACATAACAACTGTCGAGTGGGTGTGGATCACTGATATTTGTGAGGTGCTTGATAACTTTGAGTACTGCACCAAGCTTGTGAGCAGTGATCAGGCTATTATCAGCATAACCATCCCTATGCTATGTCTGCTGAAAAATCGCTGCATAATCTAAAAATGCAAACTTTGAGTGCCCAGCAGTTGGGTCTGGAGCAAGATTTCACAATGTGTAATCCTACCCAGACCAGCCAATATCATCAGGCAAGATTGGAAGATGAAGATGATGATGAAGACGAGAAGGGAGAGGACTTCTTTTTCAGTGGTACCGAGGGGACACCTCATGCTACAGAGTGGACTCCCAACCCCAGCTTCATGTCTGTCCAGCATGGGTCGATCTACTGACTGGAGGGCCGGGGAGCCCGGAGGAAGAGAGAACGCCCAGGATTGAGGATCCCCTTGTAAGACCGAGATGACAATTCCCACCCTCTGCTCCTCACTCCCCGATGACCGAGGCCGTAGCCGAAAGTACAATTTACATGCCTCCCGGAAGGTAAAAAATTTGTCCCGCCCACCAGTGAACCTGTCAGGGAGAGCAGCCTTAGGTTCAGATCTGGTTTGCTCCAGGGGGGACAAAACCTTGGACTTAATGTCCGTAAACTCCATGGACAATTTCTGCAACTGCAGGGCAAGCTGGGCTACTGGATCCATGGTAGCTGGGGAGAATCTATAGTTTGGCCGGTGAAAATGTCACGCTGTCTAGCAGATGTATAAATATATAATGTCAGTGGGCCCCTTTAACACATCCCACAATTCATGATGATACGATACGGCACAGAAATATAGGTATAGTACAATGCCAAATACTTCACTTCTTAAATTACATGACTGATTTCTATTTTAAATTCTACAATAGCTCAAAAACCGGACAGTATATTCCTCCATACAGTATTATGGCCACCGCATAGTGCACCATACAGAATAATGAGCCCCATATATTGCTCCAAACAGAATAATTGGTTCCATATAATGTTCCATACAGTATATGATGAGCTCCACATAATGCTACAGTATATGATGGTCCCCATATAATGTGCCATACAGTATAGGACGGTCCCCATAGAGTATAATGAGCACCACATATTGCTCCATACAGTATAATGAGTCGCATATAAAGCTCCTTACAGTATATCATGGGCCCCATATATTGCTCCATACAGAATGGGCTCCATATAATGCTCCATACAGAATAGGCCCCATATGTGCTCCATATGATGCTCCATACCCTATATGATGCCCCATAAATAATGAACCCCATATGATGCTCCAGTATAGGATGGGCCCCATGAATGATGCTCCAGTGTATGATGGGCCAATATAATGCTCCATATATAATGGGCTCCATTTATTTTGCTCTAGTGTATAATGGGCCCCGTATATGATGCTCCAGTGTAAGATGGGCCCCATTTATAATGCTCCAGTGTATGATGGGCCCCATGGATGATGCTCCAGTGTACGATGGGCCTATATAATGCTCCATATATAATCGGCCCCATATGATGCTCCAGTGTATAATGGGCCCCGTATATGATGCTCCAGTGTAAGATGGGCCCCATTTATAATTTTCCAGTGTATGATGAGCCCCATGGATGATGCTCCAGTGTATGATGGGACTGTATAATGCTCCATATATAATGGGCCCCATATGTTGCTACAGTGTATGATGAGCCCTATTTATAATGCTCCAGTGTATAATGGGCACCATGGATGATGCTCTAGTGTATGATGGGCCTATATAATGCTCCATATGTAATGGGCCCCATTTATAATGCTCCAGTGTATAATGGGCCCCTTATATGATGCTCAAGTGTATGATGGGCCCCATATATAATTCTCCAGTGTATAATGCTCCCCATATATTGCTCCAAACATTAAAAAAAATGAAATACCTCTCCTCGCTGGGCACTGCTCTACTCTGGACTCCTCAGCGTCGCCATCTTCCAGCTCTCTGCACTGTGACTGTTCAGGCAGATGGCGCACAGACGTGATGTCATCACGCTCTCTGACCTGAATGTCACTGTCAGGAAACGCGGAAGATGTCACAGAGGTGGAGCAGGGAGAGGTAAGTATTGCAAGTGCTGGGGCCCTGAGCAAGCAGAGGGGGCACACTCGTGGGCGACGGCACTGGTACAGGGCCCCTCATAGTACGACGGTGTCTCTGACGGTGAGTAGGCCCCCCCACCGTCAGAGACACCGGCGTACTAAGAGGGGCCCTGTGCCAGTGCCGTCGCCCACGAGTGGGCTCCCCCACCTGCTCAGGGCACCGGCACTTGCCCGGGTGCTCGGGTGCTCCAGGTACAATTCATATACAAAATTACACAATAATATATATAGAGAGGAAAGGAATGTACCCAAGTAAAGTGCACAATGGGTGACAAGGGGAATCAATGCAGGCACAGGGAATATGTGACATACTGTATATATAAAAACACCAACATATCCAATAATAATAATAATCTTTATTTATATAGCGCCAACATATTCCGCAGCGCTTTACAGTTTAACCGTTTCAAAACCCAAGTCATAAGTAACAACGTTAACAATACAATAATTAAAGCAAAATAAGCCGCCCCTGCTCGTGAGAGCTTACAATCTACAATGAGGTGGGGGAGATACAAAGTACAGGTCTGTATATAAAATTGTGCATTTACAATGATGGTCCAGCCATCTTGAGGGAGTGAGGGATGGATGGAGATAGTGAATGGACTACACACACAATTACACATAGAATGACTTTGATTAGTGAATGTGATAGGCCGCTCTGAACAAATGTGTTTTGAGGGAGCGCCTGAAAACATGCAAATTGTGGATAGTCCTAATTTCTTGGGGTAGAGCATTCCAGAGGATTGGCGCAGCGCGGGAGAAGTCTTGGAGTCGGGAGTGGGAGGTACGGATTAGTGCAGAGGTTAGTCGAAAGTCGTTTGCAGAGCGCAGCAGTCGGTTAGGCCGATAGATAGAAATGAGGGAGGAGATATAGAGGGGTGCTGCACTGTGGAGAGCTTTGTGGGTGAGAACAAGTACTTTGAATTGGATCCTATAATGAATGAGAAGCCAGTGTAAGGACTGGCGAAGAGCGGACGCGTCCGAGTACCGATTAGCCAGATGGATGATTCTGGCTGCTGCATTAAGGATGGACTGGAGAGGGGATAGTCGAGTAATGGGAAGGCCAAGTAATAGAGTGTTGCAGTAGTCCAGGCGGGAGTGGATCAGGGCGACAGTGAGGGTTTTTGTTGTTTCCATGGTGAGAAAAGGGCGGATTCTAGAGATGTTCTTTAGGTGTAGGCGGCAAGAGCAGGCAAGAGATTGTATATGGGAGGCGAAGGAGAGATTGGTGTCAAACATAACACCCAGACAGCGAGCCTGCTGCCGGGGTGTTATTATGGTGCCGCCCACGGAGAGCGAAATGTCAAATTTAGGGAGGCTAGTAGACGGTGGGAGCAGAAGAAGTTCAGTTTTGGAGAGGTTGAGTTTCAGATAGAGAGCGGACATGATGTTGGAGACTGCGGACAGACAGTCGGTGGCGTTCTGTAGTACAGCGGGGGTAAGGTCGGGGAATGAATTGTATAGTTGTGTGTCTTCAGCATAAAGATGGTACTGAAAGTCAAATCTGCTGATGGTCTGTCCAATTGGGGCCATGTAGAGAGAGAAGAGAAGGGGGCCAAGGACTGAGCCCTGGGGTGCACCAACAGTGAGAGGAAGAGGAGATGACGTGTAGCCAGAGAACGAAACACTGGAGGAGCGGTCAGAAAGATAGGAAGTGAACCAGGAGAGAACAGTGTCCTTAATACCTAGTGACTGGATAATAGACAGTAGGAGACAGTGGTCGACTGTGTCGAAAACTGCAGAGAAATAGCATAGAAAAGTCATAATAATCATCTTAAAGTGCCACCACAAAGAATGTCAGCAAAAAGTCTAGAAATGACACATACTCATAGCGGATAGGCCTGTCACCAAGGGATTCTGATGAACTGTGCGGGGAGAACATCGATAGGGGAGGAGAGGTAATTTTGAACCATAACTGACAACTGCTGTCTCCTGTCTGTTGCAATCGATTCAGTATTACCAGTCGTGTGAGCGGTACTCGAGAAATCAGTCCACAACATGGTCATGAAACCTCTGTCTCCAATGCCACTTCGGCTGTGTGCACCACGAACACCTCTTCCATTTGACCCAGTACGGCTCGTGGTAGAACCTGCACCGCTGCTGTGTGCTGGGAATGCCTCTAACAAACGGTTTACGAGAGTTGCTTTTTTGGTCACCAATAATAGCTCTAGGTTCTCCTGTGTCATAATGTTCTGTAATATGCCTTTATAGCATGGATCAAGGATGCTGACCAACCAGTAGTCGTCATCCTTCATAATTTTGGCAATGCGGGGGTCCCTTTTTAGGATCCGCAAGACATAATCACACATGTGGGCCAATGTTCCAGGTGTCAATGATGCACTGCCAGTGGTGGATGGAGGAGCACTTTCTGCCAAATCCACATCCCTCCAGTCACGCACAAACCCTGTACCTGACCTTGGCATGCCAACATTTTCTCTTGCCCCTCTTGGAGAAGCATCCTCCTCCCCAAAATAATCATCCCCCTCATCCTTTTCCTCCTCCTCTTCCTCTTCTTCCACAACCTCGTCCAGGACAGTTCCCTGAGCAGACAATGACTGACTGTCATCAAGGCTTCCCTCCTCCTCCTCCTCCGCTGTAGATGCCTGATCCTTAATGTGCGTCAAAGTTTGCATGAGCAGACGCATAAGTGGGATGCTCATGCTTATGATGGTGTCGTCTGCGCTCACCAACCGCGTGCATTCCTCAAAACACTGAAGGACTTTACAGAGGTCTTTCAGCTTTGACCACTGCACACCCGACAACTCCATGTCTTCCCTCAAACTGCCTGCCGTGTATCCTCCCACAAATACATTACAGCCTGCCTCTGTTCGCACAGCCTCTCAACTATGTGAGTTCCACCTTCTTGCAACGTCTATGATTAGGCGG
Source organism: Oophaga sylvatica (assembly GCA_033576555.1). Taxonomy (NCBI): domain Eukaryota; kingdom Metazoa; phylum Chordata; class Amphibia; order Anura; family Dendrobatidae; genus Oophaga; species Oophaga sylvatica. Next base: position 576,777,898 of record JARQOD010000001.1, read on the forward strand.
TGCTTGGGGAGGTGGAGCTTTTGCTGCAGCCTCTGATTAAGACTGGAGTATATGGGCGAGTGACGGATATGCGATCACAGTCTTCGCACCTTATGGAGCAGGGCTGTTAACTCAGGATAATTATTTAGGAAGCACGGCACCACCAGGTTCAAGGTGTGAGCCAGGCAAGGTATGTGTCTGAGTTTTGCCAGGGCTATGGCTGCCACAAAATTATGGCCGTTATCACTGACTACCTTGCCTGGCTCAAGATGTAGACTGCCCAGCCATGACACAGTTTCTCTCTGCAAGTAGTCGGCCAGTACCTCCGTTGTGTACCTCATCTTTAAAACAGCCTGCTGATGCTTACCACTAACTGTTCGATAGTGGGACACCTCATGTGCAACACTGCCAGCTGCGGATGGAGTGCTCATGCGACTGTGCTCTGTCGATGAGCTTTCGCTTCTGGAGGGGGAGAAGGAGGAGGAGGGTCGAACGCCTACAGCCAACTGTTGCCTATACCGTGGGCTAGGCAGCACTGTCCCACCGCCGCTGTCCCCTGTGGACCCTGCATCCACCACATTAACCCAGTGCGCAGTGATGGACACGTAATGGCCCTGGCCATGCTTACTGGCCCATGCATCTGTTGTGAGGTGCACCTTTCCACTCAACTGATTGTTTGAGTGCATGGACATTGCGGTCTTTCACATGCAGGTGGAGGGCAGGGATGGCTTTTCTAGAAAGGAAGTGCTGACTGGGTAGGTCATAGCGTGGAACAGCGTAGGCCATGAGCTCTCAGAATGCTGCACTTTCAACCAAACGGAAGGGCATCATCTCTAATGAGATTAGTTTAGCAATGTAGGCGTTCAAAGCCAGTGTACGCGAATGAGAGGATGAGTACTTTCTTGTCCTACTCAGAATGTCTGGTAGGGTGAGCTGGACTTAAGAGCTGCATATGTGGGAACTAGCATTGGACATAACGGACTGAGAGGGGGTTGGTGATGGTGGGGGTGGTGGTGATGGCCTAGATTCAGTCTTTCGTTGCAAAAACATTGTGATTCCCTGACTGCTTTGGCCTTGCGACGACACCTCAACATTTCTTGCTGGGAGTGTGCTAACCGGTGTGCTTATAGTGGGGGAAATGATGCAGCGTTGCTGGCTACCTTCAGTGGGAGCAGGTGCACATGTGCTACCTGAGTTTTGTAGTCGGTCCACGCTTGCAAGTGCATGGTGTTTAAATGTCTAAGCATGCAACTGGTATTCAAATTTCAGAGATTTTTCCCTCGGCTCAAGGTCCTTCCGCACTTCTTACTGATAACCTTTGCCTCATCAATAGGATTTTGGTCAAAAAAGTGCCACACTGCACTCTTCCTACTATGAGATAAATTTTCAGGGCTTGCACGCTGTGCTAATTTGACCGTCTGGCCAAGCTGTCCTGCAACTCTTTTTGTTTTTTTTAACACGTTTTTGGACTGCTACGGGCCTGCCAGATAACCGCAGCTGCGATGTCGATGCCTGCTGCGGATCCTCCTCCTCTCCTGAGCTATTGCCAGTGGCACCCTCTTCCCCAATGCATGCCAATCCGGGTCAACAACTGGGTCATCCATCACCTCCTCTTCAATTTCATTTGCACCTTCCTCTGTGTCACCGTGTAATGTGGTATAGTATGCAGGAAGGGGCACCTGAGTTTCATCAGAGTCACATTCTGGCTTAGTAGACTGCGAGGGCAATGTAGTGCTCTGAAATCATAGAATCATGCCCTATAGGCAATCCTTTATTGATAAAATACCTCAATGGGTAGCACCCAAACACAACCGTGATATAAAAAACAAAAAACAAAGTGTATTCCTAACTTAAAAGCTATGGGGATAGCCTAGAGTCCCTGATGTAGGTCTGGGCTGTCACCTGCCTAACAGCGGAGGTTGGCACCCTAGGGGGAAGCGTTGTGGCGCCCCCGCTCCACGATGGCTGACCCTAGGGTCCCTGTTAGGCCCTTACACCTTAGGGGATACCTCTACCCAGATAGTAGGGAGACACCTAACATTAATACAGAAACCAGCTACACCCTAAGGTGTAAGGGCCTAACAGGGACCCTAGGGTCAGCCATCGTGGAGCGGGGGCGCCACAACGCTTCCCCTAGGGTGCCAACCTCCGCTGTTAGGCAGGTGACAGCCCAGACCTACATCAGGGACTCTAGGCTATCCCCATAGCTTTTAAGTTAGGAATACTTTGTTTTTTGTTTTTTATATCACGGTTGTGTTTGGGTGCTACCCATTGAGGTATTTTATCAATAAAGGATTGCCTATAGGGCATGATTCTATGATTTTGGTTTTGAAGCCCTTCTGTATCTATTATATATTTTCAATGTAGTGCTCTGGGTGAATGTACCAGCAGGATCATATAGCAGTGGCTGTCTCCATGTCATATTCATCTTGGACTGAGAAATTCACGATTTGACTTGATAACCCAGGCATGGTATGTGAAAAGAACTTCAGGGAGTAATGTGAAGTGTGGCCTACCTCATCCTTCACTTTTGGTGGGGGTGAAGGACACAAAGAAAGGTGTTGTTCCTGACCAGGAGCCTGCACTAACGACTCAGTGCTTGCATTTTTTGAAACTTCAGAAGAGGAGGCGATAGAGCTGGAGGCTGTTTTGGCAATGTAAGCCAAAATCTGTTTCTTATGCTCCGGCTTTAAAAGAGGTTTACCCACTCCCAGAAAAGGGAGCCTTCCAGGCCTTCTGGAGCCAGACGATGATGCAGGCTCAACACCTCCTGCCTTAGGTGCTATTATGCTTTTGGCACTACCAGCAGATGCACCACCACCACCATCAGTACCAGCTGCCCCCCCGCCAAAGTCCACGGCCTCTTCCACCATACTTCCTCATGTTTGGGAAAATGTACCAAAAATACCAGTAGATATATGGTACTGTATCAGAAGCGTACAGTTGTATACGGTGAAGGTGAAAATTTAAATCTCAGTATATATTTCCGGAGTCACACACAGACGCTCACAGGCTCAGTATGGATTAGACCAGAATGTGAAAAGCAGAAAAAGGGTACTGTATCACAAGATACCAGGTGTATATAGTATAGGGGAAAATTGTAAATATCCGTATATATTTCCGTATTCACAGACAGACGCTCTCAGGCTCAGTATGGATTAGACCAGAATATAAAAAGCAGAAAAAGGGTACTGTATCTGAAGATACCAGGTGTATATAGTATAGGGGGAAAATTGTAAATCTCCGTATATATTTCCAGAGTCACACACAGACGCTCTGTCGGTATGGATTTGACCGTAATACAAAAGGCGGAAAAAAGGTACTGTATCAGAAGATACCAGATGTATATAGTGTAGGGGAAAATTTCACTCTCTGTATATATTTCCGGAGTCACACACAGATAGTCAGCATGTATTTGTCCGTGATACCAGCCGGTACACGGTAGTGTGTGAGGAGCGTACAGCTCTATACGGTGTGGGAAAAAATGAATGCTCGGTAACTGTGCAGAAAAAAAGAATAAAAGTATTAGTGCTGCGTAAAAAGCAGTCTGCACAGCAATGTACACAGCAATGCAGCTAGCAGGCATCCTACTAACCAGCGCTGCTGCACACAAGAAAATCCTCCCCTATTACTGCACACTAACTGTACAGCACAATTGTTATCAACACAAGCACAGAAGAACTTCTCTTTCCTGCCCTAACTCTCTCCCTACTGATAAACAGCGGCAGCAACCTCTCCCTACTGTTAAGATCAGCAGAAGTAAAATGTCGGTCGGCGGTCAGGGCTTTTATAGCCATTATGATGCCCCCCTAAGCAAGCCAATCACTGCAATGCCCTTCTCTAAGATGGTGGTGGACTCTGCCCATGTCATCTTGTTGCCCACAGTGCATATCCTTGCTCATTGGCTGAAAAAAGGCACCTGCAAGCATTATGGGAAAACTGAATTAGGCGCTCGGGTCCACGACCGCATGGCCGACTTCACGCTATGGTCGGGTTTCGCTCGACGAAACTCGACTTTAGTGAAAGTCAGCGACTTATGAATCTGAACCACCTGTTTCGCTCAACTCTAACAACAAGCTCATCCTCTTATTTGTCCTAGCCAAGCGTCCAGTTGTCCTTGCCCCAGATGAATGAAAGAAGTCGTAAATACCAAGCCATGCACCCACAAGCACAAATACTAAACGCGCACATATCCAAGTTGCTAGCCGTGGAGATGTTGCCATTTAGACTTATGGGGACACAGTCTTTCCATGATCTGTTGGCTGTGGCTGCCCCACGATACTCGGTTCCCAGCCGGCACTATTTTTCCCGGTGTGCCGTCCCGCGTTACAACAGCACGTCTTAAACAATATAAAGCGTGCTCTCACCCAAGGCATAACCAGGAAGGTGCACCTTACAACAGACACGTGGACAAGTACTTGTTGCCAGGGATGATACATCTCTGTCATGGCTCACTGGCTCAACCTGGTGGAGGGTGGGAAAAAGTCTGAATCTTGACCATCACATATCCTACCCATGCCATGAATAGCGGGCCCAACCTCAATCAGGGTTTCCGTCTCATCATATACGTCTTGTCTCCCCTCTTCCTCCTCCTCCGCCTCGTTATCCTATGCTGAATTACCCTCCACATCACTACAAAGTTGGGAGCTGTGCAGCAGCGCATCAGCAAAGCGGCAACATGCTCTGCTGAAGCTGATCTGCCTAGGTGAAACACCACACACTGCAGCTGAGTTGTGGCAAGGAATAAAACAACAGACCGATCAGTGGCTCTCCCCACTGCAACTCCAACCTGGTCTGGTTGTCTGCGATAATGAGCGTAACCTGGTGGCAGCTTTAAAGCTCAGGAAGCTGGTACACGTGCCATGCATGGCTCACATGCTGAACCTAGTGGTGCAGAAATTTATAAAAACATTCCCTGACTTGCCGTACCTACTTGAGAAGGTGCGCCGTATTTGCGCCCATTTCCACCATTCCTCAACCGCTGTTGCCGGTCTTGCAGCGCTTCAAAAGCAATTTAATTTGCCAAACCACGGACTCATTTGCGACCTGCCAACACGGTGGAACTCAACATATCATATGTTGGCAAGTATAAGTGAGCAGCAGAGGGTACTTACTTAATACCAGCTTAAACATGCCCGTCACACTGAGACTCAGCCAAGACACATAACAACTGTCGAGTGGGTGTGGATCACTGATATTTGTGAGGTGCTTGATAACTTTGAGTACTGCACCAAGCTTGTGAGCAGTGATCAGGCTATTATCAGCATAACCATCCCTATGCTATGTCTGCTGAAAAATCGCTGCATAATCTAAAAATGCAAACTTTGAGTGCCCAGCAGTTGGGTCTGGAGCAAGATTTCACAATGTGTAATCCTACCCAGACCAGCCAATATCATCAGGCAAGATTGGAAGATGAAGATGATGATGAAGACGAGAAGGTAGAGGACTTCTTTTTCAGTGGTACCGAGGGGACACCTCATGCTACAGAGTGGACTCCCAACCCCAGCTTCATGTCTGTCCAGCATGGGTGGGCTGGAGAAGAGGAGGTGGAGGAGAAGAGTCAGTGTGAGGAGAGGATGGGTATTGTTCCTCCTTCTGGGGTCACAGAAGATTTGCCTCTTTGCAGCTTGGCACACATGGCACACTTCATATCTGACTGTCTGTGCAAAGACCCTCGCGTAATCCACATTTTCAGCCTACACTGGTTGGCCACCTTTCCAGACCCACGGTACAAGGACAAATTTCCTTCGCTACTGTTGCAGTCACCAAGGGGTTTCACAACTGAATCCTTCAAGAAGGCCATTGTCGATCATTTGATGGCAACAGCATCCTCAGACACCGCTGCTAGCAGGGGTACCAGCTCTGTGCAACAGCATGCATTAATGGGGAGAGACACGCCAAGCAGGTCCAAAAAAGATGGTGGTGAAATATCCACAAACTTTGCCATCTTCAATAAACAGGCTCATCAGCAAGGACTAGCTGAACCAGTAACAATGTGAAGGAGGGAGTAGTTGAACAAGATGGTCAACGACTATCTAAGTGACATACTTGCGTCCTTCCTGACGCTTCTGTTCCATTTAATTACAGGGTATCCAAGCTGAATAGTTGGCCCGACCTCTCCTTATATGCCTTGGAGGTGCTGGCATGCCTTGCTGCTAGTGTGATGTCAGAGCGTGTTTTCAGTGCCGCTGGGCAATCATCACAGATACACGCACACGGTTGACTAGAGAGAATGCTGACAGGCTGACTATGATAAAATTTAACAAGGACTGGATTTCGCAACAGTATTTAAGCCCTCCAGATGACAGTATCCCATCCTAAAGTCACCCAAAACGTTATTTGATGCAACTGGTGATCACATCCATCCCTTCCCATACAAACACCTTTTCTTCTTCTACACATGTTTTCAACTCCTGCTTCTGCCACATGTACCTCATGGTCAAAAAGCTAAAAACAATGTTCCGTTCATTAATATTTCACATAGGAGGCACCTGTGATGAGACCCTTCTTCCTTCATCAACCATGGTATCATGCCCCTTGGGCTAATTTTCGGAGACACTATGGCTTTGCCTGGACACTGGGCACTGCAACTACTAGTGCTATTAGTCCTAGCTTCATAATTGTTTGGCCCTGCAGACCTGCCTTGCTTCCTTCATCAACTATGATACAGCCCCTTGAGCTAATTTTTGGAGACCATATGTGTTAGGGGTCGAGTTCCCGCTTCTGCACAATGGGAATCTCGAGCCGTCCCTGCTGCGGTCTCCCATCTGTCTCTGGCCGCAGTGGACTCTTCTCAGCTTAGACGTCGGTCCCAGCGTCTCGCCCAGTCTAACATTGTGCAGAGGATTACTGCTGCTCCTCCAAGCTCTGCTATTGTAGCCAGTACTGGTTAGCGGCGAGCAGACGTCTTTAGGACAAAGTCCTTGCTTTCCCCTTCTGAGCATGCCCAGAGTAAGATCTCTCATTGGAGATCAGGGGGTCACATGCTCAGGTACTGCAGCAGCTCCTATTGGTCCGCCAGGAAAGTCCTGAAACCACTTGTGTTCTGGAGCAGTTTCCTATTGGTCCTTATCTGGCAGGTCCTGTAGTTGCTACTATAAAAGGGTGGCATGGTCGTGCCGCCATGCGCTAGTATCAATCACATTATGTGCTTTGCGCCAGGGTGATCTTGCACGCATGTGTTAGGGCTCGGCTGAAATAAGCCCCTAGAATACCGGCTTCTCCGGTGAGGAGATTGTCTGATTGCGTTGCTGATTGCGTTACTACGGACTGCTGTCCGCACAGCAGTTGTCTGTGCATACCTGTGGAGTTAACAGGACACAGTCCATATTTCTGCGTTTCTACCTTAGCGACTCTGTGGTGTAACAGAGTTCGCTTACACTGCCATATAGGGCCACAGTGTCTATAGTTGTGACTCTGTGAAGTAACAGAGTTCGCCATACCGCCATCCTACTAGCAGCAGTGTCATGATCCCAGTGCAGATTTGGCCTGCACACCAGGGGTTAATGTCTTGATCCTAGTGCGGGCTCTGACCTGCACACCTGGGGTTTATTATTATGGCCTCTCTTTTGTTCGGGGAGAGCTTCTTATAGCCCTAGGAAGCTCCAATCCCCGTCAGTTATACTTTTGCCCTTGGCTGAGTGTGTTGACCCCTGATTGCCTGTGCCTTGTGCCTGTGTTCTAGTTTGTTTGTATGGTTCTGACCCGGTTCTGTTTCCCGTTGTGATTTTGCCTCTTGATTCTGTACTGTGTATATGCTTCTCTGGTTTTCTGACTCCTGCCATGTCCCTGACTATTCTTGATTTGCCTGCTCCTTGTGTACTGCGTTTTCTCTCACGTTTACTGACCTCGGCTTGTCTTGGATTCCGTCTCCCTCTGGTGCCCCGTCCTCTACCTGGTGTCCGGTGACCCACTTTCCATTCTCCAGGGTCCCAGTAGCTCCCTGCACTCATCCCCAGCTACAGGACGCTAAGCTCCGCCCCCTGGGGTCACATGACCGCAGGTCCTGGCAGTACACTCACCACTTGGTGTTCTGCTAACTCCAGCTCTGCTGTATTGCTATCGTCTTGCCCAGCACTCGGGCGCTGTGAGTACCGCTGTCACAGGCCGTCGGAGGCTCCAGGCTCCCACTGTCAGAGCTGCTGAAACCGCTGGTAAGTGCCCACCTAGCGGTTTCTCTTGATATTATAACTGACCTTGAACTTTTTTTTTTTTTTTTCTCTGCAGCATGGACCCAATGCATGCTTTATCTGAGCAGGTGAAACACTTGACTCAGTTGCTGCAGAAGCTAAATTTGGAGCACCAAACTCTGGCCAATCCCAACGGAAGGTTGCGGATTCGGTTCAGGGGGCGCTATCCGCAGGGTTTCAGCAGGAGTGGGCTAGAGATGTCTTTTTAGTCTCACCCGAACCCCCGGTTAAGTTACCAGATACTTTTGCTTGTAACAAAAGTAATTTTAGAGTATTTAAGGAGGGCTGTAAACTTTTTTTCTCTTTGAGACCCGCTCCTCTGGGGATGAGAAACAGAGGGTGGGGGTGGTTATGTCCCTGCTTAGGGGGGCCCCGCAAGCCTGGGCATTTTCTCTTTCCTCTTCTGCCCCAGAGAGAATGAGTGTGCATGCATTTTTTGAGGCCTTAGGGCATATTTACGATGAGCCGGATAGAGTGCGTTTGGCTGAGGACAAGGTGATGAGTGTCTGTCAAGGGAAGCACTCGGCCGAGTGGTTCTGTTCTGAATTTAGACGTTGGGCAGCCGAGGTTTCGTGGAGTGATGCCGCCCTTCGGGGGTTGTTCCGTAGAGGCCTGTGTGAACGTCTAAAGGATGCCCTGGCACTTCATCCTCCACCTGACTCCCTGGAGGATGCCATGACCCAAGCGGTTCGCATGGATCGCAGACTGCGGGCTAGAGGCATTATGCAGTTGGAAACATCATTATTCTCCAGTGGAGATGAGACCCGGACTCCTCCTGTGGCTGTGGAGGTGAATGCTATCACCTGTGAGAAGGAAAGAAGACACCGCCGTGAGAAGCAGTTGTGCTTCTATTGTGGGGAATCTGGACATTGGAAGAAGGACTGCCTCTCCTGTCCGTCATCTTCCAAGGTGGCAGGAAACGACTAGGTCTGGGTAGTAGTCGAGGAGGCTACCCAGACCTTCAGGTACATTTTTCCTCACTTGCAAAAATTGTGCTTCAGTTGGAACTGGAACTTGGTGATGGTCCTGTTCAGACTACCGCCTTTATTGACTGTGGTTCTGCTGTTAATCTGATTGACACCCGGATATTGACTCTTAATAAGATAGGAACAGTCAGGCTTCAGGATCCTGTTAAACTTGTGGCTATTGACTCATCCCCTCTTACCCGGGACGGTATCTATTTAAGGTCTGAACTTTTTTCTCTGAAAGTGGGTCCCACTCATGTGGAAAAACTAAGTTGTCTTGTGTTAGATAATTTGCCTGCGGGACTGGTACTGGGGATGCCTTGGCTTCAACGCCATAATCCTACCATTGATTGGGTGACGGGGGAGATCACTCAATGGGGATGCAGGGATAAATGTTGTAACCTGGGACCTCTTGTCAACTCTGTTAAATCTGTATCTGTGTCGTCTGTCGGTCTGGAGGGTATTCCGGAATACCTGAAGGATTTCGAAGACGTGTTTTACGAAAGCGAGGCTGAGGCGCTGCCACCACATAGACCCTATGATTGTGCCATTGATTTAGTACCTGGAGCCAAGTTGCCTAAGGCTCGGTTGTTCAATTTGTCCGGGCCAGAGCGCCAAGCCATGAAGGAGTACATAGCTGAGAGTCTCCGCAAAGGGCATATTAGGCCTTCTGTTTCACCCGTAGCAGCAGGATTCTTCTTCGTGAAGAAGAAAGATGGTGGTTTGCGGCCGTGCCTCGACTTTCGGGAACTTAACAAGATAACGGTTAGGAACACTTACCCACTTCCCCTCATTCCAGACTTATGTAACCAGTTATCAGGGGCCCAATGGTTCTCCAAATTAGATCTCCGGGGAGCCTACAACCTGATAAGGGTTCGGGAAGGGGACGAATGGAAAACGGCGTTCCTTACATCAGAGGGACTCTTTGAAAACCTGGTGATGCCATTTGGGTTAACTAATGCCCCCGCTATTTTCCAGAACTTTATCAATGTTGTGTTTTCAGACCTGATAGGCCGTTTTGTTATCATTTATTTGGATGACATTTTGATATATTCCCCGGACAGTCAGTCTCACTTGCAACATCTACAGACAGTTCTCCAGAGACTCAGGGAGAATCAATTGTTTGTGAAATTGGAGAAATGTTCGTTTTTCGTTCAGGAACTGTCTTTTTTGGGGCTGATTGTGTCCGGTGTGGGGTTTCGTATGGATCCTAAGAAGGTGCTGGCTATTGTAGACTGGGTTCAGCCTCGAGATCTCAAGGGGCTCCAGCGCTTTTTAGGATTTGCAAACTATTATCGGAGATTCATTAAAGGTTTCTCACAAGTGGTTAAACCACTCACTGATCTTACCCAGAAGGGTGCTGATGTAAAAAATTGGTTGAGACTTGCTAAAGAATCTTTCTCAGCGCTTAAGAAATGTTTCATGTCCGCCCCAGTGTTGGTTCAGCCAGACCCGTCCAAACCTTTTATTGTGGAGGTGGATGCTTCTGAAGTGGGGGTGGGTGCTGTGTTGTCCCAGGGTCCGGCCACCCTTACTAATCTCAAACCCTGTGCCTTCTTCTCCAAGAAGTTCTCTTCCGCTGAGAGAAACTATGATGTAGGCAATAGAGAACTTCTTGCGGTCAAGCTGGCATTCGAAGAATGGAGGCACTTTTTGGAAGGGGCGGCTCACCCTATCACTGTTATCACAGATCACAAAAATTTGGCATACCTTGAATCTGCTAAGAGGCTTACGCCTAGACAAGCCGTTGGTCATTTTTTTTTCACGATTTCAATTCTCCATTACTTTTCGACCGGGGTCCAAAAATGTTAAAGCGCATGCCCTGTCCAGAAGTTTTGACCCTGTGTCTCCCCCCGAGCCACCGTCCTCCATTCTTCGTCCGGGGGTGGTAGTGGCGGGGATCTCGACAGAGTTGGAACAAGAAATTTTGAGGGCTCAGTTCCTAGCTCCGGCGGCCAGGCCAGGGGATAAATTGTTTGTTCCAGAATTATTGCGGCCTAGACTTCTGCAGGAGTTTCATGAGTCTAGGCTTAGTGCTCATCCTGGTATCACTGCCACTAGAGAGGCAGTAGCCAGGGTGTTTTGGTGGCCTTCAGTGGGGACGATGTTAAGAAATTCATTTCTGCTTGTGGAGTTTGTGCCCGTTCCAAAAGCTCGCATAGCCGGCCGGCTGGGGAACTCATACCTATACCGGTTTCTGAAAGGCCATGGACTCATCTCTCCATGGACTTAATTACTGGTCTTCCACCTTCCAGGGGCAATACCGTGATTTGGGTGGTGGTGGACAGGTTTTCTAAACAGGCCCATTTCGTTCCCTTGGCAGCATTACCCTCAGCAGAAACATTGTCAAGATTGTTTGTGCTGCATGTGGTCCGTTTGCATGGGGTACCCCTGAATGTTGTGTCTGACAGAGGTGTGCAGTTTGTGGCAAAATTTTGGAGGGCATTCTGTAAGAAATTGGGCATCTCACTCTCCTTCTCGTCGGCATATCACCCGGAAAGTAATGGTCAGACGGAGCGTACCAATCAATCCCTGGAACAGACTCTCAGGTGTCTGACCACCGCCAGACAGGAGGATTGGTGTGATGCGTTACCGTTGGCGGAATTCGCCTTTAACAACCGAGTGAGTCAATCCACCAACATGTCCCCATTCCTGATTAATTATGGGTTTAATCCCCATTTTGGGGAGTTTTCACGGTTGGATTCCGGTTGTCCAGGGGCGGAGGGATCCGTTCTACGGTTAAAAAATATCTGGGCTGAAGTCCAGCGTAATATATCTCGGGCCCAGGGGAGGTATAAATATTTTGCGGACAAAAAGAGAGCCCCGGGACACATGTTTCAGGTGGGGGAGAAGGTTTGGCTTTCCACACGTAACATCAACTTGAAGGTACCATCAGCTAAATTGGGACCGAAGTTCATCGGTCCGTACGAGATTGTGGAGATAGTCAATCCTGTGGCATATAGGTTGCATCTCCCCCCGTCCTTAAAAATAACCAATGTGTTCCATAAATCTCTGTTGAAACCCGTGGGGTCTGTCAAGGAGGACTCTGAGTCTGTTGTTCCTCCAGTGTTAGTGGAGGGTCACTTGGAGTATGAGGTCGGACACATTGTGGACTCTCGGCGGGTGCGCCGCTCCTTACAGTACCTGGTCCACTGGAAGGGATATGGACCAGAGGATCGCTCATGAGTCTCTGCTCGCTCGGTACATGCGGATCGCCTGGTTCGGGCTTTCCATGCCAGGTACCCGGGCAAGCCTGGGGGTCCAGTGGCCCCCCGTTGAGAGGGGGGTACTGTCATGATCCCAGTGCAGGTTTGGCCTGCACACCAGGGGTTAATGTCTTGATCCTAGTGCGGGCTCTGACCTGCACACCTGGGGTTTATTATTATGGCCTCTCTTTGGTTCGGGGAGAGCTTCTTATAGCCCTAGGAAGCTCCAATCCCCGTCAGTTATACTTTTGCCCTTGGCTGAGTGTGTTGACCCCTGATTGCCTGTGCCTTGTGCCTGTGTTCTAGTTTGTTTGTATGGTTCTGACCCGGTTCTGTTTCCCGTTGTGATTTTGCCTCTTGATTCTGTACTGTGTATATGCTTCTCTGGTTTTCTGACTCCTGCCACGTCCCTGACTATTCTTGATTTGCCTGCTCCTTGTGTACTGCATTTTCTCTCACGTTTACTGACCTTGGCTTGTCTTGGATTCCGTCTCCCTCTGGTGCCCAGTCCTCTACCTGGTGTCCGGTGACCCACTTTCCATTCTCCAGGGTCCCAGTAGCTCCCTGCACTCATCCCCAGCTACAGGACGCTAAGCTCCGCCCCCTGGGGTCACATGACCGCAGGTCCTGGCAGTACACTCACCACTTGGTGTTCTGCTAACTCCAGCTCTGCTGTATTGCTATCGTCTTGCCCAGCACTCGGGCGCTGTGAGTACCGCTGTCACAGGCCGTCAGAGGCTCCAGGCTCCCACTGTCAGAGCTGCTGAAACCGCTGGTAAGTGCCCACCTAGCGGTTTCTCTTGATAAGCAGGCTCTGCCTGCACGGTGGACCCCGGGCTGCGAACACACTTATAATTTATATTTATTTTGTGCGTTCCGCCAGCCCTAACATAATACTAGCGCCAGGGTCTGGCTAGTAAAATGGCGGACGTTCAGCATCTACTGCAGGACATCCAGAAGCTGGAGGGTAGGTTGGCTGCTCTTGAGCTCACAACCTCAGCTGTGGATGTTACCGCAGTCGCTGTTCAGGCTGCTAGCATGGCTGCAGCCAGTGTGTCCACTGCCACCTCTGTCCCCACATTATCCCACCTCCCACTTCCAGACAATTTCGCTGGTGACAGCAAGCAATGTCGGGGATTCGTGAGTCAGTGCTCTATACAACTCGAGCTTCTGGCTGCACGTTTCCCCACGGATCAGGCACAAGTGGGCTTTGTAATATCTCTTCTGTCGGGCAGAGCGTTGGAGTGGGCCACCCCGCTGTGGGAGCGTGATGACCGTGTGGTGCGGAGTGCTCCTCGTTTTCTGGAGGCTCTAAAAAAGGTCTTTCTAGGACCTCAGGTCACCCACGATGCGGCGCTCCAACTCCTGGCAAGTTCACAGGGTTCGTCCTTGGTCAGCTGTTTTGCTGTCCAATTTCGGACTCTGTCGTTGGAGTTGGACTGGCCAGATAAAGTCCTCATTCCCGAGTTTTGGAGAGGACTAGCGAGCCATGTGAAAGACGCCTTGGCTACCAGGGAGATTCCCACCACACTGGAGAAGATTATCACCATATCTACCCGCATCGACCTCCGTTTTCACGAGCGGAGGTTCGAGCGGTCCCAGTGTAGGCAGAGGTTCCGGCTGGCTCCCACCTTCGCCAGACCTCTGGAATCTTTCAGCCAGGCACCCGACTCCCATGAGTCCTTGGAGGTTTCTCAAGCAGGACCTAAGTCCCGAGCCGCTCGAGTACCCATGGTCTGTAACATCTGCCAGCAGTTAGGACATTATGCCAACAAATGTCCACAGCGGTTGGGAAAACGGTCACGTCTAGTGATCTTGGGAGGAGGTTCTCTAGACACTGCGGCATTTTCCACCAAGTTGTCCTTTAAGGTGACAATTACTGTAGGTCCATCCACTCTCACCGCCGAGCTCTGTGTGGATTCTGGAGCTGAGGGGAATTTCATGTCCTCTGCCTTTGCTCTCCGCCACACTATACCTCTGGTGATGCGCGCCAAACCGGTGACTGTGCGTGTAGTGAATGGATCCACTCTGCCCTCACAAATCACCCACCAGACTATCCCTCTCATGTTGTCTATGTCCCCTTCCCATCAGGAGAGTATTTCCTTTCTTGTCCTGCCCGAGGGAATAGACGAAGTGTTGCTGGGAGTACCTTGGCTCCGTCACCACTCTCCCATATTGAGTGGTCCTCTGGGAGGATACTGGGTTGCGGTGATTCATGTAGAGGCAGGTGTGTCAGGGAGTGAGTTCAGGTCACCACCACAGAGATACCCGTAGATCTCACTTCTCTCCCCAGTGTTATTGGTCATACGCAGATGTTTTCTCCAAGAAGGCAGCGGAGACTCTTCCGCCTCATCGCCCCTACAACTGTCCTATTGATCTCTTGCCTGGAGCAGAACCTCCTCGGGGAAGAATCTATCCCCTCTCGCTTCCTGAGACGGAGGCCATGTCCCAGTATATTCTGGAGAATCTGGTAAGAGGGTTCATTAGGAAGTCGGTGTCACCAGCAGGGGCGGGGTTCTTCTTCGTGCAAAAGAAGAACGGAGAATTACGTCCATGTATTGACTACAGGGGTCTTAACGCCATCACCGTCAAGAATAGGTACCCGTTGCCCTAATCGCTGAGCTCTTTGATAGGCTCCGAGGACCAAAGGTATTTACCAAGCTAGATCTACGTGGTGCCTATAACCTAATTTGCATCCGTGAAGGGGACGAGTGGAAGACAGCTTTTAATACCAGGGATGGGCATTATGAATACCTGGTGATGCCCTTCGGGCTCTGTAATGCTCCCGCTGTTTTCCAAGACTTTGTTAATGACATCTTCCGGGATATGCTCTCCACCTCTGTAGTAGTCTATCTGGATGATATTCTCATCTTTTAACCAGATATAGACTCTCACCGGAGGGATGTCAAGAAAGTCTTCGACCTCTTACGGGCAAACTCCCTGTATGCCAAGCTGGAGAAATGTGTGTTTGAGTAGGAGTCCTTACCTTTCCTGGACTATATCATCTCCGCCCAGGGATTGGCTATGGATCCTGCCAAACTACAGGCTGTAATGGACTGGCAAGAACCCCATTCTCTTAAAGCGGTGCAGAGCTTTATGGGGTTCATTAATTATTATCGTCAGTTCATCCCCATTTCTCGACTTTGGTAGCTCCCTTGGTGGCCCTCACCAAGAAGGGAGCAAATCCCAAGTTGTGGTCTGAGGAGGTCTCCAAGGCGTTCTCTTCCATCAAGTCGCATTTTGCCAGTGCTCCCATATTACATCGCACTGATGTTGATAAGCCGATTATTTTAGAGGTGGATGCCTCTTCTGTTGGTGCTGGAGCAGTCCTTTATCAAAAGGATGCTCAAGGTCGGAAGCATCCCTGCTTCTTCTTTTCTAAGACCTTTACACCAGCAGAGAGGAATTATTCCATCGGGGACAGGGAGTTGCTGGCTATGAAGTTGGCCTTCTCTGAGTGGAGACATCTTCTGGAGGGGGCTCGTTTTCCCTTCCAAGTTTTCACCGACCACAAAAACTTGGTATATTTGCAAACGGCTCAGCAGCTAAATTCTCGCCAGGCCAGATGGTCCCTATTCTTCTCTCGGTTTCACTTCACCCTCCATTTTCTCTCCGGTGAGAAGAATGTTCGGGCCGACGCTCTCTCTCACTCTTTAGTGTCATCAGAGGAGGAGGATGAGGAGCCTCGGCTTATTGTCCCCGAAGAGAGCCTGAGAACTGTAGCCCCGGTTTCGCTAGAGTCTGTGCCTCCGGGCAAGACTTTTGTGCCCACTAATTTGCGACCGGAGGTACTCTCTTGGGCACACTCGTCCAGGGTGGGTGGACACTTTGGGGCAAAAAGGACAACAGAATTATTGGCGAGGACATACTGGTGGCCACATATGGCCCATGACGTCAGGGAGTATGTTCAGGCGTGGAGCATGGATACAGCATGGAGAACCTCTATTTTTGATAATCATCCAATATAAAGCTGACAGCTAGAGGTGGCAGCCCGTAGCTGTCTGTTTTGCTTCCACTGGTTACCGAGAATAGAAGAGACCCCATGTCATTTTTTATTATTATTTATTTGTTTATTAATTTATTGCACAGGTGAGGGTAATTAATACTCACATCAGCCTCGCTTGCTCTCAGCGAGAGCAGGTGTAGGGTGATGAGAGTAGTACTCTCAACAGCTGATGCCTGTGACAGGCAGTAGCCTTTTTATTGCCAGTCAGAGTCATCTGACAGCGTGAGAACTGCAGTGCTCTAACCAGTGTTAACAAATTTATCGTCAATCAGAACCACGGGTGTTTTTTGCGCTGCCACAGAGATGACAGTATGGGAAATAGCCGATGTTCGGGTTGCCAAACCTGAACGGCGTTGTCTGTGTTTGGGGTTCGTGCATGAACATTAGGTGTTTGGTACAGACTCCGAACTTCACTGTTCGGGATTGCCTATTCATATTTCTGAGTTTTTTTATTCTTCATTTACAGTTACTCAAAATTGCCTTTAAAAGCTGTGATTGGACTTGGTTTACTTTAGGATTTATCAGGTCATAAGCTTAATATTCAGCAATGATTAGGGGTTGCAGAACACTTTGGTTTATCTGAGTAGTGAATGGTTTAACAGGGGACCTTTCAAGTTGTCATTTACACTCTGAACAAGTCTGACGTTTCATCTTTGCAATGCCTTGCATTGTCCATTTACATCCATCACTTCACAAACTACGTATATTGCAAAATTGTGCAAGTATGAGGAACTCTTGTCTAACTTTTCTAAAATCTAAACAAAGATATCAGCAAAATGTAGATGTAATGGATGGTAAGCAACTCACATTAGCTTACAATGACAGCTGAAAATTGAACAATTTTCTGCTTATGAACAGTTTTGTTTTGAACACTTTTATATATATAAAAAATTACTTTATATTTGACTTTTACCAAAGACACAAAGATATCAAAGATAGATAGATAGATAGATAGATAGATAGATAGATAGATAGATAGATAGATAGATAGATAGATAGATAGATAGATAGATAGATAGAATACTACTCAGACACCCAGGGCCGGCTCCAGGTTTTTATGGGCCCCGGGCGAAAGAGCCTCAGTGGGCCCCCTTAACACAGACCACGATTCATGATGCACAGATACAGCAGAGAAATATCGGTATAGTACAATGCCAAATACTTCACTTCTTCCATTACATGAGTGATATCTATTGTAAATTGTACAATAGCTCAAAAACCGCCAAATCCTCACAGCGCACAGAACAGACTGGACAGTACAGTCCTCCATACAATATTATGGGCACCACAGTTTCCCCCTCATCACCCATATAATACCCCATGCAGGATGTCACCCTGCATATAATGCTCCATACAGAATACTGGACCCAAAATAATGCTCCATACAGAATACTGGACCCAATATAATGCTCCATACAGGATACTGGTCCCCATATAATGCTCCATACAGGATACTGGTCCCATATAATGCTCCATACAGGATACTGGTCCCCATATAATGCTCCATACAAAATATGGAGCTCTCCTCTGCGCTGTACTGCGTTCTGGACTGTTATGGCTCAGGAAAGGGCGCTGTGGAAAGACTCCCCCTGCCCATTATCATCAATACCTGCCCATTATCATCATCTCCCCATCATCATCAATGCCTCCCCATTATCAGCAATGCCTGCCCATCATCATCTTCTCCCCATAATCAATGCCTGCCCATTATCATCAATGCCTGCCCATTATCATCATCTTCTCCCCATCATCATCAATGCCTCCCCATTATCAGCAATGCCTCCCCATTATCAGCAATGCCTGCCCATCATCACACACAGACAGCACCACAGCACACAAGCACTCTCTCACATACATACACACACATACACACACACATACACACACACACACAAAGCACCGCACTACATACACACAGAGACACACACACACACAGAGACACACACACACACGTCTCACCTGTCCAGCGACGCGCTCTCTGCCACAGCCGGCCGCTGAATGATGAAGTCATTCAGCGGCTCTGCTGTGAGAGGAAGCGCCAGCGCCCCCTGGAGCCCGGAGCTGCGGCAGCGGAGGCACGGGAGAGGTAAGTATTGTGCCAGCTGCTGCCGAGGCCCTGAGCAAGCGGGGGGGGGGGCCCAGTGGCGGCGCTGACACCGCTCTCCTCCGCTAACGGGCGCGGGGGTGCCAGACGGCGAGTGGGCCCCCCCGCCTGCTCAGGGCCCCGGAACTTGCCCGGGTGTGCCGGGTGCTGACGCCGGCCCTGCAGACACCAGTATAACACCTTATCTCACTTGGGAATAATATCTTTTAAACAGAGAAGGAGCATGAATTTTCATACTAGCTTCCTAGTATCTGTTTTTCAGGTTTATAACCTTTCCTGGTAAGTTATGAATTCAAAACCAAGAATATAAAAAATGAGCAAATACCTTGCATTAAGTAAATAAATGAATAGTAGTAGTACATAAAAATAACATAGGTTACTTAGTTGACACTATTTTACTTAAAAGAGCATAAAGCCATCCCACCGTGACAAGGTGTATCAAATCAGGATGGTTCCTAACACTACTAGTAATTTTGCTATATGCCAGTAAGCATCAAAATTGACGGGGACAGAACAGGACCTAGATCTCACAGTTTAAGGGTATGGTTCCACGGTCCGGAACCAATGCGCTTTGGACTGAGCGGAAACCCCGCTCCGCCCAAAGCCCCGCCCCTTCTGAACGCGTGGTGAATCCGGATGTGTTCATTGAACACATCCGGAATCACCGCACCCCTGTATAGGTCTGTATTATTTACCTTGTGGCGACGGAGCATCGCCGCAAGGTAAAAGGACATGCTGCGATCTGAAAAGACGCGCCGCATGTCCGTTAACGCAGGTCTGCCGCCTGCGTGTTTTAACGCATAGTGGAGACGGGATTTCATGAAATCCCCTCCACTTTGCTGTAACATCTGGACACTGCGTGTTTGATGCTGCGGCTGTACACAGCGTCAAACATGCAGCGTTTCCTGACCGTGGAAACAAACCCTAACAAACACAATTATTATTAATGCTCAGTCACCAGTATATGACCTTATCTCACTAAGGAAAAAAACCTTCTGAAAAGAAAAGGCACATTAATTTTATACCAGCTTCTAAAGACCATTTTTCATGTCTATAACCTTTCAAGGTAGGTTCAACAATCAGAATATCCATAACCAAAGATTGAAGGCCATAACGTTAGTCTACTTTAGGACTTTATTTGGATCTGTCTAGCGTGGGGCAGATTTGTTCAATGAGCACATCTGGATTCACCGCGCGTTCAAAAGGGGGCGGGGCTTTGGCGGAGAGAGTTTCAGCTCGGTCCAAAGCGCTGTGGTTCGGAACGTGGAACCATACCTAAGACTGCAAGCAGATGTGGAATAATGTAGCAGAAGGAACAGATTTTAACCCTTAATGTCCCTGACGTGCAGAGTCGTCATGGCAAGGTGCAGTTCGGCACCAGGACGGACTCTGCACGTCATGCTTTGATACCACTGCGTGTAAACACGCAGTGGTAGATCAGTGCCGACAGCTGTCACAGACAGCTGACAGGCACGGCAAGCGGTGCGGGGACCTTTGCCGTCGGTCCCCGCACTCACAGCGCTGTGATTGGTCAGTCAATCTGACTGACCAAACACAGCAGCGATCGCGCAGGAGAAGCTGAAATTTCAGCTTCCCCAGCGCGATCAGTGCAGGAGCTGGCGCTGCAGTGGCCAGGCTTCCTGCACTGACAGCCAGGAGCGGAGCCCCCACCACCCCTGGCTGTTAACCCCCTGACTGCTGCGATCGAGCGCGATCGCAGAGCTCGGGGGGGAGGCAGAGGGTCGGAGCTCCTCTGCCTCAATCGCACCTGCACTGTATTTGCAGGGGCCGATGTCTGCCTTGATGACCCGGGGGTTGTCATGACAACCTCCGGGTCATTTAGCTACGGGAAGCTGCTGTGATCATGTCACAGCAGCTTCCACTATAGTTGCAATGCATTGCAATGCCAGAGCATTGCAATGCATTGTAACTGCAATCAAAAGTAAAAAAAGTGAAAGTCCCATAAAGGGACAAGTTGAAAAAAATCATTTTTTAAAAAAAATTGTAAAAAAAATATTAAAAAATAATTTAAAAAAATCCCCTAAAAAATACACATTTTTATGTAATAAAAAAAATAAAAAACAAAAAAAATACACATGTTAGGTATCGCCATGTCCGTAAAAATCCATCTATAAAATCATAACCCTAGTTAACCCCTTCAGTGAAAGCCGTAAAAAAAAAAACACAAAAAAGTAGTAAATTATACTTTTTCCAAGCGGTATCATTATACCGCTTGGAAAAAGTGCAATAACACGCGATCAAAAAGTCAGATATAAATAATCATGGTACCGCTGAAAACGTCATCTTGTCCCGCAAAAAACAAGCCGCTATATAGCATCATCAGCAAAAAATAAAAAAGTTATAGCTCGCGGAATAAACTGATGCAAAAATAATTATTTTTTCTATAAAATTCTTTATTGTGTAAAAAACGCCAAAACATAAAAAAAATATATAAATGAGGTATCGCTGTAATCGTAGTGACCCGAAGAATAAAGCTCCTTTATCAATTTTACCACACGCGGAACGGGGGAAAAAAAATTGAAAAAAAACCAATTCCTGAATGCTGTTTTTTGTTCATTCTGCTTCCACAAAAATCGGAATAGGAAGCGATCAAAAAACGTTATGTGCCCGAATATGGTACCAATAAATACGTCAGCTCGTCCCGCAAAAAATAAGCTCACAGATAACTCTGTCGGCCGAAATATGGAAAAATTATAGCTCTCAAAATACGGCGATGCAAAAAATTCTTACAAAAATTATTCCAAAAAAAAGCATCTTTTAGAGTGTGACAGAAGCTAAACATGAAAAAAGGGTGTAAATCTGGTATCGCTATAATCGCACCGATCCGAGGAATAAAGTCGCCTAATCACTAATATCGCACGAGGAACGGCGTAAAAAAGAAAACCAATTCTTCACCTTTGGTAGATTTGTTCATTGTGCCTCCCAAAGATCGCAGTAAGGCGATCACAGTGGTTCCCCCCGCATATGGGGTATCAGCGTACTCAGGACAAAATGCACAATAGCTTTTGGGGTCCTATTTCTCCTGTTACCCTTATAAAAATAAAAATTTGGGGGCAAAAAGGTCATTTTTGTGGAAAAAAATATGATTTTTTTTATTTTCACGGCTCTACGTTATAAACTTCTGTGAAGCCCTTGGGGGTTCAAAGTGCTGACCACACATCTAGATAAGTTCCTTGGGGGTCTAGTTTGCAAAATGGGGTCATTTGTGGGGGGTTTCTACTGTTTAGGCACATCAGGGGCTCTCCAAGCGCGACATGACACCCGCAGACCATTCCATCAAAGTCTGCATTTAAAAACAGTGCTCCTTCCTTTCCGATCTCTTCCATGCGTCAAAATAGTGGTTCCCCCCCACATATGGGATATCAGCGTACTCAGGACAAATTGCACAATAGCTTTTGGGGTCCTATTTTTCCTGTTACCCTTATAAAAATAAAAATTTGGGGCAAAAAGATTATTTTTGTGGAAAAAAATATGATTTTTTTATTTTCACGGCTCTACGTTATAAACTTCTGTGAAGCACTTGGGGGTTCAAAGTGCTCACCACACATCTAGAAAAGTTCCTTGGGGGGTCTATTTTCCAAAATGGAGTCACTTGTGGGGGGTTTCTACTGTTTAGGCACATCAGGGGCTATCCAAACGTGACATGACACCCACAGACCATTCCATCAAAGTCTGCATTTGAAAAAGGCGCTCCCTTTCCCTTCCGAGCTCTGCCATGCGTCAAAATAGTGGTTTCCCCCCACATATGGGTATCAGCGTACTCAGGACAAATTGCACAATAACTTTTGGGTGTCCTGTTACCCTTTGGAAAATAAAATTGGGGGGAAAGATCATTTTTGTGTGGAAAAATATGATTTTTTTAATTTTACGGCTCTACGTTATAAACTTCTGTGAAGCCCTTGGGGGTTCAAAGTCTCACCACACATCTAGATAAGTTCCTTGGGGGTCTAGTTTCCAAAATGGGGTCACTTGTGGGGGTTTCCACTGTTTAGGCACATCAGGGGCTCTCCAAACGGACATGCATCCACTCACATTCCCACAAAGTCAATTGCCTGCTTCCCTTTCCGAGCTCTGCCATGCGTCAAAATAGTGGTTTACCCCCCACATATGGGGTATCAGCGTACTCAGGACAATTGCACAATAACTTTTGGGGTCCTTTATCCCTTTGGAAAATAAAAATTGGGATGAAAAGATCATTTTTGTGGAAAAAATATGATTTTTTAATTTACGGCTCTACGTTATAACCTTCTGTGAAGCCTTGGGGGTTAAAAGCTCTCACAACACATTTAGATAAGTTCCTTGGGGGTCTAGTTTCCAAAATGGGTCACTTGTGGGGGGTTTCCACTGTTTAGGCACACAGGGACTCTCCAAATGCGACATGGCGTCCAATCTCAATTCCAGCCAAAAAAGTCAAATGGCGCTGCTTCCCTTCCGAGCTCTGCCATGCGCCCAAATAGTGGTTTACCCCCACATATGGGGTATCAGCGTACTCAGGACTAATTGCCCAATAACTTTTGGGGTCCTTTTATCCTTTGGAAAATAATAATTGGGATGAAAAGATCATTTTTGTGGAAAAAATATGATTTTTTAATTTTACGGCTCTACGTTATAACCTTCTGTGAAGCCCTTGGGGGTTAAAAGCTCTCACAACACATTTAGATGAGTTCCTTGAGGGGTCCAGTTTCCAAAATGGGGTCACTTGTGGGGGGTTTCCACTGTTTAGGCACACAGGGACTCTCCAAATGCGACATGGCGTCCAATCTCAATTCCAGCCAAAAAAGTCAAATGGCGCTGCTTCCCTTCCGAGCTCTGCCATGCGCCCAAATAGTGGTTTACCCCCACATATGGGGTATCAGCGTACTCAGGACTAATTGCACAATAACTTTTGGGGTCCTTTTATCCTTTGGAAAATAAAAATTGGGATGAAAAGATCATTTTTGTGGAAAAAATATGATTTTTTAATTTTACGGCTCTACGTTATAACCTTCTGTGAAGCCTTGGGGGTTAAAAGCTCTCACAACACATTTAGATAAGTTCCTTGGGGGGTCTAGTTTCCAAAATGGGGTCACTTGTGGGGGTTTCCACTGTTTAGGCACACAGGGACTCTCCAAATGCGACATGGCGTCCAATCTCAATTCCAGCCAAAAAAGTCAAATGGCGCTGCTTCCCTTCCGAGCTCTGCCATGCGCCCAAATAGTGGTTTACCCCCACATATGGGGTATCAGCGTACTCAGGACTAATTGCCCAATAACTTTTGGGGTCCTTTTATCCTTTGGAAAATAAAATTGGGATGAAAAGATCATTTTTGTGGAAAAAATATGATTTTTTAATTTTATCGGCTCTACGTTATAACCTTCTGTGAAGCCCTTGGGGGTTAAAAGCTCTCACAACACATTTAGATGAGTTCCTTGGGGGTCCAGTTTCCAAAATGGGGTCACTTGTGGGGGTTTCCACTGTTTAGGCACACAGGGACTCTCCAAATGCGACATGGCGTCCAATCTCAATTCCAGCCAAAAAAGTCAAATGGCGCTGCTTCCCTTCCGAGCTCTGCCATGCGCCCAAATAGTGGTTTACCCCCACATATGGGGTATCAGCGTACTCAGGACTAATTGCCCAATAACTTTTGGGGTCCTTTTATCCTTTGGAAAATAATAATTGGGATGAAAAGATCATTTTTGTGGAAAAAATATGATTTTTTTAATTTACGGCTCTACGTTATAACCTTCTGTGAAGCCCTTGGGGGTTAAAAGCTCTCACAACACATTTAGATAAGTTCCTTGGGGGTTAGTTTCCAAAATGGGGTCACTTGTGGGGGGTTTCCACTGTTTAGGCACACAGGGACTCTCCAAATGCGACATGGCGTCCAATCTCAATTCCAGCCAAAAAAGTCAAATGGCGCTGCTTCCCTTCCGAGCTCTGCCATGCGCCCAAATAGTGGTTTACCCCCACATATGGGGTATCAGCGTACTCAGGACTAATTGCCCAATAACTTTTGGGGTCCTTTTATCCTTTGGAAAATAATAATTGGGATGAAAAGATCATTTTTGTGGAAAAAATATGATTTTTTAATTTTACGGCTCTACGTTATAACCTTCTGTGAAGCCCTTGGGGGTTAAAAGCTCTCACAACACATTTAGATGAGTTCCTTGAGGGGTCCAGTTTCCAAAATGGGGTCACTTGTGGGGGGTTTCCACTGTTTAGGCACACAGGGACTCTCCAAATGCGACATGGCGTCCAATCTCAATTCCAGCCAAAAAAGTCAAATGGCGCTGCTTCCATTCCGAGCTCTGCCATGCGCCCAAATAGTGGTTTACCCCCACACATGGTATATCGGTGTACTCTGGAGAAATTGTACAACAAATATTGTGGTTCATTTTCTCCTGATACCCTTGACAAAATTTAAAAAAATTGTGTCGAAAGAAAAATTTGGGGAAAAAAAGTTAAATGTTCATTTTTTCCTTCCACATTGCTTCAATTCTTGTGAAGTACCTAAAGGGTTAATAAACTTCTTGAATGTGGCTTTGAACACGTTGAGGGGTGCAGTTTTTAGAATGGTGTCACTTTTGGGTATTTTCTGTCATATTGACCCCTCAAATTCACTTCAAATGTGAGGTGGTCCCTAAAAAAATGGTTTTGTAAATTTTGTTGGAAAAATGAGAAATTGCTGGTCAACTTTTAACACTTATAACTTCGTAACAAAAAAAAATTTTGGTTCCAAAATTGTGCTGATGTAAATTAGACATGTGGGAAATGTTATTTATTAACTAATTTTTGAGACATATCTCTCTGATTTAATGGCATAAAAATTAAAAGTTTGAAAATTGCAAAATTTTCAAAATTTTTGCCATATTTCCATTTTTTTCATAAAAAAACGCAAGTTATATTGAAGAAATTTTACCACTATCATGAAGTACAATATGTCACGAGAAAACAATCTCAGAATCGCCAAGATCCGTAGAAGCGTTCCAGAGTTATAACCTCATAAAGAGACAGTGGTCAGAATTGTAAAAATTGGCCTGGTCTTTAACCTACAAAATGGCTTGGTCATTAAGGGGTTAAACCAGTAACAAATGAAAAAGAGGACTCGATTCTTGACCACATTTTAAATCGGACGTCCAGTCTAAATCGATAAGTCTGCAGTTACTCTGTGTAACAGCAAATTTATGAATCCCCCCAGCGCATGCACTATGGGCTGCGGGGACTCACCAGTTTCTGACCTGGGACCATAGGGTATGTATGCATTATACATACTCCCGGACAGGGCCCATCTAGTGGGCATTACCTCACTCCATACACTTGTATAGAACAGCCCTATGAAGCAAGGCTGCACCCACTGGCTCTGCATACTGTATGTATAGTTCATAAATATTCCCTGGCCCCGGGTCTCAACCGTCAACCCCCCGCAGTGCACAGTGCATGCGTTGGGAGGATTCATAAGTCTGCAGTCACACAGAGTGACCGCAGACTTATTGATTTGGACCGGACAACTCCTTTACGATCTTTGACATATCAATATGCCCAGGTTGCCTGGTACTTAACGACGTTGGACGTATGGATACATCATGGCGATTTTGCACTTGTAAGAAGGTGACAGAGGCTGTAATGTGTCTCCCCTCCTTGCACACTGTTCACATGTATCATGTGCGGTACCTTGTCGTTTACCAGTATTAACATGTTCATGTAAAGTTGCTTTGTTGTGCATGTAATTGATATGTACTGTTTATAAGATTAAGGATAGTGTAGGACAGTGGTCATCAACCTTTTTTGCACAAGGGACCGGCTTTAAGGAAGACCATTCTTCCATGACCCGGCGGGGTGGGGGTGGGGCAGGGGTGGTGCTTTGGTCATATAGGGTGGGGTTATGGAGGAGGTTTGAGTTTAGTGCATACTTATGATTTAATTGTGACATTTACATAGTATGATGGTTCCACCTGTAATGCCCCACATATAGTATGATGGCCCCACACATATAATCACCCATATATAGCATAATGGCCCCACACCTGTAATCCACAATATAAAATTTGATATCCCCACACATATAATCCACCATATATAGCATGATGGCCCCACACCTGTAAACCCCAATATAAAGTATGATGGCCCCACACCTGTAATACCCAATATAAAGTATGATAGCCCCACACATGTAATCCCCCATATATAGTATGATGGCCACACACCTGTAATCCCCCCTTTAAAGTATGATGGCACCACACATATAATCCCCAATATATAGCATGATGACCCCACACATGTAATCCCCCATATATAAAATGATTGACCTACACATATAATCCCCCATATATAGTATGATGGCCAAACACCTGTAATCCCCCCTATAAAGTATGATGGCCCCACACATTAAACTCCCCATATAAAGTATGATGGCCCCACATGTACTGATTGATACACTGCTCAAAAAAATAAAGGAAACACCAAAATACCACATCCCAGATATCACTAAATGAAATATTCAAGTTGCAAATTTTATTCATTACATAGTGGAATGCGTTGAGAACAATGAAAAATACAAATGATCAATGTAAATCAAAATTAATATCCCATGGAGGTCTGGACTTGGAATGATACTCAAAATAAAAGCGGAAAATCAAATTACAGGCTAATCCAACTTCAGTGGAAATTCCTCAAGACTAGGAAATGATGCTCAGTAGTGTCTGTGACCTTCACGTGCTACTTGTATGAACTCCCTACAATGCCTGCACATGGTCCTGAGGAGGCTGCAGATGTTTTCCTGAGAGATCTCATCTCAGACCTGGATTAAAGTATAAGTCAACTCCTGGACAGTGTGTGGTGCTGGATGGATTGAAACATGATGTCCCAGATGTGCTTGATTGGATTCAGGTCTAGTGAATGGGCAGGCCAGTCCAGAGCATCAATGTCCTCATCATGCATTCTCATGCATCTTAAAAGGAACTCAGGGCCCAGTGCACCTGCATATGGTCTCACAATGGGTCTGAAAATCTGATCCTGGTACCTAATGGCAGTCAGGGTACCTGTTATGTTTCGGTAGCTGAGGAGTGCAGGTAAAAAAGGCAATACACCAGAGCAGTTGGAATCTATGGGATTGCAGTACCCTGACTAACCACCACAACTAGAGGCAGCCGTGGAGCGTTCCTACGTTGGTCCTAGACGCCTCGTCACAGCCTGAGAAACTAACTACACCTAAAGATAGAAATAGGAAAGCTATCTGCCCCGGAGCAGAACCCCAAAGATAATAGAAAGCCCCCAAACATGTAATGGCGGTTAGACAAGAGGAAATACTGACACAGAAAGAAAAAAGAATGAGCAAACGCTGGGGCCCAAACTATCCAAATAGAAAAGGACAGGAAGGGCACTTACTGCAATCCCAGAAAACCCTGAAAAACACCAACTCTACTAATTTCAAAATCACCTGAGATCACACGACCTCTACCACCTAAATTAGCTCTCTGGTGTAACAAAATCAAAACAGCAGCCACTGAAAAAACTGGAAAAAGCAAAAGAACAAAACTCAGTGGCTGAACTAAACTGAGAAGGCAGAAGCCCCCGGAGGGGACCCAGAAGGCCCCCAAAGAAGTGCAGGACAAAATGCAAAAATATAGCAACAACACAAAAGAAGAAAAATTCTTATCTGGTAGCAGGAGATGCAGACACGACACAGCAGGCTACAAGGGAAACTGGAAAGAAGGATTCAGACCAGAACAATTGATCACCGGCAACCCTGATGGGAAAATGACTCCCTTATATAAGACCAGTCAGTAACACCTGATTCCCAGTCCTCACAATCTTCACCAGTACCACATGTAACCACCAGAGGGAGCCTCTGCTCAGAACTCATCTCAAACCCATTCACAACAGTACCCCCCCCTTGAGGAGGGGTCACCGAACCCTCATTTGAGCAACCAGGTCGGTCAGGATGAGTTCTATGATACGCACGGATAAGTCTCCTAGCATGGATGTCCGAAGCAAACACCCAAGAATTGTCTTCCTGACCATAACCTCTCCATTTAACCAAATACTGGAGTTTCCGTCTAGAAAAACGAGAATCCAATATTTTCTCAACCACATACTCCAGATTGCCCTCAACCAAAACAGGGTCAGGAGGCACAGCAGCAGGAACCACTGGCTCAACAAACCTCTTCAACAAGGACTTGTGGAACACGTTATGGATCTTAAATGTCCCTGGAAGAAGCAAACGAAAAGAAACAGGATTAATAATCTCCATGATCTTATAAGGTCCAATGAACCTAGGCTTAAATTTAGGAGATGCTACTCTCATAGGAATATTCTTTGAGGACAACCAGACCAAGTCCCCCACTCTAAACCGAGGACCATCAGTCCTATGCCGGTTAGCAAACCGCTGGGCCTTCTCCTGAGAGAGGGACAACCTCTCCACTACCTGGTCCCAAATCTGTTGCATACGCTCCACAACA
Source organism: Oophaga sylvatica (assembly GCA_033576555.1). Taxonomy (NCBI): domain Eukaryota; kingdom Metazoa; phylum Chordata; class Amphibia; order Anura; family Dendrobatidae; genus Oophaga; species Oophaga sylvatica. Next base: position 576,806,804 of record JARQOD010000001.1, read on the forward strand.
GAGTCGACACCTGGACAGACAGAAGCCTCCGTCTGTCCTGAAGAAAATCGAGGGTGAAACCCAGAATTACAGAAAAACGGAGACATCAAAGTGGCAGAGCTAGCCCTATTATTAAGAGCAAACTCAGCCAAAGGCAAAAAAGAGACCCAGTCATCCTGATCAGCAGACACAAAGCATCTAAGATAAGTCTCCAATGTCTGGTTTGTTCTCTCAGTTTGACCATTGGTCTGAGGATGAAATGCCGAGGAGAAAGACAATTGAACACCCAGTTTAGAACAAAAAGTCCTCCAAAATTTGGAAACAAACTGGACTCCTCTGTCAGAGACAATGTTCTCAGGAATGCCGTGTAAACGAACCACGTGCTGAAGGAACAACGGCACCAATTCAGAGGAGGAAGGCAACTTAGGTAATGGCACAAGATGTATCATTTTGGAAAACCTATCACAAATTACCCAGATGGTGGTCATTCTCTGAGAAACATGAAGATCGGAAATGAAATCCATAGAGATATGGGTCCATGGTCTCTTGGGCACAGGCAATGGCATCAATAAACCACTAGAGCGAGAGCAAGACTTGGAGCGAGAGCAAGTCCCGCAGGACTGCACAAATTCCCTGACATCACGAGACAAGGTAGGCCACCAAAAGGACCGACTAACCAAGTCTCTGGTACCAAAAATTCCGGGATGCCCAGCCAATGCGGAACAATGAATCTCAGACATCACACTCTTTTTCCATTGGTCCGGGACAAACAATTTTCCAACAGGGCAGCGTCGGGCCTATCCTCCTGACACCCCTCCAGAGCAAGTCTCAAATTGGGCGAGATGGCGGAAAGAACTACACCCTCTTTCAAAATAACAGAAGGATCAGATAACTCAGGAGAGTCCGCAAGGAAACTCCTCGAGAGGGCATCCGCCTTAACATTCTTAGTGCCAGGAAGAAAGGAAACCACAAAATTAAAACGTGTGAAAAACAAGGCCCACCTGGCCTGTCTAGGATTGAGTCGCTTGGCAGATTCCAGATAGACCAGATTCTTATGGTCCGTAAGGACCACCACCTGATGTTTGGCTCCCTCCAGCCAATGTCTCCACTCTTCAAAAGCCCACTTCATGGCCAATAACTCCCGATTACCCACGTCATAATTACGTTCAGTAGGAGAAAATTTTCGATAGAAAAAGGCACAAGGGTTACTTTTAGAGGTCTCTGGATCTTTTTGGGACAAAACGGCACCTGCCCCAATTTCAGAGGCATCAACCTCCACCTGAAATGGCAGAGAAACATCAGGCTGCCGAAGAACAGGAGCAGAAGTGAATCTCTGCTTAAGTTCCTGAAATGCAGAGACTGCCTCAGGAGGCCAATTCACCACATCAGAACCCTTTCTGGTCAAATCAGTTAATGGTTTAACAATAACCGAGAAATTACCAATAAATTTACGATAAAAATTGGCAAAACCCAAAAATCTCTGAAGAGCCTTTAATGAAGTAGGTTGGACCCAATCACAGATGGCCTGAACCTTGACCGGGTCCATTTCAATAACAGATGGGGACAAAATGAATCCCAGAAATGAGATCCTGTGTACGCCAAAAAGACACTTTGATCCCTTCACATACAGAGCATTCTCTCTCAAAATCTGGAACACAGTTCGAACATGTTTCACATGAGAGTCCCAGTCATTAGAAAAAATCAAGATATCATCCAAATAAACAATCAGAAATTTGTCCACAAAATCCCTGAAAATGTCATTCATGAAGGACTGGAAGACGGAAGGAGCATTAGTGAGCCCAAAGGGCATCACTAGGTACTCAAAATGCCCTTCAGGGTATTGAATGCCGTCTTCCATTCATCCCCGTGCTTAATGCGAATAAGGTTATACGCCCCCCTGAGGTCAAGCTTGGTAAACCAAGTAGCGTTTTTCACCCTGGAAAACAGGTCAGAAATCAAGGGTAACGGGTATTGATATTTCACAGTAATATTGTTCAAGAGACGATAATCAATACACGGCCTTAATGAACCATCTTTTTTGGCCACAAAGAAAAAACCGGCACCTAAGGGTGAAGAGGATGGTCTGATATGACCCTTCTCCAATGATTCCTTGATATAAGACCGCATAGCGTCATGTTCAGTACAGACAAGTTAAAAAGGCGACCTTTAGGGAATTTACTACCCGGCACTAATTCAATAGCGCAGTCATAGCTCCTATGGGGAGGCAAGGATGCAGATTTACTTTCGCTAAACACATCAGAAAAATCAAACAAAAAGTCAGGAACATCCTGAGCCTGGGGGGAGGCAGAAAAAACAGGAGTGTTGGTATTAACACATTGGCAGCCCCAACTGGCCACAGACACAGACTTCCAATCCAAAACAGGATTATGAGACTGCAACCAAGGGAAACCCAGCACGATAATGTCATGCAGATTATATAGAACCAAAAATTTGCAGCACTCCTGGTGATCAGGTTCAACCCTCATTATCACCTGAGTAGAAAACTGGGGTTTATTCTCAGCCAAAGGGGTAGAATCGATCCCCAGTAGGGGAATAGACTTCTGTAGGGGTATCAAGGGGAACCCACAACGTTTAGCAAAATCATAATCCATCAGGTTAATAGCTGCTCCAGAATCAACGAAAGCCTGAGCAGAAAATGAGGACAGAGAGCATATCAGAGTGACAGTTAATAAAAACTTAGTCTGAACACTACCCAAGACAACTGAGCGTGCAAAACGTCTTCCCCGCTTAGGGCAGACTGAAATAGCATGAGAGGCATCACCACAGTAGAAACATAACCCATTGCGCTTTCGAAACTCATGACGCTGTGCCCCAGACACCACTCTATCACACTGCATGGTTTCAGGAGCTGGTTCACAAGGCAACACCATTCCACGCATACTTCTCCGCTCACGCAAACGTCTGTCAATTTGAATCGCTAATGACATAGAATCATTGAGACCAGAAGGGACAGGGAATCCCACCATAACATCCTTTACATTATCTGACAGACCCTTCCGGAAAAGGGCCGCCAAAGCGTCGTCATTCCATTTGGTCAGGACTGCCCACCTACGGAATCTCTGACAGTATAACTCAGCCTCATCAAGCCCCTGATTTAATGCCAACAAGGCTTTTTCAGCTTGATCAGTGACATTAGGCTCATCGTACAATAACCCCAAAGCCTGAAAAAACGCATCAACATCACTCAAAACAGGATCCCCAGGTATCAGGGAAAAAGCCCAATCCTGAGGATCGCCGCGCAGGAGAGAGATGATAATTTGAACCTGCTGCGCTGCGTTTCCTGAGGACTTAGATTTTAAGGCAAAAAACAATTTACAATTATTTTTGAAATTCTGAAACTTAGCTCGATCCCCTAAAAACAAATCTGGCATGGGGATCCTAGGTTCCACAACAGGCAACCCAGCAAGATATGCAGCAATACTCCGAACCTCAGTGGCAAGCTGATCCACACGGCCAGACAACTGTGCAAACTCCATTGGGAGAAAAGATCCTCCCCAGCACCCAGAGATACAGAGGGAAAAAAAAAAAAAAATGCAACAAACAGAAAAATATCTCTGGCAACTCTGACAACCTTTTTTCTATCACAATATTTTTTCCCTTCTGTGAGTACCATACAATTTTCAATTTCAAGGGCCGGTGATACTGTTATGTTTCGGTAGCTGAGGAGTGCAGGTAAAAAAGGCAATACACCAGAGCAGTTGGAATCTATGGGATTGCAGTACCCTGACTAACCACCACAACTAGAGGCAGCCGTGGAGCGTTCCTACGTTGGTCCTAGACGCCTCGTCACAGCCTGAGAAACTAACTACACCTAAAGATAGAAATAGGAAAGCTATCTGCCCCGGAGCAGAACCCCAAAGATAATAGAAAGCCCCCAAACATGTAATGGCGGTTAGACAAGAGGAAATACTGACACAGAAAGAAAAAAGAATGAGCAAACGCTGGGGCCCAAACTATCCAAATAGAAAAGGACAGGAAGGGTACTTACTGCAATCCCAGAAAACCCTGAAAAACACCAACTCTACTAATTTCAAAATCACCTGAGATCACACGACCTCTACCACCTAAATTAGCTCTCTGGTGTAACAAAATCAAAACAGCAGCCACTGAAAAAACTGGAAAAAGCAAAAGAACAAAACTCAGTGGCTGAACTAAACTGAGAAGGCAGAAGCCCCCGGAGGGGACCCAGAAGGCCCCCAAAGAAGTGCAGGACAAAATGCAAAAATATAGCAACAACACAAAAGAAGAAAAATTCTTATCTGGTAGCAGGAGATGCAGACACGACACAGCAGGCTACAAGGGAAACTGGAAAGAAGGATTCAGACCAGAACAATTGATCACCGGCAACCCTGATGGGAAAATGACTCCCTTATATAAGACCAGTCAGTAACACCTGATTCCCAGTCCTCACAATCTTCACCAGTACCGCTTGTAACCACCAGAGGGAGCCTCTGCTCAGAACTCATCTCAAACCCATTCACAACAGTTACCTCTGGCTAGCACATGGAGGGCTGTGCAGCCCTCCAAAGAAATGCCTTCTCACATCATTAATGACCCACTGCCAAACCGATCATGCATGAGGATGTTGCAAGCAGCAGAACATTCTCCATGGTGTCTCCAGACTCTGTCACGTGTGTCACATGTGCTCAGTGTGAACTTGCCCTCATCTGTGAAGAGCACTGAGCGCCAATGTCAAATCTGCCAATCTTGGTGTTCTCTGGCAAATGCCAATTGCCCTGCACGGTGTTTGACTGTAAGCACAACACCCACTTGTGGACGTAGGGCCCTCATACCACCCTCATGGAGTCTGTTTCCAACAGTCTAAGCAGACACATGGATTTTAGTAGCCTGCAGGAGGTCATTTTGTGCTTCTCCTGTTCCTCCTTTCACAAAGGAGGAAGTAGCTGCCCTACCGATGGGTTGTTGCCCTAGTAAGGTCCCCTCCACATCTCCTGGTGTACTGGCCTGTCTCCTGGTATCTGTTCCATGCTCTGGACACTGTGCTGACAGACACAACTACCCTTCTTTCCATAGCTCACATTGATGTGCCATCCTGGATGAGCTGCACTACCTGAGCAACTTCTGTGGGTTGCTACTGTAACCTCTAGGAGTGAGAGCAATGACAAAATGCTAACGTGACCAAAACAACAGCCAAAAAGGATGAGAACAGTCTGTGGTCAACCCCTGCAGAACAACCCCTTTATAGGGGTTATCTTGCTAATTGCCTATCATTTCTACTTGTTTGTCCATTTGCATAAAAGCAGGAGAAATTGTTTAACAATCCGTGTTACTTCATAACTGGACAGGTTAATTTCACAGACGTGTGATTGACTTGGAGTCACATTGTGTTATTTAAGTGTTCCCTTTATTTTTTTGAGCAGTGTGTATATACATATATATATATATAAAATATACATGAAAGAAAAAAAATACACACCTCTCTTCCTCTCTTTATTCACTGCTGCTCCAGTCAGGCTGCGGCTGCAGTGTTACTAGGGCCACGGGCGGGAGAACAGAGTGCACGCTCTCTGCCCACAGACAGCGCTGACACTTAATGCGGTCATTGCGTTCCCGGCTGTAGCCACACATGCGTCGCAGCATTCAGATGTTGAACGCTGTGTATGCATACGCATGCCCCACCCTGGTGATAATGAGCTACCAGGGCAGGCACCTGCAGTGTTCTCTGAGCTGCCGCAGAGAACACTGTCAGTGTTTAGTGGCAGGCCCGCGGACTGGCATAAGAACCCCAACAGCCCAGTCCTGGGCCATGGACCAGTGGTTGGGGAACCTTGTTGTAGGGAATAGGACAATAGTGGGGGCACCATAGAGATAGGGAAGGAGATAGACTAGTATATTGAGCATTAGAGGTTTTACAGTAAGGAGTGGTTACAGATGAGTGCAGCATAGAGCACTGGGATATAGGGAGACACTTCCTGGTTAGTGTTCAGTGCAGATGCAGAAGTGAGTAAGGACAGTCTGACAACCATGGGGATAGAGCTGCTTAGGCAAGAAGGGGCCCCAGGCTGAGTGGCTTCCAGGCGGTCACCAGCTTGAATGGTAACCAACCCAAAGAGGATCCGGGGTCTACGACTGGGGCAGGGGAAGCTGAGATGGCAAGCATGGCAACTTTTCCTTTTGAAGCCAGACTTCAATGGAAGTCTTCAAACAGAGGCTGGACAGACATCTGTTTGGGATGATTTAGTGAATCCTGATTTGAGCAGGGGGTTGGACCAGATGACCCAGGAGGTCCCTTCCAACTCTACCATTCTATGATTCTATGGTAGGAAACTGGTGGGCCTAAAGGCACAGACGTGACAGGAATTGTCCAGGAAGAGCAGTGATTGCTGGAAAGGGACAGGGATTGTCCAAGAAAAGCAGTGATTGCCAGAACAGGACAGAGATTGTCCCGGAAGAGCAGTGATTGCCAAGATGGGTCAGGGATTGCCCAGGAAAAGCAGGGATTGCGAGATAGACAGGAAAGCCCAAGAAATGTCACTCTGTATGCACTGTGCCGCCTCTGTATTGAAAACCCTGCTGATAAGTAAAGTTAACCTGTTAGGAATGGACACTGTCTCTGGAGATGTTTGTGAGACCCATGTAGCTGAAGCTGGAATGACTGAAGCAGAGTGGACTCCGGTGATTAACGTGAGGGTTCTGTTGCGCATGTTACACATACAACAGAAGGGACACCATGTTTCATCTGTGGGGCACCAGGGTGTGGGAACACTACAGCCCTTTGCCACGACTACCACTCTGGCCACCTTACACACTCACAGAGGCTGTGTGCGCCCGATTCTGACAGCGCTCAGTGCAGGAGCGGTGCCCGCACCACTCCAGCATCTTGACCCCCTAAATGCTGCCATTAATCTTGATCTCAGTATTTAAAAGGAAAGCAGAGGCAGGGAGTCTGAGAGGGGAGACTACTCTACCTGGCCTTTTATGTAGTACAGGTCTAAAAGATGTGTGGCGTTAGTTACACCCTGATGAAATGGAATTCACCCATTTATCACACGTTAATGGTTCATGGTCAAGGATCGACTATACCTTAGTATCTGACAATATACTAACTAGGCTGAGATCAATAGAGATCCAGGATTTGGTCATCTCTGATCATTCATCAATAGCTATGGAAATGGCTGACAACTTTGTTAAAAGTCATTATTACAAATGGAGATTCACAACATTTCTCAAGGATGATGAGTTTATTAAATCTCTACCCAACTGATGGAGGAAATTTGAATGGTACAATAAAGAATATGAGTCCCAACAAACCTTGTTTTGGAATACAGCTAGAACTTTTCTAAGGGGCAAATTAATGATGTATAAAGCTTCCCTAAGAATACGAAAAATGGAGGGCTATGCAACATCAAGTTCAAATCTCAGTTTCCTACGCAGTAACGATCACTCCCAGACTGGATAGCGCGAGCGAGGATTGTGGCGCCACTGTGCCACAAACAAGACTAACCCGGGAGGGGCGTGACTAAGCAGCTACCTTGGTGTTCACTGGAGCCTCTAGTGGTGAGGTCAGGCTTGTGCGGCAGGTAGCTGTCAGGTAACACTCCAAGGCAGCATCAGTCAGTAGTAGCTGATCCCACAGGGGGATAGGACACTAAAGACAGATGCAGGTTAGTACTGAAGAAAACTGAGGTTTAGACTGGCAAGTAGTGGTGGGCACAGAGAATGTTCTGGCAGACAGGTGGACATGGCTGGCACTCTGTCAGGCAGGTAGGCAGGCGCGGCTGGCACTCTAGCAGGCAAGCAGGGGTTCAGACAGGAGGAGCAGGAACTGTTTTGGAAGGACAGAAACACTGGCGGGTACAAGTGAATTATGGGAACAGTTAGGAACAAGTTCAGACTGGAGGGACAGGAAATGTCTTGGGAAGGACAGGAGCACTGGTGGGTACGATTGGGATATGAGAACAGGTAGGAACCAGTACAGACTGGAAGGACAAAGATTCACAGGATGCGGGACGGGAGCAGAGCAGAGACGCAGGTTGAGTGACTGGAGCAGAGCAGAGCCGCAGGATGTGGAATGGGAGCAGAGCAGAGCCGCACAATGTGGGACGGGAGCAGAGCAGAGCCGCAGGATGTGGGACGGGAGCATAGCAGAGCCGCAGGATGTGGGAAGGGAGCAGAGCAGAGCTGCAAGATGTGGGACCAAAGCAGAGCAGAGCCGCAGGATGGGAGCAGAGCAGAACCGCAGGATGCAAAATGGGAGCAGAGCAGAGTCGCCGGATGCGGGATGGGAGCAGAGCATAGCCGCTGAGGCAAAAAGGGAGCAGAGCAGAGCCGCTGAGGCAAAGAGAGAGCAGAGCTGCTGAGGCAGAGAGGGAGCAGAGCAAGGATAGACACAGCAGGGTAGGGAAGGCTTCAGACAAGGATACAAACAGGTACAGGTAAAGGACTTAGTAAAGGCAAAGTCAGGCACGGGAACAAGTTCAGGACAAAGCATTCAGGCCTGGGTATATAGCCCCCAGGGTGACGGAAACCAGACACATAGAATACAGGTACGGGCCTGTGTATTCAGCCCCCAGGGTGACAGAAACAGGACAGGACACGACCTGGCAACTCAGAACCAGAAAGCAGACTGAGGGAGTTTGTTGCTCAGGCATCTACTAATTAGAGGAGATGCCTTAAGTTCCCGCTACCTTTTGGCAATAGGCTGGGGACACTTTAGGAACATGCATACTCTCTCTACAAAACTCAGGAAGTTCAGGCGCCGCAGCCCTAGAGCATACAGCCAGGAAATATGCACACACCAAGCAGAGGACACATCGTTCACAGCATGGAGCAAGCGGAGCGCAGAACTCACAGCATGGCCCAGAGTGGTGAGTAAGTCGGTGTATCAGCCTGATGAGAGATGGGAAGCTATGCAGTGATGACGGCAGGGATGTTACACTTATTTAATTACGTACTCCAATGCACTCTTCATAAAGACTGACATAAAAACTCTTGTGTTGATGAATAAGGACCTCAGTTTTCAAGTTCTGTACAGTTCTGTAAAAAATAAATTTTGGGTAACATTGTTTTAATTTATTGTTTTTCATTCTTAAAGAAATGTCATAGATAAGATTTAGTTGGGTCATTGAGGTCAGCTCTTTCTAATTAGTGTTCAGGTTTATAATACAATGCAGTAGAGTCTAGCTTTATTTTTTTATATACGTACATATAATAGGATATATTCTCCCATGTAATGGGTTTTTGTGTTTCTTTCACATGGAATTCTACATCAAAGTCTAAAATGACAATTGGATTACATGGATGGATACATCCCCATACTCATCTGGTTGGCTAGAACTTTCTTCCTCATTGTTGTCATTCAGATGACTCAAAATCCTTCTATTCATTCAAGTTAATTAAATGTATGTTATATAAAATACAAATTGATCTGCTATTTTCATTGCTAAAAGACATTTATTTCAATCTTCTAAATTCAGGAGCATCAATGTGAATGCTCATTAATCAATGTTGCTGAATGAATATGAGTAGTATTAAGACATAGAACAAAAGGTCTGCCTCCGGGACATCTGACAGAAGAAAGCGAGCAGACTTGGTATTAATCTACACAAAGACTTACACTCTACGGCAGCAGCCCATCAACTTACTTTGAAAGACCCGTTTTCCAAGTTAGGAATTGACAGGTTCAGTCTACAGAGAGTTGCCTCTTGTCAGCCCTGGTTATGCTCTTACTCTTCAATGCTTAGAACAATTACTTACAGGACATTTCAGCTCATTACCTCAGCTGAAATGATTTAAAGAAATACTAAAGAAAATCGTAGAATAATTTCTGCCAACAATATTCAACCATCTTTCTTTCTTATTGGTGAATAAGAGTAATATAATAATTTTGTACCAAAAAGTAGATTCATGTATATATGAAGTGGGCATCCGTACAGACATTCAAACTTCTATTCTTTAGAAAAATTTAGTTCCTGGCATTCAAATGAAAATAGGATGCGCAATAACAATACCAAGATAATGTCCAAGATATTAAACAGGCACTTTTCATCCATGTTCACCAATGAACTGTCTGTTACAAGGATTATTTAACTGGACAAAAATCAAAGTTCACTACCTGATATAACGAGTTTAACACAAAAAGAAGTAAATCTACGTCTGTGCAATTTAAACATTGACAAATCGCACGGCCCAGATGGCATTCATCCACGGATACTGAGGGAATTGAGCTCAATAATTGACAGACCGCTGTATCTTATATTCTTAGACTCTCTTGCAACAGGGGTGGTGCAAAGGGATTGGAGGATGGCTGACGTGGTACCGATATTTATGAAAGGTAAGAAGGTGGATACAGGCAACTACCGTCCGGTAATCCTAACATCAGTAGTGTGAAGAATTTTTGAGGGCATCATAAGAGATGACCTGCAAAGATATATTGCAGATAATAATATAATAACTGACAACCAGCATAGATTCATGAAGAATAAGTCATGTCTAATCAACATGTTGGGTTTCTATGAGGGTGTAAGTGCAAGTCTGGATGTTGGTAATGCGGCTAATGTGATTTATCTGGACTTTGCAAAGGCATTTGATACTGTACCACATAACAGCATTAAGGTACTGCCACACTACACAATCCCGCTAGCGATCTCGTTAGCGTCGCATACTAATGAGATCGCTAGCGGGATTGTTTCTATATCGCTAGTGTCGGCCACATTTAGCGATATCGTTAAGGACGCTATCGCGGTTAGCGATCTCCTTAACGACTTTAGCGGTACAAAAGTACCACTAAATCGCTAAAAAAGGTGCCACACTCAGCGATATAGCAATACCAGCGGGACGCCGACGATAAAAATAGGGTCCGGAACGATCGCTGTGATGAACGAGATCACAGCAGGGGCCACGTCGCTGGTAGATGCCGCACACAACAACATCGCTAACGGGATCGCTAAATAGTGACGTTTTTTAGTGATCCCGTTAGCGATGTTGTTTAGTGTGGCATACCCTTTACACCATGTTCCAATTTATTATGCAAATTATATTTTTCTCTGATTTACCTAAGTGGTTGGTGCAAATGACAGTCAGTCTAATAAAAGTCATCACCCGTTAGAGTATACAACAAATTTTATTGAAGAAACCTCCCTATGATAACAATATAATCTCCAAAATGCATAAAAACTCTAAATGCACTGTTCCAAATTATTAGGTACAGTAGAATTTCTAAACATTTGATATGTTTTAAAGAACTGAACATGCTCATTTGTGGAATTTGCAGCATTAGGACGTCACATTCACTGAACAAAAAAGCTAATTAACTCCAAAACATCCTAACAGGCCAAGTTACATGTTAACATAGGAACCCTTCTTTGATATCACCTTCACAATTCTTGCATCCATTGAACTTGTGAGTTTTTGGAGAGTTTCTGCTTCTATTTCTTTGCATGAAGTCAGAATAGCCTCCCAGAGCTGCTGTTTTGTTGTGAACTGCCTCCTACCCTCATAGATCAATTGCTTGATGATACTCCAAAGGTTCTCTATGGGGTTGAGGCCAGGGGAAGATGGTGGCCACACCATGAGTTTATCTCCTTTTATGCCCATAGCAGCCAATGACTCAGAGGTATTCTTTGCAGCATGATATGGTGCATTGTCATGTATGAAGATGATTTTGCTCCTGAAGGCACGTTTCTGCTTTTTATACCATGGAAGAAAGTTGTCAGTCAGAATCTCTATATACTTTGCAGAGGTCATTTTCACACCTTCAGGAACCTTAAAGGGCCCTAACAGCTGTTTCCCCCTGATTCCGGCCCAAAATATGACTCCTCCACCTCCTTGCTGATGTCGCAGCCTTGTTGGGACATGGTGGACATCCACCAACCATCCACTACTCCATCCATCTGGACCATCCAGGGTTGCTCGACACTCATCAGTAAACAAGACTGTTTGAAACTTAGTCTTCATGTATGTCTGGGCCCACTGCAACCATTTCTGCTTGTGAGCACTGTCTAGGGGTGGCCGAATAGTAGGTTTATGCACCACAGCAAGCCTTTGAAGGATCCTACACCTTGAGGTTCGAGGGACTCCAGAGGTACCAACAGCTTCAAATATCTGTTTGCTGGTTTGAAATGGCTTTTTAGCAGCTGCTCTCTTAATCCGATGAACTTGCCTGGCAGAAACCTTCCTCATTCTGCCTTTATCAGCACGAACACGTCTGTGCTCAGAATCAGCCACAAATCTCTTAACAGTACGATGATCACGCTTAAGTTTTTGGGAAATATCTAATGTTTTCATCCCTTGACCAAGGCATTGCACTATTTGATGCTGTTCAGCAGCAGAGAGATACTTTTTCTTTCCCATGTTACTTGAAAACTCTGGCCTGCTTAATAGTGTAGAACATCCAGTTTCCCTTTTATTGGGCTCACATGACAAACTAATTATCCCAGGTATCTGAGATTGATTTCAGTGATCCAAAGAACCCTGAGACACAATACCATCAATGGGTTTCATTAAAAAAAATGCTATGACACTTAAAACCAATTTGCATAATAATTTGAAACATGGTGTATACTGAAGCTACAGAAGCAGGGACTGGGGGAAACTATATGTTGATGGGCAAGGAATTGGTTGAAAGACAGGAGCAAAGAGTTGTCATAAATGGTACGTTCTCCAACTGGGATATAGTCAGAAGTTGGGTACTGCAGGGATTTGTGCAAGGACTGATTCTTTTTAACCTCTTTATTAATGACCTTGTGGATGGGATTGAGAGTAAACTGTCAGTCTTTGCTGAGGACACCAAACCATGTACAGCGGTATGGAAAGTATTCAGACCCCTTTAAATTTTTCACTCTGTTAGGGTCTGCGGAACGCACCAAATATAAGATGTGGAGAGGTGCGTTCGCAGCCCGGGGTCCACCGTGCAGGCGGAGCCTGCTGCTAGTAAAATGGCGCAAGAAGCGAACTCTGTTATCCCGCAGAGTCACCAAAATAAACGCCGTAACTCGCTGTGGCAATATGTGCGAACTCTGTTATTCCACAGAGCCGCTAGAAGGAGTGCCGCAACGCTATATGGCGATGTGTGCGAACTCACTTAACACCACTGAGTCGCAAAATAAACACGCTAGGGCGCTGTCTAGCGTTGAAAGCGAACCCTGTTACGTCACAGAGCCGCTGAGACAAACTTCTGTGTCCTGTCAGGCACCCAGGTACACAGTGAACAGCTAAGTGAACATAGAACGTGATCATGCGCTAATGTCCTCGCGGGAGTCACCCGCAATCTATGGCGTCTGAACGCCAGGCCCTGAATAAGGCAATCAAACTCCTCACCGGTTATACCGGCAATCTAGGGCATCTAGGACACCGACCCTGACCAGCTAGCATACAAAACTCCTCACCGATTAAGTCGGTATTCTAGGGGCTTATTTCAGCCAGGCCCTAACCACACACACGCATGACCACACTGGCGCTAAGCATATAACGATTGATATTAGCGCATGGCGGCCCAGCCATGCCACCCTTTTATAGAAACAGCTACAGGACCTGCCAGAAACAAAGACCAATGAGAAACTGTTCCAAAACACATGTAGTTTCAGGACCTTCCTGGCGGACCAATAGGAGCTGCTGCAGTACCTGAACATGTGATCCCTGATCTCCAATGAGAGATTTTACCCTGGGCATGCTCAGAAGGGGAAACGCAGGACTTCGTCCCAAAGACGTCTGCTCCAGCACTGGCTATAAAAGCAGATCCAGCAGAGGCAGCAGCAAGTCTCTGCACAGTACTGGAATGGGCAAGACTCTGGGACCGACGTCTCTGCTGAGCAGGCTCCACTGCGGCCGGAGATGAATGGGGGACCGCAGCGGGACTGGTTTGAGACTCCCCTTGTGCAGCAGCGGGAACTCGAACCCTAACATTACACCCCCTCCTAGGACCCCCCCTTCTTTGGGCCTCGTTGTGCTCAAAGGCAGCGATGAGCTGCAGAGCATGAACATGCTCGGCAGGCTCCCAGGACCTATCCTCAGGCCCATAACCCCTCCAATCCACCAAATAAAATTTTTTGCCTCGTACCACCTTGCACCCAACAATGGCGTTCACCTCTTGATATCAGGTAGATGAACCCGACGTCCCGGCAGATGACTCGGAAAACCGGGAAATGGCCACGGGTTTCAGGAGGGACACGTGAAAGGTGTCGGTGATACCAAGGCGAGGCGGAAGGGCTAGGCGGTAAACCACCGGGTTCACCTGCTCAAGAACTTTAAAGGGGCCCAAAAAGCGAGGTGCCAACTTGGTGGACTCTACACGTAGCCTGATAATTCGGGCAGAAAGCCACACTAGGTCACCCGGAGCAAATGTAGGAGCGGGGCACCGATGGGCATCGGCCGAAGACCTCATCCTCTCTTTGGAGGCCTGAATGGCATCCTGGGTGTGGTCCCAAATGTCCCGTGCCTCCACAGCCCAGTCTGTCACCCTGGAATCGGCGGAAGACACGGGCATGGGCACTGGTACCCGCGGATGCTGACCGTAGTTCAGGAGGAATGGGGTCTGTCTGGTGGAGTCAGCCACAGCATTATTTAGAGCGAACTCAGCCCACGGTAGCAAGTGTTGTGAATGTGTTAGAAATGAATTCTGAGCGGGAGCTCCCTCTGGTGGTTACAAACAGTACTGAACCATTCAATGAAGATTGTGAAGATTGGTGATCAGGAGTTACTGACTGGTCTTTTATAAGGGAGGTTCCCTCCCATCAGGGTTGCCGGTGATCAATTGTTCTTGTCTCAACTTTGGTTCCTGGTTCACTTGGAGGCTTGCTGTGTTTTGCCTGCATCTTCTGCTAACAGATAAGTTTTTTTCTGCTTGTATTTTTGTGCTTGCCTTTTGCATTGTTTCCTGCACTCTTGTGGAGGTCAGCCAGGTCCCTTCCGGGGGCTTGTGCTCCTCTCAGTTTATCTGTGCCTCTGTTATTTGTTCATTTGCCTTTTCCAGTTTTTTCAGTGGCTGCGGCTTTGTTTTGTTACACCAGAGAACTAATTTAGGTGGTAGAGGTCGTGTGATCTCAGGTGTTTTTGCAATTAGTGTGTTGGTATTTTTTTAGGGTTTTTTTGGGATTGCAGTAAGTGTCCTTCCTATCCTTTTCTGTCCAGGTAGATTGCTCATACTATTTTCTGTCTGTGTCTGTATTTCCTCTTGTCTAACCGCCATTACATGTTTGGGGGCTTCCTATGTTCTTTGGGGATCTGCTCCGGGGCAGATAGTTTTCCTCTTTCTATCTTTAGGTGTAGTTAGCTTCTCAGGCTGTGACGAGGCGTCTGTGACCAACGTAGGTACGCTCCACGGCTGCCTTTAGTTGTGGTGGTTAGTCAGGGTACTGCAATCCAGTAGATTCCAACCTCTCTGGTGTATTGCCGTTTTTGCCTGCTCTCCTCAGCTACCAAAACATAACAGTATCACTGGCCCAAACTGAAAATTATATGGTACTCACAGAAGGGAAAAATAGTGTGGAAAAAAAAAAAAAGGGATTGTCAAAGTTGTCAGAGATTTTTTTTTTTTCCCTCTGTTTCTCTGAATGCTGAGGAGGATTTTTTTTTCTCTCAATGGAGCTTGCACAGTTGTCTGGCCGTGTGGATCAGCTTGCCACTGAGGTTCGGAGTTTTGCTATCTATCTTGCTAGGTTGCCGTTGTGGAACCTAGAATCCCCATGCCAGATTTATTTTTGGGGGATCGAGCTAAATTTCTGAATTTTCAAAAATAACTGTAAGTTGTTTTTTGCCTTAAAACCTAAGTCCTCAGGGAATGCAGCGCAGCAGGTTCAAATTGTCATCTCTCTCCTGCGCGGCGATCCTCAGGATTGGGCTTTTTCCCTGACACCTGGGGACCCTGTTTTGAGTAATGTCGATGCATTTTTTCTGGCTCTGGGGTTATTGTACGATGAACCTGTCACTGATCAAGCTGAAAAAACCTTGTTGGCATTAAATCAGGGGCTTGAGGAAGCTGAGTTATACTGCCAGAAATTTCGTAAGTGGGCAGTCCTGACCAAATGGAATGATGAAGCTTTTGCAGCCCTTTTTCGGAAGGGTCTGTCAGAGAATGTAAAAGATGTTATGGTGGGTTTCCCTGCTCCCTCTGGTCTCAATGATTCTATGTCATTAGCGATTCAAATTGACAGACGTTTGCGTGAGCGTAGAGGTATGCGTGGAATGGTGTTGCCTTGTGAGCCAGCTTCTGAACCCATGCAGTGTGAGTTTCGAAAACGCAATGGGTTATGTTTCTACTGTGGTGACGCCTCTCATGCTATTTCAGTCTGCCCTAAGCGGGGAAGACGTTTTGCACGCTCAGTTGTCTTGGGTAGTGTTCAGACTAAATTTCTGTTGACTGTTACCCTGATTGCTCCCTGTCCACATTTTCTGCTCAGGCTTTTGTTGATTCGGGAGCAGCTATTAACCTGATGGATTTTGATTTTGCTAAACGTTGTGGGTTTCCCTTGATACCCCTACGGAAGTCTATTCCCCTACTGGGGATTGATTCTACCCCGTTGGCTGAGAATAAACCCCAGTTCTCTACTCAGGTGATAATGAGGGTTGAACCTGATCATCAGCAGAGTTGCAAATTTTTGGTGCTGTATAATCTGCATGACATAATTGTACTAGGTTTCCCTTGGTTACAGTCTCATAATCCTGTTTTGGATTGGAATTCTGTGTCTGTAACCAGTTGGGGCTGCAATGTGTTAATGCCAACACTCTGCTTTTTCTGCCTCTCCCCAGGCTCAGGATGTTCCTGACTTTTTGACTGATTTTTCTGATGTGTTTAGCAAAGTAAATCTGCATCCTTGCCCCCCCATAGGAGCTATGACTGCGCTATTGAATTAGTGCCTGGTAGTAAATTCCCTAAAGGTCGCCTTTTTAACTTGTCTGTACCTGAACATGACGCTATGAGGTCTTATATCAAGGAGTCATTGGAGAAGGGTCATATCAGACCATCCTCTTCACCCTTGGGTGCTGGTTTTTTCTTTGTGGCCATAAAGGATGGTTCATTAAGGCCGTGTATTGATTATCGTCTCTTGAACAATATCACTGTGAAATATCAATATCCGTTACCCTTGATTTCTGACCTGTTTTCCAGGGTGAAAAGTGCTACTTGGTTTACCAAGCTTGACCTCAGGGGGGCGTATAACCTTATTCGCATTAAGCACGGGGATGAATGGAAGACGGCATTCAATACCCCAGAGGAGCATTTTGAGTACCTAGTGATGCCCTTTGGGCTCACTAATGCTCCTTCTGTCTTCCAGTCCTTCATGAATGACATTTTCAGGGATTTTGTGGATAAATTTTGATTGTTTATTTGGATGATATCTTGATTTTTTCCAATGACTGGGACTCTCATGTGAAACATGTTCGGACTGTGTTCCAGATTTTGAGAGAGAATGCTCTGTATGTGAAGGGATCAAAGTGTCTTTTTGGCGTACAGAGGATCTCATTTCTGGGATTCATTTTGTCCCCATCGGTTGTTGAAATGGACCCGGTCAAGGTTCAGGCCATCTGTGATTGGGTCCAACCTACTTCATTAAAGGCTCTTCAGAGATTCTTGGGTTTTGACAATTTTTATCGTAAATTTATTGGTAATTTCTCTGTTATTGTTAAACCATTGACTGATTTGACCAAAAAGGGTTCTGAACTTCTGATGTGGTGAATTGGCCTCCTGAGGCAGTCTCTGCGTTTCAGGAACTTAAGCAGAGATTCACTTCTGCTCCTGTTCTATGGCAGCCTGATGTTTCTCTGCCATTTCAGGTGGAGGTTGATGCCTCTGAAATTGGGGCAGGTGCCGTTTTGTCCCAAAGAGATCCAGAGACCTCTAAAAGTAACCCTTGTGCCTTTTTCTCTCGAAAATTTTCTCCAACTGAACATAATTATGACGTGGGTAAACGGGAGTTATTGGCCATGAATGTGGGCTTTTGAAGAGTGGAGACATTGGCTGGAGGGAGCCAAACATCAGGTGGTGGTCCTCACGGACCATAAGAATCTGGTTTATCTGGAATCAGCCAAGCGACTTAATCCTAGACAGGCCAGGTGGGCCTTGTTTTTCACACGTTTTAATTTTGTGGTTTCCTTTCTTCCTGGCACTAAGAATGTTAAGGCGGATGCCCTATCGAGGAGTTTCCTTGCGGACTCTCCTGAGTTATCTGATCCTGCTGTTATTTTGAAAGAGAGTGTAGTTCTTTCCGCCATCTCGCCCAATTTGAGACTGGCTCTGGAAGGGTGTCAGGAGGATAAACCCGAGCGCTGCCCTATTGGTAAATTGTTTGTCCCAGACCGGTGGAAAAAGAGTGTGATGTCTGAGATTCATTGTTCCGCGTTGGCCAGTCATCCCGGAATTTTTGGTACCAGAGACTTGGTTAGTCGGTCCTTTTGGTGGCCTACTTTGTCTCGTGACGTCAGGGAATTTGTGCAGTCCTGCGGGACTTAGAATCTGTCAAGTTGCTCTGCTCTGGGTTTGTGATGCCAATGCCTGTGCTCAAAGACCATGGACCATATCTCCATGGATTTCATTTCCGACCTCTGTTTTGGAATGACGTTTCATTGATTGGAAGAAATGATACATCTTGTGTCATACCTAGGCTTCCCTCTGATTGGTCCTTTGTTCCAGAGTGGGTTTCGTTAACGATTCTAACTTGTGTCTCATGCATTCAGTTTTTTCCATTGTTCTGAGACTTTTTGTTCAAATTGGGTAATTGTCTTCTCCTTCTACAATGTGACAGCCCTTGAGATATTTGTAGACAGCTATTAAGTCTCCTCTCAGTCTTCTTTTTTGCAAGCTAAACATTCCCAAATCCTGCAACCGTTCCTCATAGGACATGGTTTGCAGACCGGTCACCATTCTGGTGGCTCTTCTCTGAACTTGCTCCAGTTTGTTGATGTCTTTTTTAAAATGTGGTGCCCAAAACTGGACACAGTATTCCAGATGAGGTCTGACCAAAGAGGAGTAGAGGGCAATAATGACCTCACGTGATCTAGACTGTATGCTTCTGTTGATACATCCTAGAATTGCATTTGCCTTTTTTGCTGCTGCATCACACTGTTGACTCATGTTAAGTCTGTGATCAATTAGTATACCCAAGTCTTTTTCCCCATGTGCTGTTACTTAGCCCTATTCCTCCCATTTTGTATATGCTTTTTTCATTTTTATTGCCCAGATGTAGTACTTTGCATTTTTCCCTGTTAAAATCCATTCTGTTAGTTGCTGCCCACTGCTCCAGTTTATGTATATCTTTTTGAATCCTCTCTCTCTCTTCTCTAGTATTAGCTACCCCTCCTAGCTTTGTGTCATCAGCAAATTTGATCAGTTTACCCTCAATTCCTTCATCTAAATCATTGATAAAGATGTTGAACAATACAGGGCCCAAAACAGAGCCTTGTGGTACCCCACTTGAGACATTCTTCCAACTGGATGTGCAGCCATTTACAACCACTCTTTGGGTCCGATCACTAAGCCAGTTATGAATCCACCTAACAGTTGCCTTGTCCATTCCATACTTAGTCATTTTTTCAATAAGGATTGTGTGAGATACTTTGTCAAATGCTTTGCTGAAGTCAAGATATACTATATCTACAGCATTTCCCTGATCCACCCAGTCAGTGATTCTGTCATAGAAGGAAATTAAGTTAGTCTGACATGACTTATTAGTTACAAACCCATGCTGACTCTGTTTAATCACTTCATTCTTATCCAGGTACTTGCATACATGTTCTTTAATAATTTGTTCAAAGATCTTTCCTGGTATAGAAGTCAGACTCACCGGCCTGTAGTTCCCTGGGTCCACTTTCTTCCCCTTTTTGAAGATAGGAACAACATTTGCTCTTCTCCAGTCTTCTGGGACTTCTCCTGTTCTCCAAGAATTTTCAAAGATTATGGACAGTGGTTCAAGAATTTCTTCTGCTATCTCCTTTAGTACCCTGGGGTGTAATTCATCTGGACCTGGAGACTTGAATTCATTTATGTTAGCTAAGTGTTTCCTCACTGTCTTTCTGTTTATAGATATCCTGGATTCTTCTATTCCTTTAATAGGACAGTGAAGATCAGTTGATGTTACATTTCCTTTCTGAGAGAAAACAGATGCAAAATAGGAATTTAAAAGTTCAGCCTTCTCAACATCCTGACTTACCATTTCATCATTTTCATCCTGTAAAAATCCTATAGCATCTTTGAGTTTTCTTTTACTTTTGACGTATCCCCAAAATCCTTTTTGTTGCTTTTGACGTCACTTGCAAGCCTTAATTCATTGTCAGCTTTAGATAATCTGATTTGTGCCCTGCAGGTTCTGCAGACGGCATTATATTCTTCTTTAGATATGCCTCCCTCTTTCCATTTGATAAACATTTCTTTCTTCCTTTTTAGCATGTGTTTAAGTTCTATGTTCATCCATCCTGGTTTCCTTAAATGCTTCCCATTCTTCCCTCTTTTGGAATTGTTAACGATTGTGCTTTGAGAATCTCATTTTTCAAGATTTTCCATCCTTCCTGGACATTTTTGTCCTTAAGGATATCCAGCCATTGGATCCCTCCAATTCTCTTTCTGAGTTCCTTAAAATCTGCCTTTCTGAAATCTAACCTTGACGTCTGAGTCTTCACAGGTCTTCCTCCTCTTGTTATCCAAAATTCTAAAATAGCATGGTCACTACCTCCTAGAGTCCCAGCCACTCTTACCTCCTCCACCATTTCCTCCCTGTTTATGAGGATTAGATCCAAGGTAGCAGATCCCCTTGTTTTCTCCATTACCTTTTGGAAGATAAAGTTGTCAGCAAGAGAGGATAAGAATTTCCTGGACCTGTTAGTTTTGCCTGAGAGAGATTCCCAACAAATGTCTGGATAGTTGAAATCTCCCATGACCACTATGTCATATTTTTTGGAGAACTTGGCCATTTGATGCATAAAGAGTTCATCCATATCTTCAGCTTGCACAGGCGGCCTGTAGTAAATGCTACAATGGTGTCCTTTCCATTGTTCTGTCCTTGTATTCTTACCCAAACAGTTTCCACAGAACTCCCAGTCTCTGAAGCGTCAATCTCTGTGCAGATATACGCTTTTCTAACATACAATGCAACACCTCCTCCTCGTTTATCAAGTCTGTTTCTTGCAAATAAGTTGTATCCTTCTAGCCTTGTATTCCAATCATGTGTATCGTCCCACCAAGTCTCAGTGATTCCAATGACATCATATTTCTTCTCCTGCGTTAGTAGCTCCAGTTCTCCTTGTTTGTTGCCCATGCTTTGTGCATTCGTATAGAAACACTTTAGTTTGTGATTGGTTTCTCTTCCTTCAATATTTTTATTAGTAAATTTTTTTGTCTTTGTTCTTCCCCTTCACTTCTAATAGCAGAAATCTCAATAGTATTTGTCAGGTGTATGGCTTTTGCTGGCGTTTTGCTTCCCTTCCCACATTGTTCTAGTTTAAAGCTCTCCTGATGAGTGTAGCAAGGCGACTTCCAAATACATGTTTTCCAGTCTTCGTAAGGTGCACCCCATCTCTAGCAAGTAGTCCATCGTATAGGTAATTCACTCCGTGATCCAGAAATCCAAATCCTTGCTGACGGCACCATCGACGTAGCCAGTTGTTCACCTGCAGAATCTTATTCCACCTCCTTGTTCCATGGCCATCCACTGGGAGGATGGAAGAGAAGACCACCTGCGCTCCCAGTTCTTTCACTTTCTTACCTAAGTTTTCAAAGTCACTGCAGATGGTTTCCAGGTCGTTTCTAGCGGTGTCATTTGTCCCCACATGTATTAGCAGGAATGGGTAGTCATCTTTAGGTCTGAAGAGTCCTGATATCCTGTCAGACACATCTTTAATTTTTGCACCTGGAAGACAGCACATTTGCTCTCGCTCCAAGCCTTGCTCTCGCTCTAGTGGTTTGTTGATGCCATTGCCTGTGCCCAAGAGACCATGGACCCATATCTCTATGGATTTCATTTCCGACCTCCCTGCTTCTCAGAGAATGACCGTTATCTGGGTGATTTGTGATAGTTTTTCCAAAATGATACATCTTGTGTCATTACCTAAGTTGGCCTTCCTCCTCTGAATTGGTGCCTTTGTTCCTTCAGCACGTGGTTCGATTACACGGCATTCCTGAGAACATTGTGTCTGACAGAGGAGTTCAGTTTGTTTCCAGATTTGGAGGACTTTTTGTTCTAAACTTGGTGTTCAATTGTCTTTCTCCTCGGCTTTTCATCCTCAGACCAATGGACAAACTGAGAGAACAAACCAGACATTGGAGACTTATCTGAGATGCTTTGTGTCTGCTGATCAGGATGACTGGGTCTCTTTTTTTGCCTTTGGCTGAGTTTGCTCTTAATAATAGGACTAGCTCTGCCACTTTGATGTCTCCATTTTTCTGCAATTTTGGGTTTCACCCTCGATTTTCTTCTGGACAGACGGAGGCTTCTGTCTGTCCGGTGTGTTGACTCTGTTGTGGAGCCTATGCAGCAGATTTGGGACCAGGTAGTGGAGAGGTTGTCCCTCTCTCAGGAAAGGGCCCAGCGGTTTGCCAACCGGCATAGGACTGATGGTCCTCGGTTTGAAGTGGGGGACTTGGTCTGGTTGTCCTCAAGAAATATCCTATGAGAGTTGTATCTCCTAAGTTTAAGCCTAGATTCATTGGATCTCATAAGATCATGGAGATTCTTAATCCTGTTTCCTTTTGTTTACTTCTTCCAGGGACATTTAAGATCCATAACGTGTTCCACAAGTCCTTATTGAAGAGGTTTGTCGAGCCAGTGGTTCCTATGGCTGCGCCTCCTGACCCTGTTTTGGTTGAGGGCAATCTGGAGTATGTGGTTGAGAAAATATTGGATTCTCGTTTTTCTAGACGGAAACTCCAGTATTTGGTTAAGTGGAGAGGTTATGGTCAGGAGGACAATTCTTGGGTGTTTGCTTCGGACATCCATGCTAGGAGACTGATCCGTGCGTTTCACAGAGCTCATCCTGACCGACCTGGTTGCCCAAGTGAGGGTTCGGTGACCCCTCCTCAAGGGGGTGTACTGTTGTGAATGTGTTAGAAATGAATTCTGAGCGGGAGCTCCCTCTGGTGGTTACAAACAGTACTGAACCATTCAATGAAGATTGTGAAGATTGGCGATCAGGAGTTACTGACTGGTCTTATATAGGGAGGTTCCCTCCCATCAGGGTTGCCGGTGATCAATTGTTCTTGTCTCAACTTTGGTTCCTGGTTCACTTGGAGGCTTGCTGTGTTTTGCCTGCATCTTCTGCTAACAGATAAGTTTTTTTCTGCTTGTATTTTTGTGCTTGCCTTTTGCATTGTTTCCTGCACTCTTGTGGAGGTCAGCCAGGTCCCCTCCGGGGGCTTGTGCTCCTCTCAGTTTATCTGTGCCTCTGTTATTTGTTCATTTGCCTTTTCCAGTTTTTTCAGTGGCTGCGGCTTTGCTTTGTTACACCAGAGAACTAATTTAGGTGGTAAAGGTAGTGTGATCTCAGGTGTTTTTGCAATTAGTGTGTTGGTATTTTTTTAGGGTTTTTTTTAGGATTGCAGTAAGTGTCCTTCCTATCCTTTTCTGTCCATGTAGATTGGGCCCCAACGTTTGCTCATACTATTTTCTGTCTGTGTCTGTATTTCCTCTTGTCTAACCGCCATTACATGTTTGGGGGCTTCCTATGTTCTTTGGGATCTGCTCCGGGCAGATAGTTTTCCTCTTTCTATCTTTAGGTGTAGTTAGCTTCTCAGGCTGTGACGAGGCATCTAGAACCAACATAGGTACGCTACACGGCTGCCTTTAGTTGTGGTAGTTAGTCAGGGTACTGCAATCCAGTAGATTCCAACCTCTCTGATGTATTGCCGTTTTTGCCTGCTCTCCTCAGCTACCAAAACATAACAAGCAAGGATGCCCAGTCATCCTGCCTGGCAGAGACAAAATGTCGCAAGTATGTGACCAAGGTCTGGTTGGCCCTCTCTACCAACCCATTTGTCTCGGGATGGTATGCAGAGGAGAGATTCAACTGAATGCTGAGTAAACGACACAGCTCTCTCCAGAACCAAGACGCAAACTGGATACCTCGATCACTGACAATTTTGTCTGGCATACCGTGTAGGCGGAAAATATGCCTAATGAATAATGCTGCCAAGGCCCGTGCAGACGGTAACCGTGGTAACGGCACTAAGTGCACCATTTTGGAGAAGTGGTCGGTTATCACCCAGATGATGGTGCAGCCCCGAGACTTGGGTAAGCCCACCACAAAATCCATCCCGACCATCTCCCAAGGCCTGTCTGCCACCGGTAAAGGGAAAAGTAACCCAGCTGGCTGTTGTCGAGGGGACTTATTCTTGGCGCAGGAGACGCACGCCTGAACGTATTCCCTGACGTCACGGGCCATCTGTGGCCCCCAGTATGTCCTCGCCAGCAACTCAGAAGTTCTTTTTGTCCCAAAATGTCCACCCACCCTGGACGAATGTGCCCAAGAGAGTACTTCCGGTCGCAAATTGGTGGGCACAAAAGTCTTGCCCGGAGGCACAGACTCAAGCGAAACTGGAGCCACCGTTCTTAGGCTCTCTGTGTGGACAATAAGCCGAGGCTCCTCCTCCACCTCCTCAGAGGACACCACGGAGCGAGATAGAGCGTCTGCGCGAATGTTCTTCTCACCGGAGAGGAAATGGAGGGTGAAATGGAACCAGGAGAAGAACAAGGACCATCTGGTCTGACGGGAATTTAGCCGCTGGGCTGTCTGCAAATACACCAAGTTCTTGTGGTCCGTGAATACTTCTTAGGGGAAGCGAGCCTCCTCCAGAAGATGTCTCCACTTGGAGAAGGCCAACTTCATAGCCAGTAACTCCCTGTCCCCGATGGAATAATTCCTCTCTGCCGGTGTAAAGGTCTTGGAAAAGAAGAAGCAGAGATGCTTCCGACCCTGGGCATCCTTTTGAAAAAGGACTGCTCCAGCACCAACAGAAGAGGCATCCACCTCTAAAATAAACGGTTTATCGACATCGGGGCGATGTAAAGATGGGAGCACTGGCGAAATGCGACTTGATGGAGGAGAACGCCTTGGTGACCTCCTCTGACCACAACTTGGGATTAGCTCCCTTCTTGGTGAGGGCTACCAAGGGAGATATCAAAGTAGAGAAGTGAGGAATGAATTGGCGATAGTAGTTAATGAACCCCATAAAACGCTGCACCGCCTTAAGGGAGTGGGGCTCTTGCCAATCCATCACAGCCTGTAGTTTGGTAGGATCCATAACCAATCCCTGGGCGGAGATGATATAGCCCAGGAAAGGTAGAGACTCCTGCTCAAACATGCACTTCTCCAACTTCGCATATAGTGAATTTGCTCGCAAGAGGTCGAAGACCTTGCAGACATCTCTCCGGTGGGAGGCCATATCTGGAGAAAAGATGAGAATGTCATCCAGATAGACTACCACCGAGGTGGTCAACATATCCCGGAAGATGTCGTTCACAAAGTCTTGGAAGACAGCTGGGGCATTACAAAGCCCAAAGGGCATTACCAGATATTCATAATGCCCATCCCTGGTGTTAAATGCCGTCTTCCATTCGTCCCCCTCACGGATGCGAATCAGGTTATGCGCACCCCGCAGGTCTAGCTTAGTAAATACCCTTGCTCCCGAAGCCTGTCAAAGAGCTCAGAGATTAGCGGCAAAGGATACTTATTTTTCACGGTGATTGCGTTGAGACCCCTATAATCAATGCACGGACGTAATTCTCCGTTCTTCTTCTGCACAAAGAAGAACCCCGATCCCGCTGGTGACACAGACTTCCTAATGAATCCCCTTGCCAAGTTCTCCTGAATATATTGGGACATGGCCTCTGTCTAAGGAAGATAGAGGGGATAAACCCTTCCTCTAGGAGGCTCAGCTCCAGGCAAGAGGTCGATAGGACAGTCATAGGGGCGATGAGGCGGAAGAGTCTCCGCAGCCTTCTTCGAGAAAACGTCGGCATAAGACCAATAGACCTTGGGAAGAGGAGAGAAGTCTATGGGTATCTCAGTGGTGTTGACCTGCACGCTGTCCCTAATACATCTGCCTTTACATAAATTACCCCAACCCAGAATTCTCCCTGAAGACCACTCAATATGGGAGAGTGGTGGCGGAGCCAGGGTAATCCCAACAAAACCTCATCTATACCCTCAGGGAGGATAAAAAATGATATATTCTCCTGATGGGAAGGAGACATAGACAAGGTGAGTAGGAAAGACTGATGGGTGATTTGTGTGGGCAGAATTGCTCCGTTCAACACCCGTACCGATACTGGTTTAGCCAGCAACACCAAAGGCATGGTGTGGCGAGAAGCAAAGGAGGACGGCATAAAATTCCCCTCTGCCCCAGAATCCACACACAGCTTGACGGGTAGGGTGGTAGAACCGTGGGTAATTATCCCCTTGAGGAGCACTTTAGGGGCAAAACTCATGGCGTCCAGTGACCCTGTTCCTACGGTTACGGGGCGCGACCGTTTATTCAGCCGCTGTGGACATCGGTTGGCAAAATGTCCCTGCTGCTGGCAAATATAACAAATCGGGGATGGACGAGTGACCCGAGATTTAGATCCTGCAGGAGCAACCTCCTGAAGGTCGGGCGCCTGAACAGGCGACTCCAGAGGGGTGGCGAAGGTAGGAGCCAACCGGACACTCTACTACACTGTAGTGAAGATATATCGTAGCACTACCGTGATGGTGCACAAGTACTATAGAAGGATACTTACCTCTGAAGGCATACTGCCTCTTTTTTCATACTATTGCTTCCTCACAAGCAGTCGGATTGAAGAAGGTCCACTTGGACCGAAACGTTTCATTTGTACTGTGACTGCAATAAACAGGAATCCACTTCACAAAGTTGAGTGCCAAGTATTCTCTATTTTCACTCTACCTACACTGGGCACGTTCCAGCCTCCGCTCGTGGAAACGGAGGTCGACGCGGTTGGAAATAGCGATAAGCTTCTCCAGTGTGGCAGGAATCTCCCTGGTAGCCAAGGTGTCTTTCACATGACCCGCCAGTCCTTTCCAGAACACGGGAATGATGACTTTATCTGGCCACTCTAATTCCGAGGCCAGAGTCGGAAAGTGGACAGCAAAATGGCTGACCAAAGCCGAACCCTGGGTACTTGCCAGCAGTTGGAGCGCCGCATCGTGGGTGACCTGAGGTCCTAGAAAAACCTTTTTCAGAGCCTCCAGAAAACGAAAAGAGCTCTGCACCACACGGTCGTCGCGCTCCCACAGCGGTGTTGCCCACTCCAACGCTCTGCCCGACAGAAGAGCTATCACAAAGCCCACTTGTGCCCTATCCGTGGGGAAACGTGCATCCAGAAGCTCGAGGTGTATGGAGCACTGACTTACGAATCACCGACATTGCTTGCTGTCACCAGCAAACTTGTCTGGAAGCGGGAGGTGGGACAATGTAGGGACAGAGGTGGCAGAGGACAAACTGGCTGCAGCTACGCTAGCAGCCTGAACAGCGACTGCGGTAACATCCACAGCTGAGGTTGTGCGCTCAAGAGCCGCCAACCTACCCTCCAGCTGCTGGATGTACAGCTGTAAATGCTGTTCATCTGCCATTTTACTAGCCAGACCCTGGCACTAATATTATGTTAGGGTCTGCGGATCGCACCAAATATAAGATGTGGAGAGGTGCGTTCGCAGCCCAGGGTCCACCGTGCAGGCCGAGCCTGCTGCTAGTAAAATGGCGCAAGAAGCGAACTCTGTTATCCCGCTGAGTTGCCAAAATAAACGCCGTAACGCGCTGTGGCAATATGTGCAAACTCTGTTAATCCACAGAGCCGCTAGAAGGAGTGCCGCAGCGCTATATGGCGATGTGTGCGAACTCACTGAACATAACTGAGTCGCAAAATAAACACGCTAGGGCGCTGTCTAGCGTTGAAAGCGAACCCTGTTACGTCACAGAGCCGCTGAGACAAACTTCTGTGTCCTGTCAGGCACCCAGGTACACAGTGAACAGCTAAGCGAACATAGAACGTGATCATGCGCTAATGTCCTCGCGGAAGTCACCCGCAATCTATGGTGTCTGAACGCCAGGCCCTGAATACGGCAATCAAACTCCTCACCGGTTATGCCGGCAATCTAGGGCATCTAGGACACCGACCCTGACCAGCTAGCATACAAAACTCACCGATTAAGTCGGCATTCTAGGGGCTTATTTCAGCCAGGCCCTAACCACACACACGCATGACCACACTGGCGCTAAGCATATAATGATTGATATTAGCGCATGGCGGCCCAGCCATGCCACACTTTTATAGCAACAGCTACAGGACCTGCCAGAAACAAGGACCAATGAGAAACTGTTCCAAAACACATGTAGTTTCAGGACCTTCCTGGCGGACCAATAGGAGCTGCTGCAGTACCTGAACATGTGATCCCTGATCTCCAATGAGAGATCTTACCCTGGGCATGCTCAGAAGGGGAAACGCAGGACTTCATCCCAAAGACGTCTGCTCCAGCACTGGCTATAAAAGCAGATCCAGGAGAGGCAGCAGCAAGTCTCTGCACAGTACTGGAATGGGCAAGATGCTCGGACCGATGTCTCTGCTGAGCAGGCTCCACTGTGGCTGGAGATGAATGGGGGACCACAGCGGGACTGGTTTGAGACTCCCCTTGTGCAGCAGTGGGAACTCGAACCCTAACATGCTCTTTGTTTCATTGCAGCCATTTGGTAAATTCAAAAAAGTTCTTTTTTTTTCTCATTAATGTACACTCTGTACCCCATCTTGGCTAAAAAAAAACAGAAATGTAGAAATTTTTGCAAATTTATTATAAAAGAAAAACTAAAATATCACATGGTCATAATTATTCAGACCCTTAGCTCAGTATTGAGTAGAAGCATCCTTTTGATCTAATACAACGATGAGTCTTCTTGGGAACGATGCAACAAGTTTTTCACACTTGGATTTGGAGATCCTATGCCATTCTTCCTTGCAGATCCTCTCTAGTTCCGTCAGGTTAGATGGTGAACGTTGGTGGACATCCATTTTCAGGTTTCTTCAGATATGCTCAATTGGGTTTAGGTCAGGGCTCTTGCTGGGCCAGTCAAGAATGGTCACATAGTTGTTCTGAAGCCACTCCTTTGTTATTTTAGCTGTGTGCTTAGGGTCATTGTCTTGTTGGAAGGTGAACCTTCAGCCAATATCTCTGAACTTTGCTGCATTCATGTTTCCTTCAATTGCAACCAGTTGAACTCTCACCTTAAGCTGAAAAACACCCTGTTAGGGTCTGCGGAACGCACCTAATAGGTGCAGGTTAAGCCTGCTGCTAGTAAGATGCGAAAGTAGCGAACTCTGTTATCCCGCAGAGTCGCTAAAATAAACGCCGTAGCGCGCTGTGGCAGTAAGTGCAAACTCTGTTAATCCCCAGAGCCGCTAACGGGAATGCCACAGCTCTATACGGCGATAGGTGCGAACTCACTTAGGTTCAGTGAGCCGCAAAATAAAACGCTAGGGCGCTGAACCAGCGTTATAAAGCAAACCCTGTTGCGTCACAGAGCCGCTGAGAAAAAGACTGTGTCCTGTTAACACCACAGGGATACACAGATAACTGTTGTGCGGATAGCAGTCCGTGATCATGCAGCCAGCAATGCAATCAAGCAATCTCCTCACCGGAGAAGCCGGTATTCTAGGGGCTTATGTCAGCCAAGCCCTAACCAGTGCAGCCAAATCTCCTCACCAGAGGTGCCGGTATTCTAGGGGCTTATTTCAGCCGAGCCCTAACCACATGCGTGCATGATCACACTGGCGTAAAGCACATAATGCAATTGATACTAGTAAGAGAAAACACGGCACTCAACTAAAAACGAGAGTAGGTGCTCAAGTCAGGTATCCAACCTGATAAATGTAAAAAATAACTTGGCACTCAAATGTGTAGCACGAGAATTTGTTTAATAACGGTGCATCCAGACACGAAACAAATGAACGTTTTCGGTCCAACTATTGGACCTTCATCAGAATACTTTTCAAAGGAACACTGAAAAATATATACAGAAATATACATAATCAAAAAAGGACACAGTTTTGTCAATTAAATGCAATTGAAATGCAGTTCAAAAATTCAACAACAACGTCAATATATAGAAAGTACATTGAAGAATATGTGTGTATAGTAACACTTGCGAGTTCAATCCAAAGAACCTAAATAGAGTGAACATCCAATGGTTGAAAAGGTGCTGACTGAAACAAATGGTTAAGGAGTCAATCCAAAATGTAGATCTAGGTAGTGAACAGATACCTGAATAAGTAAATAGGGAGAGAAAAGGATACCAAATAGTTTCAGAGTGAGTCTTGTGATGTTCAGAAGTTGAGTGCACGATATTCGTGATACTAAAAGGGAGAGAAATAAGTAGTGAGAGGACTGAATATTAGGAACATAACTGAATACCTGGACACAATAGAATGCAATCTCCAAAAGGTAGCTAAAAAGGAACATATGAATATATGTAAAAAGAGTTGCAATTTGCCAGACCACATGAGAGATGAGAAGGCAGAAGGGATTAGTATGTTTAAATACCTGGATAAGAAGCAAATATCCCTAAATAAATAAGGATGGCTCAAGAAGCTGTGAATCAGGACCAGGCACTCACAATAATGGAAGAGGGGAACTAAACAAATATAGAGATTAGATGTAAAGTGGTGAGAACTGATCATGGAATAAAAAGGACAGGGGTATAAAGGAATATTACCTGGGAGCCAATGTGACAGGCGCCTAGGTGAGGCTTGCTCAAATAGGTTGCTGGGAAGGCACTGTATAGGGAGATTGAGAAGGTAAAAAGCATTGCAAGAAATGCCACAATGAAGAGAGGATCAGAAGATATCCAAAAGCAGTACCTGCTTCTCCTGCTTCCACAGCGTGTCTTCAGATCCAGACTCCCAGGTACTAAGTAGCGCTCACCAAATACAAAGTATTCATGCTACATGTCTATCTATAAATATATGAATCAATCGCTAGGTAGCGTTTGCTGAACATAAGATTAAAGGCTGGAAAAGATTGCTCATACCTCCAAAATAGGTTACTATTTGGTGAGCGCTACTTAGCGATTGAATGTTTTACATGGACAGGCATGCAGCATGTATACCTCTTTTTTCTGTTAGGCACTATGCACTTTCTTGGCTATAGAAGCCATCTTCAAAATATATGGACATAAGCTGGATTTATATTAAATGATCGATTGAGGGTGCTCTGTAGGGCAATTACTCATATGCTGCATTATATAGCAGATAGACATATCGCACTTTAG
The DNA here is from genome assembly GCA_033576555.1 of Oophaga sylvatica. Classification (NCBI taxonomy): domain Eukaryota; kingdom Metazoa; phylum Chordata; class Amphibia; order Anura; family Dendrobatidae; genus Oophaga; species Oophaga sylvatica. The sequence goes on from JARQOD010000001.1 coordinate 576,837,993, forward strand.
CAGTTTTTTCTGATGCCCTGTGTTTTGCACATCTGGCCCCTTTGTTTGATTTTTTGCATTTGATACCCTTATTAGGTTTTGCTTTACATATCTTTATTGCATTTGTGATCCCCATTTTTTGCATATATGTGTACATTTTTAAATATATTTTATGATTGTCTAATAAAAATTACTTTCTTATGATGAAAAAAACCTCTTTTTTCTTTATTTGGAATACTTATTTGTGGAGGTATTTTTGTAGGCTTTTCTTATATTTAAATATAAATCTTAATTATGTAGCAAGAGTTGGGGTAGCCTCCCTCATAGAATATGAAGCTGCCCCCCCTCATAGGTATAATGCTGTCCCCCTCATAGGGTATCATGCACCCCCTCATAGGGTATAATGCTGCCCCCCTCATAGGGTATAATGCTGCCTCCTCATAGGGTATAATGCTTCCCCCTCATAGGGTATAATGCTGCCCCCCTCATAGGGTATAATGCTGCCCCCTCATAGGGTATAATGCTTTCCCCCTCATAGGGTATAATGCTGCCTCCTCATAGGGTATAATGCTGCCCCCTCATAGGGTATAACGCTGCCCCCCCTCATAGGGTATAATGCTGCCTCCCCCCTCATAAGGTATAATGCACCCCCTCATAGGGTATAATGCTGCCTCCATAGGGTATAATGCTGCCCCCTCATAGGGTATAATGGTTCCCCCCCTCATAGGGTATAATACTGCCCCCCATAGGGTATAGTGCCGCACCCTCTCATAGGGTATAATACTGCCCCCCATAGGGTATGATGCTGCCCCCTCTCATAGGGTATAATGCTGCCCCCCCTCATAGGGTATAATGCTGCCCCTCTCATAGGGTATAATGCTATATATATATATATATATATATATATATGTAGATATAGATAGATATAGAGATAGATAGATAGATAGATTGATAGACAATAGATAGATATACGTAGATATAGAGATATAAAAAAAAACACAATACTCACCTCTCCTCCTCGCTCCCACGCTGATTCCGGCGGCGGCTGTGCTTCAGTGTCAGGAGCTGCCATCTGGCAGACACACACAGCAGGTGGTCGATGAAGTGACGTCATCGCGCACCGCCTGTGAGTCAGAAGCAGAGGGGATTGATGGGAGAGAGAGCGTCATCTGACGCTCTCTCTTCCATTACAACTGAGGGCTGCGCCGGCCCTGAATTACTGCTGCATAGCGGCTGCCTCTGCTGGGGGCCCCTGGGAGAGCGGGGGGGCACCGTGGGTAGCGGGGGGCCCTGGTCCCCCAGCCCTGATAGTGGGCACTGCACTGGGCAATGTTAGCCGCTAATGTTTAGCGGCTAAAGTGAAATGATATTCACCCCTTTCCACGCCCATGGGGGCATGGGAAGCAGTGAATATTCATTTCTCTTTAGCAGCGGGGACAGGGGCTCCTGCCTCCAGTCACCCGCTGCTGCTCTGCTGGGACGGGCCTCCATAGCAGCTGCGTAGTGTGCCGCTATTAGCGACACGCCACTGGCTGGGGGCATCTGGAGCAGCGGGGGCCATAGGCAACTGGCCCCTGTATGCCAGCAGGTGCCAGGGTCCACCGGATCCCAGGGCCCACCGGAGAATCCTCCAGTTCTCCGGTGGGCCAGTCCGACACTGTGAACATATGATATTTCAGTTTTTCTTTTTTAATAAATTTCCAAAAATTTTTACATTTCTGTTTTTTTTCTCAGTCAAGATGGGGTGCAGAGTGTACATTGATGAGAAAAAAATTAACTTTTTTGAATTTACCAAATGGCTGCAATGAAACAAAGAGTGAAAAATTTAAAGGGGTCTGAATACTTTCCGTTCCCACTGTAGGATATTAAAATTTGACCTTGACATTACAATACTGTAAAACAATCTGAATAAGATGATTGAATGGGTGTCTGGTTGTGGACAGGGTTCCCTTCCCTGTCCTCCCAGGATTAATTTTGTGTGGCCTCCTTTTGGATTGGGGAGGGCTATATATACCCACCCCCTCCTGTGGTTCCTTGTCAGTTATACATTCATTCCTGGCTGTGTGTCTGACCCCCTGTTGTGCTTGCATACTGTTTGGTCCGATTGCCTTTCAGTGTATGACCTGGTCAGTTTTCTCGTTCTGTGCTTTGCCTTGTGACTCTTTTACTACTGTCTTTTCTGGCTCTGATCTTTTGGCTTGATTACTCTTACTTCGCATCCATCTGCCCCATTTGTACTGTACCACTATCTTCGGCTTCCTGACCCTTGGCTATGTCCTGACCACTCTCCACTTCTCACCCTTTTGCACCTCATTGTCCTCCTGGTTTGACTCAGGCATGTTCTGACTACTGTAGGGCATCGCCGGTCACAGCCGCAATTCGGCATCTGACTCCGCCCCGACTCCTTCCCCAGTGGTCACGTGGTTCAGGTCCAAACAGTACTTCTTCCTTGTCAGGTGTGGGGGGTTTTGTATAGCCATGGACCCGTTACCTGCACTCAATGAACAAGTGAATAACCTCACTCAAATAATGCAAAAACTATCTGTGGAGCAGCGGACTCTGGCTCAGTCGCATCAACAGGTTCAAAGAGAGGTTGCTGGCACCATGCAGGTTTCTTTTCCTTCTGGGGCTCGGGATGAGGGTGCCACAGATGATTCCTTAATTTCCCCTGAACCACCTGCTAAGTTACCCGACATATTTTCTGGGGATAAAAAATTATTCAGGGCAGAGGCGTAGCTAGGGTTTTGGTTTGTGGGGCGAAACTTCTGAGTGGGCCCCTAACCAGAGAACCTCAGCAAATGACCGCGCTGTTGCCAAAAATTATCTATATAAAAAGACCATTATTCATATCACCGCCATATGATCAGTGGTAAATTTTACCAGTCCTACAGAACATATAATAGATTACAGCTCAGGTACAGATAATGATTTACAGCTGATGTTCTTTCTGCTGGAATAGTTCACTTTTCATGTCTTTTCCATCTGGCCCACACCGACATGACGACTCCTCCAGCCAGGACTCGACTACAGAGAATACAACAAAGACGCATTTCACTTCTCATATTTTCAGCACTGTCACGGTCACCGATTGGACTATTCTCAACCTGCACAAACTCCTCATCCTGCTGATACCCCAATACTGAGCTGCTGCTGCCATATGTGTCCCTATTACTGCTCCTGATACCCCAATGCTGAGCCGCTGGTGCCGTATGTGTCCCTATTACTGCACCTGATACCCCAATGCTGAGTTGCTGCTGCCGTATGTGTCCCTATTACTGCACCTGATACCCCAATACTGAGCCGCTGCTGCCATGTGTCCCTATTACTTCACCTGATACCCCAATACTGAGCCGCTGCTGCCATATGTGTCTCTATTACTGCACCTATTGTGTGGTTCTCTGAGCCCTCTAAATTCTAAAGCAACTCTCTAGAATATAGTAATGCCGGGTGCAAGTGCCCTAGAAAACAGAGCCCTGATTTTGTCCCCTAGAAAGTAATAATGCCCTGTGTGTGCCCCTTTGACAGTCACAGTAACCCGAGTTCCCCATAACAATAAGTGCCCACTTTACATTTTAAAATTTTACCAAGTCTCCCCCCTGTACAGCTCCCCTATACACTATATAATGCCCCTCACTGGATATATACTGACCCCTTAATATCCCCAAACTATTTAATGGCTCCAACACTGTATGATGGCTCCTAGATAGCATCCATATATTATAATACACCAGATAGTCCTCAATATAGCACAATGCACCCCCATAGGCAGCCTCTATATTATAATGCACCCCCATAGACAGCCTCTATATAATAATGCACTCCCATAGGCAGCTTCTATATTATAATGCACCCCCATAGACAGCCTCTGTATTATAATGCAGCCCCCCATAGGCACCCTCTATATTATAATGCAGCCCCTATATTATAATGCAGCCCCACATAGGCAGTCTCTATATTATAATGCACCCCCATAGGCAGCCTCTATATTATAATGCAGCCATCCATAAGCAGCCTTTGTATTATAATGAACCCCCATAGGCAGCCTTTGTATTATAATGAACCCCCATAGGCAGCCTTTTTATTATAATGCACCCCCATAGGCAGCCTCTGTATTATAATGGACCCCCATAGGCACCTTTGTATTATAATGCAGCCCCCCATAGGCAGTCTTTGTATTATGATGCAGCCCCCCATAGACAGCCTCTGTATTATAATGCTGCCCCCATAGACAGCCTCTGTACAGTATAATAATGCAGCCCCCATAGGCAGCTTCCGTATTATAATGCAGCCCCCCCAAACACAGCCTCTGTATTATAATGCAGCCACCCATAGACAGCCTCTGTATTATAATGCAGCCCCCCATAGACAGCCTCTGTATTATAATGCAGCCCCCTATAGACAGCCTCTGCATTATAATGCAGCCCCCCATAGGCAGCCTCTGTATTATAATGCAGCCCCCCATAGACAGCCTCTGTATTATAATGCAACCCCCCATAGACAGCCTTTGCATTATAATGCAGCCCCCCATAGGCAGCCTCTGTATTATAATGCACCCCATAGACAGCCTCTGTATTGTAATGCACCCCCATAGACATCGTCTATATTATAATGCAGCCTCCATATTATAATGCAGCCCCCCAAACACAGCCTCTGTATTATAATGCAGCCACCCATAGACAGCCTCTGTATTATAATGCAGCCCCCCATAGACAGCCTCTGCATTATAATGCAGCCCCCATAGGCAGCCTCTGTATTATAATGCAGCCCCCCATAGACAGCCTCTGTATTATAATGCAACCCCCATAGACAGCCTTTGCATTATAATGCAGCCCCCATAGGCAGCCTCTGTATTATAATGCACCCCATAGACAGCCTCTGTATTGTAATGCACCCCCATAGACACCGTCTATATTATAATGCAGCCTCCATATTATAATGCAGCCCCCATAGCAGCCTCTGTATTATAATGCACCCCCATAGGCAGCCTCTATATTATAATGCACTCCCATAGGCAGTCTCTATATTATAATGCAGCCCCATAAGCAGCCTTTGTATTATAATGAACCCCCATAGGTAGCCTTGTAGTATAATGCACCCCCATAGGCAGCCTTTGTAGTATAATGCACCCCCATAGACAGCCTCTGTATTATAATGCAGCCCCCATAGACAGCCTGTGTATTATAATGCAGCCCCCCATAGACAGCCTCTGTGTTATAATGCAGCTCCCTATAGACAGCATCTGTATTATAATGCAGCCCCCCATAGCACCCTCTATATTATAATGCACCCCCACAGGCAGCCTCTTATTATAATGCAGCCCCCATAAGCAGTCTTGTATTATAATGCACCACCATAGGCAGCCTCTATATTATAATGCAGCCCCCCATTGGCAGCCTTTGTAGTATAATGCAGCCCCCCATAGGTAGCCTTTGTAGTATAATGCACCCCCATAGGTAGCCTTGTAGTATAATGCACCCCCATAGGTAGCCTTTGTAGTATAATGCACCCCTATAGGTAGCCTTTGTAGTATAATGCACCCACATAGCCAGCCTTTGTAGTATAATGCACCCCCATAGGCAGCCTTTGCAGTATAATGCACGCCCATAGGGAGCCTCTGTAGTATAATGCACCCCCATAGGCAGCCTTTTTATTATAATGCAGCCCCCCATAGACAGCCTCTGTATATATAATGCAGCCCCCCATTGACAGCCTCTGTATTATAATGCAGCCCCCATAGACAGCCTCTGTATTATAATGCAGCCCCCATAGACAGCCTCTGCATTATAATGCAGCCCCCCATAGGCAGCCTCTGTATTATAATGCACCCCCCATAGACAGCCTCTGTATTATAATGCAACCCCCATAGACAGCCTCTGCATTATAATGCAGCCCCCATAGGCAGCCTCTGTATTATAATGCACCCCATAGACAGCCTCTGTATTGTAATGCACCCCCATAGACACCGTCTATAGTATAATGCAGCCTCCATATTATAATGCAGCCCCCATAGGCAGCCTCTGTATTATAATGCACCCCCATAGGCAGCCTCTATATTATAATGCACCCCATAGGCAGTCTCTATATTATAATGCAGCCCCATAAGCAGCCTTTGTATTATAATGAACCCCCATTGGTAGCCTTTGTAGTATAATGCACCCCCATAGGCAGCCTTTGTAGTATAATGCAGCCCCCATAGACAGCCTGTGTATTATAATGCAGCCCCCCATAGACAGCCTCTGTGTTATAATGCAGCTCCCTATAGACAGCACTGTATTATAATGCAGCCCCCCATAGGCACCCTCTTATTATAATGCACCCCAGGCAGCTCTATTATAATGCAGCCCCCATAACACCTTTATTATAATGCACCCCAAGGCAGCCTCTATATTATAATGCAGCCCCCCATAGGCAGCCTTTGTATTATAATGCACCCCCATAGGTAGCCTCTTATGTATAATGCACCCCCATTGGTAGCCTTTGTAGTATAATGCACCCCCATAGGTAGCCTTTGTAGTATAATGCACCCCTATAGGTAGCCTTTGTAGTATAATGCACCCCATAGGTAGCTCTTTGTAGTATAATGCACCCCCATAGGTAGCCTTTGCAGTATAATGCACCCCATAGGCAGCTCTGTAGTATAATGCACCCCCATAGGCAGCCTTTCATATAATGCACGCCCCTGTGCCCCCATAGACAGCCTCTGTATTATAATGCAGCCCCCCATTGACAGCCTCTGTATTATAATGCACCCCCATTGACAGCCTCTGTATATAATGCACTCCCATTTACACATTATATAATGCACTGCTTACATACCTCACTCTCTTCCTCCCGGCTCCTGCACTGCTCCCTGCTCGCTCTCTCTCTCTCTTCTCCTGATAGCGGGTGCCGGGCAGTGATGTCATCGCGTCCGCTGTCAGATGCTGAGAGGGGGATTATGGGAGAGAAGGAGCGCTCGCCAGCTGTATTGGCTAGATGCCGATACAGCTGACTCTCCGATGACTGGCGGGGGGCCCACTGCTGGCACCGGGCCCCCCACCGCCTGTTCAGGCCCCCCCCATAGCGGCCGGGCGGCAGAGCAGGGAGAGCGATTCTCCCTGCTTTGCCGCAGAATGTACCCCGCTGTGCACGCCGACACAGTTACAGTAGCGTAGCTCGGGGTGGAACCCCTCCGAGCATGGGGCCCTGGGCCACCGCCCCCTCTGCCCCCCTGGTAGCTGTGCTACTGATTCAGGGTGTTTAAGGAGAGGTGTAAATTGTTTCTTTCTCTGCGTCCATGCACCTCTTGGGAATGAAAGCCAGAGAGAGGGTGGGAATTATTACGTCTTTATTAAGGGGGCTTCCACAGGCTTGGGCTTTTTCTCTCTCTCCCTCCGCTCCAGAACTTATGTGTGTGGATCTGTTTTTCGAGGCTCTTGGGCATACTTATGATGAGCCTGATAGAGTGTGTCTGGCAGAGGATATGGTGATGAGTGAGACACAGGGGAAGCACTCAGCAGAGTGGTTCTGTTCAGAGTTCAGATGCTGGGCTGCTGAGATATCATGGAATGATGCCTTTTTGAGAGGGTGTTGCACAGAGGCCTGTCCAACCATCTGCAGGATGCACTGGCATTGCATCCTCCCCAGATACCCTGGAGGACGGCATGACCCAGGCTGTCCGTATGGACCGTAGGCTCCGTGTCAGAGGAGTGATGCAGCAGGAAACCCCTTTATATTCCTGCTTAGGGGACACCTCTTCGATTCCAGAGCCCATGGAGGTGGGAGCCATCTTGGTCAAAGAGAGAGAGAGAGGAGACGACACAGAGATAACCAGCTGTGCTTTTACTGTGGAGCCTCAGGACACTGGAAAAAGGACTGCCCTTCTTGCCCCTCTTCGTCTAAGATGTCGGGACATGCCTATGTCTGGGTAACGATCGAGGAGGTTGCCCAGACTCCCAGGTACAATTTTCTTCATTTGCTAAAATCCTTCTCAAGGTGGAGTTGTAACTAGAGTTGAGCGATACTTTCCGATATCAATAAGTATCGGATCGGAATGGGTATCGCCGATACCCAAAAAGTATTGGCGATACCCGATACCGATACCGGAAATCCAATGTAAGTCTATGGGAACAAAATATCGGAATTAAAAAAAACCCATTCTTGCCTTGTTGGTTAATTGTACATGAAGGAAAACAACAAAGAGTAATGTAAAATGTATTGGGGGAGGTTGAGGAGACATTAAAGGCATAGATGTTTAACCCAATCAAGTGGAATAGCATTAATATTTTTTTTTTAAAGATGTTCGTATTGACGAAGAAATTGACAATGTTGTTAACCTTTTTTATATTTTGGCAAATATGTATGTTTCACAACTTCCATGCTCTTCACCTTTTTAACTTTTGCCACACTTTCTCCTTCATAATCTTCAGCAGCATCATCTTTTTCATAAAATTATTCTTCATCTTCACCTTCTTTATCTTCTTCTTAAACTTCTTGCTATTCATCTTTTTGTTAACATTACTCATATTGTTCTTATTAAACTATTATTCTTCTTCATATTCTACTTCTTCATCTTCTTCCTCTTCTTCATCATATTCTTATTTGTGACAGAGATTCCTGTACTTGTAATCTGTAAAAGTATGAATTTTTCATCCTTCCGTTCTTGCTGTCACAAAAGATTTAAATTACAACAGTATTTGTCCGTGTTCAGTTTAGCCTGCAGCAGCAGGCATTTTCCAGGGGCACCACGAGGAGGAACGGACTCACCCCCATACACTGCTTAGTCTTCTTCTGCTTATAATTTAGAGCATATATTTTGCTCTTCATTTTGGTCTTATACTTCATGTTCTTCTGCTTTTTGATCTTCTGCTTATTGTTCTTCTGTCTCTTTTTCTGTATCTTGTAGTTTGTCTTAACTTTCTTTGTCCTGTTGGTGATCTTCTTCTGGGTAATCTTTTATTTCTTCTTTGTGATGGTGTTCAGGCTGGTTGGCTTGATGCTCGTCGTCCTTGTGGTCGTCATCTTCTTCGGGGTGGTCATCAGGGTCGTCGTCTTCATTGTTGGAGATCCAGAGTGATTACCCAAAAAATCATTTCAAAAATCTTCAATTTGTAAATGTAGCTGAAGGTACAAGAAGGCTGACTAACTTCCGAGAACCAGCTGACGTTACTGGAACCCGGACGGGTATCAGATGGTACAAGAGACAATGGAAGTAACGAGGACCAGCTGACTGTGCTGGAACCCAGAGGGGCAGCAGAAGGAAAAGAGCCAATGGCACAACCGAGGACCAGCTGACGTTACTGGGACACGGTTACTAAGCAGGAGGTACCTGTGCTCCAAAGCACTAACAAGGACCAGCAGACGTTGCTGGAACTCGGATACCGAGATGAAGGCACCTAGGCCAAAGGCACTGCGGAGAACCAGTTGACGGTACTGGAACCCGGACAGATAGCAGAAGGTACAAAAGCCAATGCAAGTAACGAGGACCAGCTGACTGTGCTGGAACCCGGAGGGGCAGCAGAAGGAAAAGAGCCAATGGCACAACCGAGGACCAGCTGACGTTACTGGGACACGGTTACTAAGCAGGAGGTACCTGTGCTCCAAAGCACTACCAAGGACCAGCAGACGTTGCTGGAACTCGGATACCGAGATGGAGGCACCTAGGCCAAAGGCACTGCGGAGAACCAGTTGACGGTACTGGAACCCAGACGGGTAGCAGAAGGTACAAGAGCCAATGCAAGTAACGAGGACCAGCTGACTGTGCTGGAACCCGGAGGGGCAGCAGAAGGAAAAGAGCCAATGGCACAACCGAGGACCAGCTGACGTTACTGGGACACGGTTACTAAGCAGGAGGTACCTGTGCTCCAAAGCACTACCAAGGACCAGCAGACATTGCTGGAACTCGGATACCGAGATGGAGGCACCTAGGCCAAAGGCACTGCGGAGAACCAGTTGACGGTACTGGAACCCGGACGGGTAGCAGAAGGTACAAGAGCCAATGCAAGTAACGAGGACCAGCTGACTGTGCTGGAACCCGGAGGGGCAGCAGAAGGAAAAGAGCCAATGGCACAGCCGAGGACCAGCTGACGTTACTGGGACACGGTTACTAAGCAGAAGGTACCTGTGCTCCAAAGCACTACCAAAGACCAGCAGACGTTGCTGGAACTCGAATACCGAGATGGAGGCACCTAGGCCAAAGGCACTGCGGAGAACCAGCTGACGGTACTGGAACCCGGACGGGTACCATAAGGCACCCATGAAAATGTAAGTTGACAGGCCACAAGCCGTCCGCAGTTACCGAATCACACAGTCCTACAGTGGGTGCTTGTCCTATTGTCACAACTGAAACAGCCTTTATTTACATATCCCACAGCACACATAGGAATCACCTAAACTGCAGGCACCATAGAGTCGGCTAACCCGAATGCAACACGACAGGACAACTTATTGGAGGCTAATTGACGTTGACACTGCCAGGAAACAGCTGTCGTGCTGTAACCAGGCTGAGCAGGAGTCAGTACCCGTGCCAAGTACTTCCGAGCAACAACTGGCGTTGTTGGAGCCCAGGGATGAGAAGAGAACAGGGTGGAGGCAGCAGGACTTTTTGCCGTACACACAGCAGGGGAACAGCTGACATTACTGAACCCCAGTAACACAGGAGCAAGTGTTGACTGTGCTAACAGCACTTCCGAGCAACAACTGGCGGTGTTGGAGCCCAGGGATGAGAAGAGAACAGGGTGGAGGCAGCAGGACTGTTTGCCGTACACACAGCAGGGGAACAGCTGACATTACTGAACCCCAGTAACACAGGAGCAAGTGTTGACTGTGCTAACAGCACTTCCGAGCAACAACTGGCAGTGTTGGAGCCCAGGGATGAGAAGAGAACAGGGTGGAGGCAGCAGGAATGTTTGCCGTACACACAGCAGGGGAACAGCTGACATTACTGAACCCCAGTAACACAGGAGCAAGTGTTGACTGTGCTAACAGCACTTCCGAGCAACAACTGGCGGTGTTGGAGCCCAGGGATGAGAAGAGAACAGGGTGGAGGCAGCAGGACTGTTTGCCGTACACACAGCAGGGGAACAGCTGACATTACTGAACCCCAGTAACACAGGAGCAAGTGTTGACTGCTAACAGCACTTCCGAGCAACAACTGGCGGTGTTGGAGCCCAGGGTCAAGGAGGATGTTTAAATACTAGATCAAGTATTTTCCTTGTTACGTGTCAATTAAAAATGTCTATACTCCAAACAAGAGAAAGATAACCTTTACTACCATAAGATGATGATTTCAGTTTAAAAAAATCTAGATAAATAAAGAATTGACAAACATAAACGCATACATTAACATGTTGAACAGCAATGCAAACCACAAAATAAATTGGTTAAGGAATCTGCTATACGGTTGTAAATAAAAGCATACAAGTACATATCAGAATACATTAATGATGGATAAGTAACAGTATGTACACCATTTTTATTGTATAGACAATGAATGTCTGACTTGAAAACATCATCAGCATTACAAGTTATCTGTGACATTCATAAAATGTTACATTTGCTGAATAATGTCACTAAACAGTTTATAAAAATTATACAATTTCCATCATGTAATACTCATAATATGTGCCAATAATCATTTTTATTAACAAACATAACCTTTAAAAAGTGCATAGTGCATAGTGAAAATTGCTATTTATGCCTGACTGTCGACTTGCAAGCATGACAACGGATAGATAAGGTATATATAGATGAGACTGCATAGCTACAGATGGTGAATGGCGATGTAATACTGTACCTCAATAAAGTGTGCGTCACTACTACATACATTTTTTTATATAGCTTTATAAACAGGGTACGTGCATGTATGCTTGCGCCTTTGTTTGGACGCACAGACTGCCTTTCAAAGGTGACGCGTTGGGTAGTGAACAGTTGTGTGCAGTGTTCACTGTAGTCTGAGGTTTTCATTTTTGGAGTGCAGATCACGCTCCAGTTAGTTCTTCAACCACTGCTGGTTGTAGTCTGCTGAGCGTGTGTCACTGCCTCATCCTTGACATTTTTCTCTAATTGTTGCTGCTCCATTCTATTTCAAATAACTCAAATCTATTAGTGTGACGCGTTTACATCCGTATCCAATACATTTGTTGCAAACACTATAGAAGTACACAAAGGGGCCTTTCACACCTAGTGAACAGTTGTGTGCAGTGTTCACTGCAGTCTCTGCGGAATAACCACACTTAGGCCTTATAACTTTTCTGACTTTCTTTATCAATCTACCAAGATGAAGAAGGCAGGGAGTAAGGCACATGGTCGTGGCCGTGGAGTTTCAGCAGGTAGAGGACGTGGGGATTCTGTGGCTGCTGCCGCCCCCAGTGACACAGCATCCACCAGTTTTCCCCGTGAGCGTTCCTTTATGCGCACTTTTGTAGGAGCTCGGCGTACCCCCCTGCTGCATGAAGAACAAATTGAAGCCGTTGTTGGTTGGATGGCAGCCAATGCATCGACTTCAATTGCTTCCACCTCCTCTCAGGACCACAGCACTGTTGAGCAACCATCTGTCTCTTCACCGCCTGCCAAATTGCCCAGGCAGTCAGAGAGTTCTGTACAGGAGCCAGCTGAGTCTCTGCTTCTGTACTCAGAATCTGTTGGCTTGCAAACAGGGGCCCAGCCAAGCAGCATTCTGGAATGTGAAGAAGAGGGAGTATGCAGTGATGTGCAACAGCTGTGTCTTTCTGAATCTGAAGAGGCGGGTGAGCCAGTGCCGATGGTCAGCACACCGCAGAACGCATCTGATGATGATGAGACTCAGGTGCCAGTTTCTGTTGAGCATGGTGCTGGCCAGACCACCCAACAGCAGCAGGTGTTGGAAGAGGGTAGTGGAGATGATGAGGTCCAAGACCCAACATGGCGTGAGGAACTGGAAGGTGGTGGCAGCAGCTCTGAGGAAGAGATTGGCCCAACGGTACAAACAGGAGGGAGAGTTAGGCTGCAGACTCGGTTGCCTGTAGCCTCCAGTTTGGCACCTGTTCGGAGCAGTTCTCTTCCAAAAGTCAAAACGGGCGCTCCCAGGACTTGCACTGCGTGGTCCTTTTTTGACACACTTGCAGATGATATTTGCTATGTCAAATGCAAGCTGTGTAATCAAAAAGTAAAAAGAGGTAAAAGTGTCAGTAACCTCAATACCACTAATATGTGGAAACATGTGCGGACAAAGCACGTAGTTGAGTTACAAAGACACACTGGAGATGTAGGCCAACCTACAGCAGCACCTACATCTTCAGGTCGTGTTGGAGCCTCTTCCTTCAGCTCACACACAGCTGGTTCGGCTTCCTCACAGGATCGCCATGGAATAATAATAATAATCTTTATTTATATAGCGCCAACATATTCCGCAGCGCTTTACAGTTTAACAGTTTCAGAACACAAGTCATAAGTAACAGCGTTAACAATACAATAATTAAAGCAATATAAGCCGCCCCTGCTCGTGAGAGCTTACAATCTACAATGAGGTGGGGGAGATACAAAGTACAGGTGTTTATATACAATGGTGTATTTACAATGATGGTCCAGCCATTTTGAGGGAGTGAGGGATGGATGGAGATAGTGAATGGGCTACACACACACACTTACACATAGAATGACTTTGATTAGTGAATGTGATAGGCCGCTCTGAACAAATGTGTTTGGAGGGAGCGCCTGAAACCATGCAAATTGTGGATAGTCCTAATTTCTTGGGGTAGAGCATTCCAGAGGATTGGCGCAGTGCGGGAGAAGTCTTGGAGTCGGGAGTGGGAGGTACGGATTAGTGCAGAGGTTAGTCGAAAGGTCATTTGCAGAGCGCAGCAGTCGGTTAGGCCGATAGATAGAAATGAGGGAGGAGATGTAGGGGGGTGCTGCACTGTGGAGAGCTTTGTGGGTGAGAACCAGTACTTTGAATTGGATCCTATAAGGAATGGGCAGCCAGTGTAAGGACTGGCGAAGAGCGGACGTGTCCGAGTACCGATTAGCCAGATGGATTATCCTGGCTGCTGCATTAAGGATGGACTGGAGAGGGGATAGTCGAGTAATGGGGAGGCCAAGTAATAGAGCGTTGCAGTAGTCCAGGCGGGAGTGGATCAATGCTACAGTGAGGGTTTTCGTTGTTTCCATGGAGAGAAAAGGGCGGATTCTAGAGATGTTCTTTAGGTGTAGGCGGCAAGAGCGGGCAAGAGATTGTATATGGGAGGTGAAGGAGAGATTGGTGTCAAACATAACCCCCAGACAGCGAGCCTGCTGCCGGGGTGTTATTATGGTGCCGCCCACGGAGAGGGATATGTCAAATTTAGGGAGGTTAGTAGACGGCGGGAGCAGAAGAAGTTCAGTTTTGGAGAGGTTAAGTTTCAGAAAGAGAGCGGACATGATGTTGGAGACTGCGGACAGACAGCGGTGGCGTTCTGTAGTACAGCGGGGGCAAGGTCGGGGGATGACGTGTATAGTTGTGTGTCATCAGCATAAAGATGGTACTGAAAGCCAAATCTGCTGATGGTCTGTCCAATTGGGGCTGTGTAGAGAGAGAAGAGAAGGGGGCCAAGGACTGAGCCCTGGGGTACACCGACAGTGAGAGGAAGAGGAGATGATGTGGAGCCAGAGAACGAAACACTGAAGGAGCGGTCAGAAAGATAGGAGGAGAACCAGGAGGAGAGAACAGTGTCCTTAATACCTAGTGAGTGGAGCCTAGACAGTAGGAGACGGTGGTCAACCGTGTCGAAAGCTGCAGAAAGGTCGAGAAGAATGAGCAGAGAGTGGTCACCGTTACGTTTTGCTGTAAGAAGGTCATTGGACACTTTGATGAGTGCAGTTTCAGTCTAATGTAGGGGGCGGAAGCCGGACTGTGAAGGGTCTAGAAAGGAGTAAGTGGAGAGGTAACGGGTGAGGCGGGAGTAGACTAGGCGCTCCAAGAGTTTAGAGATGAAGGGGAGATTGGAGACCGGTCTGTAGTTGTTTGTGCAGGAAGGGTCGAGAGCGGGTTTCTTTAGTAGTGGAGTAATGCTGGAGTGTTTGAAGGAGGATGGGAAAATGCCAGAGGAGAGTGAGAGATTAAAGATTTTAGTTAGGTGAGTTGTGATAACTGGAGAGAGAGACTGGAGGAGATGTGAGGGAATGGGGTCGGTAGTGCATGTAGTCGGACGAGAGGAAGAGAGGAGTCTGGAGACTTCTTCTTCTGTGATGGGATCAAATGTGGAAAGTGAGCCAGGGGAACAGCAGGGTGGGATGGGAGTCACAGCCCTTGGTGGTTGAGAGCAGATTTCCTGATGGATAGTATCAATTTTTCTATAAAATGGGAGGCCAGGTCGTCAGCACAAATGTCTGCGATAGGGGCTTGTGCTTTTGGCCTGAGGAGGGAGTGAAAAGTGTCAAAAAGTTTCTTGGGGTTGTTGGCTAGTGAGGAGATCAGGGTGGTGAAGTAGGTCTGTTTGGCGAGGTGAAGGGCAGCATTATAAGTTCTTAACATGAATTTAAAGTGGATGAAGTCTTCTGGTGTGCGGGTTTTTCTCCAAAGGCGTTCAGCACTCCTAGAGCATCGCTGAAGAAGTTGAGTTTGTAATGTGAGCCAGGGCTGTTTTACTGTGTGTTTGGAAGTTCTGAGGGTGAGCGGTGCTACTTGGTCAAGGGTGCTTCTAAGAGTGTCATTGTAGTGATGAACAGCCAGATTAGGACAATAAAAAGAGGAGAGTGGGGACAGCGATGAGTGTAGGGAGTCTGAAAGTGTCTGAGGGTTAAAAGCTTGTAGATTTCTGAATGTGTGGTAGGTAGGAGTGCGCTGTGGTGGTCGAGGATTTGTGAGCGTGAAGGAGAGAACGTTGTGGTCAGACAGTGGAAGCGGTGAGTTATTTAGGTGGGAGATTGAACAGAGGCGGACAAAGACCAGGTCAAGGGTGTTACCATCCTTGTGTGTCTCAGAGGTTGAAAGCTGTGAGAGGCCTAGAGAAGAACCTCGGTCACTGTTGTCCAGAGACAAAGTGTTATTCCACCCACAGCAGCAAGTTCCATGTCATCCTCACACTCCCTGGCCACAAAACAGCCATCGGTAGCACAGGCATGGGATAAAAGACGGCCATACTCGGCAAACCATCCACGAGCACAGGCTCTGAATGCTGGCATTGCAAAACTCCTGTCCCTTGAAATGCTGTCATTCAGGCTGGTGGAGACTGACAGTTTCCGTAACTTAATATCATTGGCAGTCCCACAATACAATGTGCCAAGTCGATTTCAATTCAGCAGGCAAGCCGGCCCTGCTCTGCAAAAGCATGTTGAGGGAAAAATTAAACATGCGCTACTAAACGCCGTCAGTAGCAAGGTCCACCTGACCACCGATGCGTGGACCAGTACCCATGGCCATGGACGATACCTTTCCCTCACTGCCCATTGGGTCAATGTTGTGGAGCCGGGTACTGATCTTGCGAGTGGCGCTGTATGTGTTCTGCCAACTCCAAGGATTGCAGGAATCAAGTCTGTACACATTGACTCCTCCTCCTACTCCAGTTCCTCAGAATCATCGCTGCAGGAGCCGTCACGGTCTACCTCCACATGGACCCGTGAACGCTTACCTGTTGCGACCGATATGAGCATAGCCGTGGCCAAACGTCAA
The DNA here is from genome assembly GCA_033576555.1 of Oophaga sylvatica. NCBI lineage: Eukaryota > Metazoa > Chordata > Amphibia > Anura > Dendrobatidae > Oophaga > Oophaga sylvatica. The sequence continues at coordinate 576,854,575 of JARQOD010000001.1, forward strand.
CAGGTCGTCCTGAAATTAATTTCCATGGGGAATCGAAGCCACACAGCGCAGGAGCTCTGGAATGCCATCAAGCAGGAGAGCGACGTGTGGTTTTTGCCAGCGAATCTCCAGCCAGGCTTGGTAGTGTGTGACAATGGCCGAAATCTGGTGGCAGCTCTGGGCCTTGGCAACCTCACTCACATACCATGTCTGGCACATGTGCTCAACTTGGTCGTGCGGAGTTTTTGGAGGGACTATCCGGATCTTGATGCATTGCTGCACAAGGTCCGCCTATAGTGCGCTCACTTGCGACGTTCCAGCATGGCCAGATCGCGCATTGCAGCTCTGCAACGCAGATTTCGCCTTCCTGAACATCGCATCATATGTGACGTACCCACCAGGTGGAATTCCACGTTACATATGTTGGAGCGGTTGTGTGAGCAGCAGGCAGCAGTAATGGAGTATCAGCTGCATCAGGCGCAATCAACTCGCAATTTGCGCCGTTCACACTTCACCACTACTGAGTGGGCCTCTATAATAATAATAATAATCTTTATTTATATAGCGCCAACATATTCCGCAGCGCTTTACAGTTTAACAGTTTCAGAACACAAGTCATAAGTAACAACGTTAACAATACAATAATTAAAGCAATATAAGCCGCCCCTGCTCGTGAGAGCTTACAATCTACAATGAGGTGGGGGAGATACAAAGTACAGGTGTTTATATACAATGGTGTATTTACCATGATGGTCCAGCCATTTTGAGGGAGTGAGGGATGGATGGAGATAGTGAATGGGCTACACCACACACTTACACATAGAATGACTTTGATTAGTGAATGTGATAGGCCGCTCTGAACAAATGTGTTTTGAGGGAGCGCCTGAAACCATGCTAATTGCGGATAGTCCTAATTTCTTGGGGTAGAGCATTCCAGAGGATTGGCGCAGCGCGGGAGAAGTCTTGGAGTCGGGAGTGGAGGTACGGATTAGTGCAGAGGTTAGTCGAAGGTCGTTTGCAGAGTGCAGCAGTCGGTTAGGCCGATAGATAGAAATGAGGGAGGAGATGTAGGGGGGTGCTGCACTGTGGAGAGCTTTGTGGGTGAGAACCAGTACTTTTAATTGGATCCTATAATGAATGGGCAGCCAGTGTAAGGACTGGCGAAGGACTCTATGAAGGACATCTGCTACGTTTTGCGTGCGTTTGATGAGTCAACGCGGATGGCGAGTGCAGATGGTGCACTAGTCAGCCTGACTGTCCCCCTTATCTGCCTGCTTCAAAAAACACTGCAAGCACTAAGGGATGAGGTTTTGGACGAGGTGGAGGATGAGGAGTCACAAATTCCATCACCTTCTGGACAGTCAGCGCAACGTGGTTCCTCACAAAGGGCTGGAGGACTTTCAAAGTACCATGCTGTATCAACAATTGAACCTCCAGAGTCGCTGTCTATATTTTCATAACCATTGCAAACTTTTAATGTATTTACAAAGCACATAATGTACAGTTTTTGTCTATCCTTTTGTAATGCTATTGTGTTTCCATAAACTGATGTTACAGAATTATGATAAAATGTTTTAAAATTTTATGAGTTTTAAATTTTGTAAATTTTTATGTATTTGAAGGACTTTGTGAGGAGGATGAGGAGGAGTCAATGGAGGAGGAAGACATCGCTCCAGAGGGAGGTACACAACGCTCTAGTCAGTATGTAGAGCGAGGGTGGGGTGATGCAGAGCAGGCAGAGATGACGCCTCTTGCAGGGGACAGCGTTTCTTGGCCAGTTGGGAGTCTGCAGCACATGGTTGATTTCATGCTGCAGTGCCTGAGAAACGACCGCCGCATCGCCCACATTCTCACCACGTCTGATTATTGGGTGTACACCCTCCTAGACCCTCGCTACCGGGACAACTTACAAAGCCTCATCACACCGTTGAACCGGGAGCGTAAAATGCGGGAGTACCAAGACACACTGGTGCAATCCATAATGTTCTCCATTCCAGCCGAGAGCACTGCTGCTGCTACTGCTTTACAAAGCAGCTCTGTGCGTCGAGGCAGTGGAGACAGCTCTGCAACAAGAGGGAGCACAAGCAGCGCCTCTGCACAGAGCAAGACCAGTATGTTCCAAATGTGGCAAAGTTTTGTGGCAGCGCCACCAATGTCTACACCATCCGAGACGGCTCCAGTCAGCAGGAGGCAACGTTTCCGTAAGATGGTGACAGACTACATGTCTTGCCCTCTCAGTGTACTCCCAGATGGCTCTTCCCATTCAAGTTTTGGGTTTCTAAGCTGGATACATGGCCAGAGCTTAGCCAGTATGCATTGGAGGTGCTGGCTTGCCCTGCTGCCAGTGTATTATCGGAGCGCGTCTTTACTGCTGCAGGTGGTGTACTAACAGACCGTTGCATGCGACTATCCTCCGATAATGTAGAACGGCTTACTTTTCTGAAAATGAACAAGGCATGGATTTCGCCTGAATTTGCCTGTCCGGTTTCCGATTAAATAACTGGTTGGCAACGTTATCCATGTCTTCTGTTATGTTCATCTTTCTACCACCTGAACTCTACTCCCTGGGCTACAACACTGCCAGTTGCTGCTCAGAAGTGTCGTGTCCACAGACCAATACACAAGCTATAGTGTTAGTGGGGTTCAGTAACGCCTGCTGTTCCCCTGCTGTGTGTCTGGCAAAAATTAATGCTGCTAACTACAAATTAAAGTTCAAACATCTCATACTAGGCCTCTGCCTACACCCTCCTTGACCCTGGGCTTCAACACCGCCAGTTGCTGCTCAGAAGTGTTGGATGCACAGATCAAAACAATCGCTGATGTGTTTGTGGGGTTCAGTAACGCCTGCTGTTCCCTGCTGTGTGCCCGGCAAAAATTACTGCTACCTAGCTACACATGTTGAAAAAAACATAACATGTTAAAGTGCCTAGTGCTACACATAGATATCAGGCTACACCCTTATTTCTAAGCTGTAAACAAGTGAAACGTCACCTTTACAACCATGAAATGATTAGTCTTGGTAACAAATCTGTAACAAAATAATTGTGACATATTATTGCAGATATCCACATGTCTATCACAAATGCTAACACAAAAGCATACTTATGCTATAGGGTACTGATGGTGAACCTTGTCACTCCATAACTTTGGCAAATCCAACTCACATCATGCCTCAAATGCTGCAATGTTGGAAGTGCATAATGTGGATTGAACTTTGACAACAGCTGCAGTGCGAAGGTTATCCTTCAGTGTTCTTGGCTTTTAAATAAAAGCATACAAGTAAATATGAGGCAGTGACACACGCTCAGCAGACTACAACCAGCAGTGGTTGAAGAACTAACTGGAGCGTGATCTGCACTCCAAAAATGAAAACCTCAGACTACAGTGAACACTGCACACAACTGTTCACTAGGTGTGAAAGGCCCCTTTGTGTACTTCTATAGTGTTTGCAACCAATGTATTGGATACGGATGTAAGCGCGTCACACTAATAGATTTGAGTTATTTGAAATAGAATGGAGCAGCAACAATTAGAGAAAAATGTCAAGGATGAGGCAGGGACACACGCTCAGCAGACTACAACCAGCAGTGGTTGAAGAACTAACTGGAGCGTGATCTGCACTCCAAAAATGAAAACCTCAGACTACAGTGAACACTGCACACAACTGTTCACTAGCTGTGAAAGGCCCCTTTGTGTACTTCTATAGTGTTTGCAACCAATGTATTAGATACGGATGGAAGCGCATCACACTAATAGATTTGAGTTATTTGAAATAGAATGGAGCAGCACCAATTAGAGAAAAATGTCAAGGATGAGGCAGGGACACACGCTCAGCAGACTACAACCAGCAGTGGTTGAAGAACTAACTGGAGCGTGATCTGCACTCAAAAAATCAAAACCTCACAGACTACAGTGAACACTGCACACAACTGTTCACTAGGTGTGAAAGGCCCCTTTGTGTACTTCTATAGTGTTTGCAACCATATGTATTGGATACGGATGGAAGCGCATCACACTAATAGATTTGAGTTATTTGAAATAGAATGGAGCAGCACCAATTAGAGAAAAATGTCAAGGATGAGGCAGGGACACACGCTCAGCAGACTACAACCAGCAGTGGTTGAAGAACTAACTGGAGCGTGATCTGCACTCAAAAAATCAAAACCTCACAGACTACAGTGAACACTGCACACAACTGTTCACTAGCTGTGAAAGGCCCCTTTGTGTACGTCTATAGTGTTTGCAACCAATGTATTGGATACGGATGGAAGCACGTCACACTAATAGATCACTGTTAATTTCAATTGAATGGAGCAGTACCAATTCCACCAAAAAAAAAAAAAGAGTCAGTGAGTGACACGTGCAGATGACTACAAACAGCATTGGATGCAGAGCAAACTGCAGCGTCACCTGCACTCACACACACACCTTGCACAGAGCTGTGAAAACAACACTGCAAGGAAAAAGGATGATTTACACAGCGGTTTCTCAAATAGCCTGCCTACAGAACAATTCACAAAAACGCTATCTGTAACTGTCCCTCAGAGTCAGCAGAGCAGCGTTCTGTCCCTAACTGAATTCACAGCACAGTGACGCTAAAATGGCGGCGGCGCCTTTTATAGTGCATTCTGACATCATTTCAGCATCCAATCACAGCCATGCCATTAGTTAACATGACCGCAGCATTACAGGATGTGCCCACACTTCGTAGGATTCCTCAATGGCTGACTAAAATCACAGTGCCTCTCAAAGAATTATTGGAACTTCCGATTCCGGTATACGATATAGGAAAAATATCGGAACTAAGTATCGGAATTCCGATACAGCGAATATCGGCCGATACCCGATACTTGCGGTATCGGAATGCTCAACACTAGTTGTAACTTGTTGGTGGTCCCGTTGTGACTAACGCTTTTGTTGACTGTGGATCTACCATCAATTTAATTGACTCTCGTGTTGTGACTCTTTATAAGATAGGGATAGTCAGGCTTGAGTCCCCAGTCAAGGTGGTGGCAATTGACTCCTCTCCTCTCACCCAAGAAGGAATCTGTCTTATGTCTGAGGTTTTTTCTCTAAGAGTGGGTCCGACTCATGTGGAAAAATGAAGCTGTTTTGTCTTGAATAATTTGCCTGTGGGTCTGGTTTTAGGTATGTCTTGACTCCAACACCATAACCCTGTTATTGATTGGGTAACTGGGGAAATAGTCCAATGGGGGTCCAATTGTACAAGTCGGTGTTGTAATTCTGTGCCATTGTCCACTCCTTTAAAATCTGTATCTGTGTCATCTGTCGGTCTGGAGGGTATTCTGGAGTACCTAAAAGACTTTGAAGACGTGTTCTCCAAAAGCGAGGCTGAGGCGCTACCACCACATAGACCTTTTGATTGTGCTATTGACTTGAGATTTTGCTATTGACTTGAGTTCCTGGAGCTAAACTGCCCAAAGCTCGTCTGTTTAATCTCTCCGGGCCAGAGCACCAAGCCATGAAGGAGTATATTACTGAGAGTCTCCGCAAAGGGTATATTCGTCCTTCTGTCTCGCCTGTAGCCGTGGAGTTTTTTTCGTTAAGAAAAAAAATGATGGTTTGCGGCCGTGCTTCGACTTTTGGAAACTTAACAAGATTACCATGAAAAACACTTATCCACTCCACCTCTGTCAGGAACACTGCAGTCAATGTGCGTGTCCTGAGTAAAACAAACTGTGCTCAAAGATACCTGTGGAGTGGGGCAGCAGCAATGAAGATGCATGCTTCAGACAAACAGGACCTGTAGCACGTGACTGCCCAGGGGCAGAGCCGGCCACAGGTCTCCCAGAGGAAGCTGTAACAGAGAAAGATTGCTTCATGCCTGATAGGACCTGAAGCACCAGACTGCTGGGGGCATGGCCTATGCTCAGGAGAGCTAGGAGCTGAAGGAAAACTCCTAGAAGGGTAACTAAGGGACAAAGTTACCAAGGGGTAAAGACATGGACGTAAACCAGATCAGGCCGGGGTCAAAGCATGAGATAGCATGACAGTACTAAAGAATTAGAAAGAACGGATAGTCAGGACGTACCAAGAGATCAGTAAATCAGAACGGGCAACAGACGGTACAGAAACTGCAGGCAAGAATCACAACGGGGACGGAACAAGATCAGAAACCAAACATACAGACAGTAGTACATGCACGAAGCAGGGTCAGACACACTCAGCGAAGGGTCAGAGTATAAACGACAAAGATGGGCTCACAGTGAGGCTATAAAAAGCCTCCCAGTACCCAGAAAGAGGCCTCCGAGTTAACCCTGCAACTACCTGACACGAGAACCCAGTAACCATGACACCCTCATTCCGGATCTATGTAAACAACTTTCAGGGGTCAAATAGTATTCCAAGCAAGATTTACGGGGGGCCTATAACCTGATAAGGGTTCATGAAGGGGATGAGTGGAAAACGGCGTTTCTCGCGTCCAAAGGACTGTTTAAGAACCTAGTCATGCCCTTCGGGCTGACTAACGCTACTGCGGTTTTTCAAAATTTTCTTGTAATTTTTTCTGATCTGATTGGGCGCTTTTTGGTCATTAATCTTGAAGACATTCTTGTGTACTCCTCGAATAGTCAAACCCACTTGCGCTATCTGCGAATGGTCTTTCTGAAACTTAAGGCACTGTCACACTTAGCGATTGCACTAGCGATCACGATCACGACACAACCTGACGAGATCGCTAGTGCGATCGCTATGTGGTCTCTAGTTAGCTTCCAAACACAAAGATCTCATCAGAGATCAGCGATCTGTATAACGACCTCTGCGGTCGTTGGGAAAACCTAGTCCCAACTGCGACGCTGGTAAAGTCATTCATAAAGGGTGTCACACTCAGCGATTCAGGCTCACCAGCGGGACACCAACGACAAAAAAACGGCTCAGAACGTTCATAAGCGATCAGCGGGGGCCACATCGCCGCTACATGTCACACACAGCTGCGTCGCTAATGTGATCGCTACTGCATCATAAAATCGGTGACTCTTTAGCGATCTCGTTAGCGATCTCGCTTAGTGTGACAGTACCTTTAGAGAAAACTTTTTAGATGCTAAGTTGGAAAAATGTAAATTCTTTGTACAGGAATTGTCTTTTTTGGGTTTTATTTGTTTCTTGAGAGAGGTTTCGCATGGATCCAAAAAAAGTCAAGGCCATTACTGATTGGGTTCAACCTCATTATTTGAAGGGTTTGCAAAATTTTCTGGGCTTTGCAAACTACAATTGAAAGTTCATTAAGGGTTTTTTGCAGGTGGTTAAGCCTCTGACTGATCACACACTCAAGAGGGATGATGTGAAGAATTGGTCAACGTCTGCAAAAAATTATTTTCTGACTTTATAAAAGTGTTTTTTTTTCCACTCCAGTGTTGGTCCAGCCAAATCCGTCAAGACCTTTTATCATGGAGGTCGACGCTTCTGAGGTGGGGGCAGTCTTGTCTCAGGGTCACACTACTCTGACCAACCTCAAACCTTGTGCCTTCTTTTCTAGAAAGTTCTCTTCTGCCGAGAGAAATAACGATGTGGGTAATAGAGAGCTTTGAAGAATGGAGGCAGTTGTGAATTTGCTAGAGATGGTTTCTGAGCAGAGGCTCCCTCTGGTAGTTACAGACAGTACTGAACCTTTCAGCGAGGAATGGCAATCTGGGATCACTGACTGGACTGATTTATGGGAGGTTCCCTCCCATGATGGTTGCCGGTGATCAATTGTTCTTGTCTCAATTGTGGTTCCTGGTTCATTTGGAAGTTTGCTGGATTCTTGCCTGCGTCTTCTGCTTTCAGATAAGATATTTTTGCTTTTCTTTTTGTGCTTGCTTTTTGCATAGTTTTCTGCACTTTTGGAGTTCAGCCGAGTCCCCTCCTGGGGCCTGTGCTGCTCTCAGTTTATCTGTAGCCACTGTTATTTGTTCATTTGCTTTTTCCTGTTTTTTTCAGTGGCTGCGGCTTGGTTTTGTTACACCAGAGATCTGATTTAGGTGGTTGAGATCGTGTGATCTCAGGTTTTTTGGCAATCAGAAGTGTTGGTATTTTTTAGGGGTTTTTTTTGGATTGCAGTCAGAATTCTTTCCTGTACTTTTCTGTCTAGACAGATTGGGCCCCAGCATTTGCTCATTCTATTTTCTGTCTATGTCCGTGCCTTCTTCTTGTCTAACCGCCATTACATGTTTGGGGGCTTCCTATTTTCTTTGGGGATCTGCTCCGGGGCAGATAGCTTTCATCTTTCTGCCTTTAGGTGTAGTTATCTCTCAGGCTGTGACGAGGCGTCTAGGATCAACGTAGACGGCTACCTCTAGTTGTGTGGTTAGTTCAGGTTACTGCAATCCAATAGGTTCCAGCCTCTCTGGTGTATTACCGTTTTTGCTATTTCTCCTCAGCTACCTAACACAAAAGTATCACCAGCTAAACTGAAATTTATATGGTACTCACAGAAGGGAAAAATAGTGTGGAAAGAAAAAAGTTGTCAGAGTTGTCAGAGATATTTTTTTTTTCTGTTTGTTGCATTTTTTCCCTCTTTTTCTCTGGGTGCTGAGGAAGATTTTTTTTCTCTCAATGGAGTTTGCACAGTTGTCTGGCCGTGTGGAGCGACTTGCCATTGAGGTTTAGAGTATTGCTACCTATCTTGCTAGGTTGCCGGTCGTGGAACCTAGGATTCCCATGCCAGATTTCTTTTTGGGGGATCGGGCTAAATTTCTGAATTTCAAAAATAACTGTAAGTTGTTTTTTGCCTTAAAGTCTAAGTCCTCAGGGAACGCGGCACAGCAGGTTCAAATAGTCATCTCTCTCCTGCGCGGCGACTCTCAGGATTGGGCTTTTCCCTGACACCTGGGGATCCTGTTTAGAATGGTATTGATGTATTTTTTCCGGCTCTGGGGTTATTGTACGATGAACCTAATGTCACTGATCAATCTGAAAAGACCTTGCTGGCATTAAATCAGGGTCTTGAAGATGCTGAGTTGTACTGTCAGAAATTCCGAAAGTGGGCAGTACCGACCAAATGGAATGATTATGCTTTGGCAGCCCTTTTTCGGAAGGGGCTGTCAGAGAATGTAAAGGATGTTATGGTGGGATTCACTGTACCCTCTGGTCTCAATGATTCTATGTCATTGGCTATTAAAATTGACAGATGTTTGCGTGAGCGCAGAGGTATGCGTGAGATGGTGTTGCCTTGTGAGCCTGCTCCTGAGCCCATGCAGTGTGATGGAGTGACTTCTGGGGCACAGCGTCATGAGTTTCGTAAGCGCAATGGGTTATGTTTCTACTGTGGTGACGCCTCTCATGCTATTTCCGTCTGTCCTAAGCGGGGAAGACATTTTGCGTGCTCAGCTGTCTTGGGTAGTGTTCAGACTAAATTTCTGTTGAATGTTACCCTCATTTGCTTCATGTCCACATTTTCGGCTCAGGCTTTTGTTGATTCAGGAGCAGCTATTAACCTGATGGATTTTGACTTTGCCAAACATTGTGGGTTTCCCATGATACCCCTGCGGAAGTCTATTCCTTTACTGGGCATTGATTCTACCCCTTTGGCGGAGAATAAACCCCAATTTTCTACTCAGGTGATAATGAGGGTTGAACCAGATCATCAGGAGAGTTGCAAATTTCTGGTGTTGCATAATCTGCATGACATTATTGTACTGGGTTTCCCTTGGTTACAGACTCATAATCCTGTTTTGGATTGGAAATCTGTGTCTGTGACCAGTTGGGGTTGCCAATGTGTTAATACTGACACTCCTGTTTTTTCTGCCTCTCCCCAGTCTCAGGATGTCCCTGACTTTTTGACTGATTTTTCTGATGTGTTTAGTGAAAGTAAGTCTGCGTCCTTACCTCCTCACAGAAGCTACGATTGCGCTATTGAGTTAGTGCCTGGTGGTAAATTTCCTAAGGGTCTTCTTTTTAACTTATCTGTACCTGAACACGATGCTATGCGATCTTATATCAAGGAATCATTGGAGAAGGGTCATATCAGACCATCCTCTTCACCCTTGGGCGCCGGTTTTTTCTTTGTGGCCAAAAAGGATGGTTCATTGAGGCCGTGTATTGATTATCGCCTCCTGAATAAGATCACTGTGAAATATCAATATCCGTTACCCTTGATTTCTGACCTGTTTTCCAGAGTGAAAAGTGCTAGTTGGTTTACCAAGCTTGACCTCAGGGGGGCGTATAACCTTATTCGCATTAAGCACGGGGATGAATGGAAGACGGCGTTTAATACCCCAGAGGGGCATTTTGAGTACCTAGTGATGCCTTTTGGGCTCACTAATGCTCCTTCCGCCTTCCAATCCTTCATGAATGATATTTTCAGGGAATTTGTGGATAAATTTCTGATTGTTTATTTGGATGATATCTTGATTTTTTCCAACGACTGGGACTCTCATGTGAAACATGTTCGGACTGTGTTCCAGATTTTGAGAGAGAATGCACTGTATGTGAAGGGATCAAATTGTCTTTTTGGCGTACAGAAGGTCTCATTTCTGGGATTCATTTTGTCTCCGTCTGTTATTGATATGGACCCGGTCAAGGTTCAGGCCATCTGTGATTGGGTTCAACCTACTTCATTAAAGGCTCTTCAGAGATTTTTGGGTTTTGCCAATTTTTACCGTAAATTTATTGGTAATTTCTCCGGTATTGTTAAACCATTGACTGATTTGACCAAAAAGGGTTCTGATGTGGTGAATTGGCCTCCTGAGGCAGTTTCTGCGTTTCAGGAACTTAAGCATAGATTCACTTCTGCTCATGTTCTACGGCAGCCTGATGTTTCTCTACCGTTTCAGGTGGAGGTTGTGTGGAGCCCAGCTGTGACTGGATTCATATCTCCCAGAAGGGTGCACTGAAGGAATACACCACTAGAGGTCATTATATACATTCACACACCTTCACCCATCCCTAAGACCATCAGTGGGAGCTGTTTAGACAGATAAAGGAGGGTGAACACAGAAAGAACAAGCGATTCAAGGCAGTCACCTCAGAGAGTGCAGAAGAGAGCTAGTTCTGAGGAGAGCTCAGTTGGTAGCTGAGGAGTCTAAAGTCTGCAGCCTGCAGTTCAGTTCAACAGAGTGGAGGCTAGTAAAGTGGAAAGGAAACCACTCCAGCCTAGTCAGAGCTGAAACAAGTGAGTGCAGCTTAGTGAGAAAGCATCCGACGCTTAGAGAGCGGCGAAGAGGCAGCCCACAACTGCCAGTGTGTGATCGTGTGAGGGCCCGGGTAGGCCGAAGGCGAGTGGAAAGAGAGAAGGGACTGAGGAGCCTAATCAGCTCATCCCGATCATTACAACCGGACGCCGGGGTCCGAGCTTACTTGGATCTTCACGACGGATCTTCACGACCCATTAGGAGAACACCGGAGTTCCTGGAGGACTATAAGTCCAAGGAGTACCACAGAGCTGATACGTAACCGGGTTAGGAGGACTGAGTCTGGCAAGCAGGGCACTGCAAGCAGGTACTGTGTACTTCAGGAGAAGGTCCAACCACAAGGTCAGCCAGGTGCAGGACGGAGACCAAGTTAGGCCCAGCTACAAGCAGGCCAGGACTTTATCACAAAAAGGCAAGGAACAGGAGCCACACACCTGCCCAGTGGAGGAATCTGGATGTGCACCCTTCACCCTACAGTGCTCCGGGGAGTACCTACAACATCTGCAGTAAAGGTACCAAAGTGACTTGTGTGTGTGTCTACCTTATTACCCCTAACTGCCGGGTCCCCGTCTGTCCTGCATCCCTACCTATCTATCTGCCCTGAAGGACTCAGCCTTACCTGTGGAAGGCTTAACATCTAGCTGCACAATACTAACCCTTCAGTGGATCTGCATAGCAGCGCTGGTCACCCTGACCAGGTACCACAGGTGGCGTCACGAATCCCCATACCAATATTCTAATCCTCTGTAAATATTCCCCTTTATAGTGAGCGCCCAGGGCCACGGACCGAGCTGCAGCTACCGTGACATCCCCCATAGAAGCCGATGGGCTCGGTGCCGAGTACCCCAAGGCCCTGGCGGGTGGCTCATCTTTTGGCGTCACGAACATGATTTCGTGCCCTGCAGCATTGGAGTAACTTGTGCCCGTTGCCACCGGGTACTGTGTGCCTCACTAAAAGACTGTCGCATATAGTGGTGAAGATTTCAAGCCATTTGCCCGCCATTTACAACGCCACGGCGCGAAAAACTAGTGGGCGTACCTGCAAAAGCACGCTGAGTCCTGGACACGCCCCCAACGCTAGACAAAAAAAGACAAAAAAACCTGACTGGCACATCCAGACTAATGTGAACTAGGTGCAAACCAAGGGAAGCTACCCCCATGTAAAACATACAAAAAAAGGCTGCACTCAAGCATACTAAAGCATGACAATATGGAATACATGAAACTTAGAATAGCAATATGGCTTTGGAATATAAGGAAAAATTTGAGACGCTTAGTATAAACATTTGGCCAAACATTTTAAAGCCCACCAACCATCGTCAAGGTGGTCTCAATACTGGTGAGTCCCTGACCTAATGTGAACATACCTCTATTAGGCTGATATCTGAATTTCTGGGTGAATATGCACCTCTGTCAGCAATGCCTGCATTTATAGGTAAAGTAGGGACCTGGTGTAATTAAAATCACCACCTGGTGGGGGCGGAGTGCTCGGTCAGCAAGCTAACATTCAATAGACAAAAAAACCTGACTGGCACATCCAGACTAATGTGAACTAGGTGCAAACCAAGGGAAGCTACCCCCATGTAAAACATACAAAAAAAGGCTGCACTCAAGCATACTAAAGCATGACAATATGGAATACATGAAACTTAGAATAGCAATATGGCTTTAGAATATAAGGAAAAATTTGAGACGCTTAGTATAAACATTTGGCCAAACATTTTAAAGCCCACCAACCATCGTCAAGGTGGTCTCAATACTGGTGAGTCCCTGACCTAATGTGAACATACCTCTATTAGGCTGATATCTGAATTTCTGGGTGAATATGCACCTCTGTCAGCAATGCCTGCATTTATAGGTAAAGTAGGGACCTGGTGTAATTAAAATCACCACCTGGTGGGGGCGGAGTGCTCGGTCAGCAAGCTAACATTCAATAGACAAAAAAACCTGACTGGCACATCCAGACTAATGTGAACTAGGTACAAACCAAGGGAAGCTACCCCCATGTAAAACATACAAAAAAAGGCTGCACTCAAGCATACTAAGCATGACAATATGGAATACATGAAACTTAGAATAGCAATATGGGTTTTGGAATAAAGGAAAAATTTTTC
>JARQOD010000001.1:576867896-576918681 GCA_033576555.1 Oophaga sylvatica
ATTGGGCCCCAGCATTTGCTCATTCTATTTTCTGTCTATGTCTGTGCGTTCTTCTTGTCTAACCGCCATTACATGTTTGGGGGCTTCCTATTTTCTTTGGGGATCTGCTCCGGGGCAGATAGCTTTCATCTTTCTGCCTTTAGGTGTAGTTATCTCTCAGGCTGTGACGTCTAGGATCAACGTAGGAACGCTCCACAGCTACCTCTAGTTGTGTGGTTAGTTCAGGTTACTGCAATCCAATAGGTTCCAGCCTCTCTGGTATATTACCGTTTTTGCTATTTCTCCTCAGCTACCTAACACAACAGGAGGCATTTTTTGGAGGGGGCTATTCATCCTGTCACTGTGATCACAAAAATTTAGCTTATATTGAGTCTGTCAAAAGATTGACCCCCAGGCAAGCCCGGTGGTCCCTTTTTTTTCTCGATTTCAATTTTCCAATTCCGCCTGGGGTCTAGGAATGTTAAAGCAGAATCATTGTCCCGAAGCTTTGATTCTATGTCTCCTCCAGAACCCCCATCCTCCCATTCTTCAACCAGGGGTGGTGGCCGAAATCTCGTCTGATTTGGAGAGAGAGATTTTTGAAGCCCAGTCACTGGCTCCTAGTAATAAACCTAATGGTAGATTGTTTGTACCGGTACGTGTCCGTCTTAGACTCCTGCGGGAGTTTCATGAGTCTGTACTGAGTGCTCATCCTGGGATTTCAGCCACACAGAAAGCTGTTGCTAGGATTTTCTGGTGGCCCTCTTTGGTTGCAGATGTTAAAAGGTTTGTGTCTGCATGTGGGGTTTGTGCCGTTCCAAAAATTCTCATTGCCGGCCGTCCGGGGAATTGATGCCTTTGCCAATTCCGGATAGACCATGGACACATTTGTCCATGGACTTTATCACTAAACTCCCTCCTTCCAGGGGCAACTTCGCTGTGTGGATGGTGGTGGATAGATTTTCCAAACAGGCTCATTTTGTAACCTCTGCCCGCTTTACCTTCTACTGAAACCTTGGCCAGGTTGTTTTTGCAGCATGTGATGCATCTGCATGCGGTGCCTATGAATGTGGTGTCTGACAGAGGTGTGCAGTTCGTGGCCAAGTTTTGGAGGGCCTTTTGTAAGAAGTTGGGAATCACTTTGTCTTTTTCCTCTGCTTACTATCCGGAGTCGAACGGGCAGACCGAACGCACTAATCAGTCCTTGGAGCAAATTCTGAGATGTTTGGCATCTTCCAGACAGGATGACTGGTGTGAGGCATTGCCCATAGCAGAGTTTGCTTTCAACGGTTGGGTGAGTCAGTCCACGGAATGTCTCCCTTCCTGGACAACTTTAGGTTTAACCCGCATTTTGGGGAGTTTTCTTGCATGGACTCAGGTTGTCCAGGGGCAGAGGGTACGATGCAAAATTTGAAGGTCCTGTGGAGGGAGGTTCAGTGAAACATCACCAAGGCCCAGGAGCAGTACAAATTTTTCAAGAGAAGAGCGTCTAGAAGAGCGTCTAGTCCTGCATTCCTAGTGGGCGAGAAGATGTGGTTATCCACCCGCAATATTAAGCTCAAGGTCCCCTCGGCCAAACTGAGGCCTAAGTTTATTGGCCCACATAAAATTGTGGAGGTAGTCAATCTGGTGGCCTACAGGTTACAGCTTCCTGCCTCCTTCAAAATTTCCAATGTCTTTCAAAGGTCCCTCTTAAAACAATTGGGAGTGGTTGAGGAGGACTCCTCATCCATCACTCCTCCGTTGTTGGTGGAGGGCCACCTGGAGTATGAGGTATTGATTCTCAGTGGGTGCTTCGAAATCTCCAGTATTTGGTGCACTTGAAGGGGTATGCTCTGGATGATCAGTCTTGAGTCCCGGCCAGTTCAGTGCATGCCGATCGGTTAGTTCGGACTTTTCATGCCAGGCATCCCGAGAAGCCTGGGGTCCAGTGGTCCCCCGTTAAGAGGGGGGTACTGTCATGGTTGTGAACAGGGTTCCCTTCCCTGTCCTCTCAGGGTTAATTTTGTATGGCCTCCTTTAGGATTGGTGAGGGCTATATATACCCGCCCCCTCTTGTGGTTCCATGTCAGTTATACATTCATTCCTTGCTGTGTGTCTGACCTCCTGGTGTGCTTGCATATTGTTTTGTCCTATTGCCTCTCAGTTTATGACCCCGTCCATTTTCTTGTTCTGTGCTTTGCCTTGTGACTCTGTTACTACTGTCTTTTCTGGCTCTGACCTTTTGGCTTGATTACGCTTTTTTCACACCTGTCTGCCCCATTTCTACTGTACCACTATCTTCGGCATCCTGACCCTTGGCTACGTCCTGACCACGCTCCACGTCTCACCCTTTTGCACCTCATTGTCCTCCTGGTTTGACTCCGGCACGCTCTGACTATTCTCGGGCATTGCCTTTCACCGTCACTACTCAGCGTCTGACTCTGCCCCCGGCTCCTCCCCCGGTGGTCACGTGCTTCAGGTCCTGCACTGCTGCAGGTAAGCTCACCGCAGCTCTCCTCTCACACTCCCTGACCTCTTAGTATCTGTATGCAGACTCCTGTTGTAATTCTGAAGCAGGAGTCGTGATAATGGGCAAACACTTGGCAAATGAGATTTAATGTAGATAAATGCAGAGTAATGCACCGAGGACTGAGTAATTCTATAGTTACATAAACATTAAATCGGAGTATACTTGGGACTACAGAACAGGAGAAGGATTTGGGTATTCTGATTACAAGTAATTTGAGCATCAGTACTCAATATCAAGCAGCAGCCACAAAAGCAAACAAGATTTTAGGATGTATAAAGAGAGAGAGATAAAGTCCCGCTATCCCAACATAATATTACCTCTATATAAACCACTGTTGAGACCACATCTAAAATATGGGATCCAGTTTTTGGCTCCACATTTCAAAAATGACATTCAGAACTTAAAATCAGTTCAAAGACTGGCAACTAGATTATTACAAGGGATGGAAGGCCTCTCATATGATAAAAGGTTGGAAAGTTGGGCTTGTTTAGCTTAGTAAAAAGACGCCTCAGAGGAAATCTCATTTACATATATAAATAAATGTGTAGCCAGTAGAAAACACTGGCATACTGTATGACTTATTCCTTTCAAAGGCCATACTAAGAACCAGGGGACACTCATTACGGGTGGAAGAAAGGCGATTCCAACAGCTAAATAGGAAGGGGTTTTTACACTTAGAGCAGCCAGACTGTGGAATGCCCTACCACAAGAGGTAGTAATGGCAAACACTATAACAGCTTTTAAAAAAGGACTGGATGATTACCTCAATACACATAACATTGTGGGTTATAGTTAATTTAGTGACAAAATGTACAATTGGTGTAGAAAGGTTGAACTTGATGGATCTAGGTATTTTTTCAACTTATGTAACTAACTATGTAACTAATTTATATGAAAAAGGTATTAAATATAGCATTTTGGGGAAAATATACCAATTATAGTGTTAGTAAGGTCTAGAACACAATGAAATCTGAATAGGAATCAGCTGCAGTAAAAATCACAAATGCTACTACATAAAGTGGCATAAAATTACTGTTGTGAATAGTTAAGCTGGAGCGCCCGCCAGGGCAGTGGGGATACTCGGTACCAGGCCGCTTCTTAAAGGGGAAGTGTCACAGCGGCAGTGACCCGGTCCGTGGCCCTGGGCGTCCAATAAAAGAGGTATTTACAAGGGAAGAAAGTTTATAGTACTGTATAGTGTTAGTGGAGCCACCTGTGGTACTCGGCAATAAAAGATGTTAGCCGACGCTGCAGGTTCAGTCCTCTGGGACAGTTTTTTATGCAGCAGAGTTGGTATAGCTCCCCACAGGTGGAGCTAAGTCCCAGGGCAGATGTGATATGTTCAAGATAGTAATAATGTAGTATTTGGCAAAGGATGTAGCAGTGCTGGATGGGTGTTGCGGAAAGAACATGAAAGAACACAGTCATGTGCAGCTTCCAAGGCTTTTCTCATGGTTCTTGTGCACACAGATGCCCGCTTCGTGCCATGTCCTCCAGGTGAGGGGTCCAGCAAACTGCCAGGTAGATCAGGATACACCATTCCAGGACTCCCTACTATATGTTTCTTTCCTGGCCATCTCACTGTGCTGACTTTCCTTCAAGTCCAGCACCACACAGTAAGTGTCCCAAGCTAGTAGCCACGGACCTTGTCGGGCGACGTTCTCTAAGTTCCCTTGCTCCCTTATGTCTTCCTTTTTTGGAGAAGATAACTGTGGCTTGTAGCTGAATCAACTAAAGGTGCCCCTGCCTCTGGCTTGCTAGCTGAGTCTGGTGATTTCTCCACTAGTCTCGGGGGCCGGTACCCCACTGATACCTGGTCCCTCCACTCTTGGATCGGGCCCCACAGTTGGAATGCTCACTATCTGTGCCCTAGGACTCCTTCTCTCTTCTGGGAGCTTCCTTCTGTCTCTCCCTTTCAGCTTTCTTTCTGCTGCTACTCCTGACAGGGAGCTGCCTCAGAGCATGTCTGGATACTTTTACTTTTTCCTGACGTTTGACTCACTCTCTCTGCACTGTTCTTTTCCTGCTCTCTAAGCTCCTCCCCCTCTTCCTACCTTCTCCACCCACTCCCCAACACCATTTCCTACCCTGCCTGGAGATGAGACCATCCTCCCGTAGGGTACGTCCAGGGTGCCCTGCTGCTATAGTCTGTGTTGGGTGCAGGTGTTAAAGTCCTGGGTGGCGCTCCCTCCTTACCTAAGAGTGGGGTACCACACCTCTGAGTGAAGTGCAATACCTCTGTGGCAACTGAACCCTCAGGGGCGCCACAAAGCAAGCTGAAGATAAAATGATCTTTAAAAGGATTAATGTGAAAGATTACACATTTCCTTTGTATTTTAGGCAAAAAAACAAAACGCACACACACCACAATATATATATATTTATATATTATTCCGATAGGGAAAATAAGCATTTGAAACCAACTTTGCAAGTTTTTCCACCTACAAATATGGAGAGGTCTGTAATTTTTAGTGTACGTACACTTCAACTGTGAAGGACAGAATTTACGAAAAGAAATCCAGAAAATCACATTGTATGATTTTATGATTTTCAGATAATTAATTTGCATTTTATTGCATGAAATAATTATTTAGTCACCTACCAATCAGCAACAATTTTGCCTCCTACAGACCGATTACTTTTTCTTTAAGAAGCCCTTCTACTCTGCACTCATTACCTGTATTAATTGCACCAGTTTGAGCTCTTTACCTGATTAAAGGACATATTCAATCAATCGCATTCCAACCTCCCCAACAAGGCCTAGACCAAAGTAAACAGTTCCAACAGAGTCACTTAGAACAGTCTAGGCTACGCTGTATCAGATATGCGTCGAACTTGGAGACTTCATTCAGCTTCCTATAAATGTTACAGAACCTCCATTCGCCATCTGGCTTTAGAACAATGACAATCAGGCTAGAACAACCTCTCTTGGATTCCTCAATGACTCAGAGATTCAGCATACGCTTACTTCCTTGGTCCTGGTACCTACAATTGTTCCACTATCTCCTCTTTCTCACCTTGGTAACCAGTATAACAAGTTTCCACCCAACATAAAATAGGAAAACCTGGTGTCAGCCCCGGATCCTGTGCTATCCCATTTATGACAGTTACATTATTGAACGCCTCCTTTAGAATTAGGTCCCTTTTTTGGCTGACCAAAATTTTTGCCGGTCACTCTAACAAAGGAATCTAGACCTTAGGGGACACTACCTCCTTATCTCCCGTATGGACATAGAAGGGAAATCAATTGGACTCTGGGTGTGGTGACACTTCTTTAGGGGTCTCTCATCTGAGCAGTCCTGGATCAGGTAGAGCTTGTGTGACTCAGAACCTTGGAATGTTTCAATGTCCACTTTGGCCACTGGATATTTTTTAGCATCCCTGTGAATGCAGTGGATGCCAACCTTCTGCCCAGGGATCAGCTGGAGAGGAATTGTGGCCCTCACAAGGTCACCAAACTCCCTGAGTCTTTAAGTCCAGTCACTTGCCAACCATTCACCTTTACGGGACACTCACTACGTGGATAGTTGACATTGCAGGCCAAATACAGTGGGGAAAAAAGTATTTAGTCAGCCACCAATTTTGCAAGTTCTCCCACTTAAAAAGATGAGATAGGCCTGTAATTGACATCATAGGTAGACCACAACTATGAGAGTCAAAATGAGAAAACAAATCCAGAAAATCACCTTGTCTGATTTGGCAAGATTTATTTTGCAAATTATGATGGAAAATAAGTATTTGGTCATTAACAAAAGTTCATCTCAATATTTTGTTATATATCCTTTGTTGGCAATAACAGAGGTCAAACGTTTTCTGTATGTCTTCGCAAGGTTGTCAACACTGTTGGTGGTATGTTGGCCCATTCCTCCATGCAGATCTCCTCTAAAGCAATTATATTTTGGACCTTATTCATCTCCTGCTGTGACAGCTGTTGTTATTGGTGCTGCTGTAGCTGTTGTTGCTGCTGGGCTTTGCATCAGGTATTTAGCCAGGTCCTCCATGCTGACTGACGTTGCTTGCTGGCTTATGGCCACCTTCACCCAGGACATGCAGTATGTCTATAGCAGTCATACATACTCCCTGGGAATGCTGCCCACACATCTTACACCAATTCTGGGAATGCTACTCAGTTGGATGCTTGATGAGGTAACACAGGAACAGTTTATATTTAAATGTCCAGGCTAGTTTATAGGTGCTTCATAAACCATGCCACGAGCAAAGAAAAATAAAAGGACACACAATCCAGGACACACAGGCTGGATAGCATCCAGCATACCAGCTTAGTCTCTGGAGACATCACACAATTATTGCAATTACACATGTTTTGTTAGACACATGTTTTATTTCCTTTATGTGTATTGGAACAACATAAAAAAACAGAGAATAAAAGGTAAATTGGACATAATTTCACACAAAAATGAGCCACGCAAAATTGTTAACGCCTTCAAAATAATATAATGTTGCACACTCTTTGGAATAAATAACTGCAATCAATAGCTTCTTATAGCCATCAACAAGCTTCTTACACCTCCAACTGGAATTTTGGACCAGTCTTCTGTTGCAAACTGCTTCAAGTTTCTCATATTTGAAGGCTGCCTTCTCCCAACATCAATTTTTAGATCTCTCCACAGGTGTTCAATGGATTTTAGATCTAGACTCATTGCTAGCCATTTCAGAATTCTCAAGCATTTTCTTTCCATTTATTTCTGGGTGCTTCTTGAAGTATGCTTGGAGTCATTGTCCTGATGGAAGACCCATGACCTAAGATGCAATTCAAGCTTTCAGACACTGGGCACTACATTGCGACCCAAAATCCTTTGGTAATCTTCCGATTTCATGATGCCTTGCACACAGTCAAGGCAACCAGTGGCAGCAAAGCAACTCCAAAACATCTTTGAACTCCCACCATATTTGACTATAGGCAGTGTGTTCTTTTCTTTGTAGTCCTCATTCCATTTTCGTTAAACAGTAGAATGATGTGCTTTGCCAAACAGCTCTATCTTGGTCTCATCTGTCCATAAGATGCTTTCCCAAAAGGATTTTGGCTTATTCAAGTACACTGTGGCAAACTGCAGACTAGTGGAGAGATCGCGCTTATACTGATGCCCCTGAGCCTGCATGACAGCTTGAATTTCTTTGGAACTTAATTAGGCTGCATATCCACTATCTGAACTATCCTGTGTTGCAAACTTTCATCAATGTTACTCTGCTGTCCACATTCATGGAAATTAGATACAGTGTCATGAGTTGTAAACTTCTTGACATGTTGCACACCATGGACAAGGGAACATCAAGATCTCTGAAGATGGACTTGTTACCTTGAGATTGTGGATATTTTTCAACAATTTTAGTTCTCATGTCCTCAGACAGCTCACTTCTCAGTGTTCTACATGATTAGTGTGTCGCACACAGACTCCGAATGCAAAGATTGAGTCAACTTCTCCCCTTTTAATCTGGTTTCAGGTATGATTTTCATATTGCTCACACTGCTACTTTCCACAGGTGAGTTTGAATGAGCATCACATGCTTGAAACAAAGTTGTTTACCCACAATTTTGGAAAGATGGCAACAATTTTGTCCGGCCCCTTTTTTTGTGTGAAATTATGACCAATTTGCCTTTTTTTTTGCTTTGTGTTTTTGTTGTTGTTCCAATACACACAAAGAAAATAAACATGTGTACAACAAAACATGTGAAATTGCAATAATTTTCTATTAGAAATACATTATTTTTGGGAACAATTCAAGGGTGCTTAACACTTTCGGCAATCACTGTATATATTTATTAATAGATTTTTTAGATAGACATATTTAGTAGCATAGACCTTGTTGTCCCCTTTGTTTTGAGAAATATAGAAATGCAGACTGTATGTGAGGAGGTACTTAATTTAACCTGATATGAAATATGAGAGTCACTACCTTTATGTAGCATTATTTATCATACATGCAATTTTGTTTGTGACCAATGAAAAAGACCATAATTGCCACATCAATCAAACAACCTTTATTTTCGGGACCGTTTGCCAAATGTATTGTTTTGTAGTATGAATTATGCTATAGCTTCCAATATGCACATTACTGACAATTTTCATTCAATATGCGTGGAAATTTTTTTAACAATGTCTTAAATCTTCTGCAATTGCTGCTAAACTGAGATGGCAGATCACAGATGCTGTATACGTGAACATTATGGGTGCAAATGACATAGTTGTGTCACATTTACAGAAAATAGAATTATAAAGACACTAATATCTATTTGTTGATGCCCACTAATGCCTGTGTTATTTGGCCATTTTACAACAAGATACTAATTTTAAGATTTTTTTTCATATTAAAGTACTATATGAGTGCCATGCTATTCGCCTTAAAGGAAATCATTTATATGTCACAAATTGAGAAAAACAAGAATTTTTACACTCTGTGCCTGGCAACACCAAAAACTGAAAGTTAAGTATTTATAAGCACAGTGCTAAAATTGTCCAAGAAATTGAAATGTAACAATGAAAAACGCATGTTCTCACTGTAGAAGTAAGCTGCTAAGGTAGGAATTTAATTTCAAGAAGTTTTCATACCTTAAGAAATGTCTGATACTTCGATAGGTTGAGTGTTTGGGGAAGAAGCGCCTTTCTTCCAGGCATTGGAAAATATACAGAACTGTGCCTGGTAAACAATAAAAGAGGTGTGAAATTTGTGAAACAGCAAATGCCTCTTCAGTCAGCCAAATAGTTGTGGTGCAAGGGGTCTGACACACACCACCTTGATATTTCTACCTAAGGATAGTCCTTCGCAATTAAAATTCAAGCAATCCCAATATACTTCTTAGGCTGGAGTCACACATAACGTATAAAAATCGGTCTGTTTTTTACGGCTGAGAATTGCATCAATGTTCCCTGAACAGTGAACCATATGTAATCCGTTTTCAATGTGAGGATGCGATTTCCTCTCATCAAAATATCCGTGTGTCATCCGTATGGTATCCGTATAGCGAGATTTTGTCCCACTATTGCAAAATGGACATTTAACTGATCAATGGGCTGAAATATTCGTAAAAACATATTATATATATATATATATATATATATATATATATATATACAGTACAGACCAAAAGTTTGGACACACCTTATCATTCAAAGATTTTTCTGTATTTTCAGACTATGAAAATTGTACATTCACACTGAAGGCATCAAAACTATGAATTAACACATGTGGAATTATATACTTAACAAAAAAGTGTGTAACAACTGAAATTATGTCTTATATTCTAGGTTCTTCAAAGTAGCCACCTTTTGCTTTGATAACTGCTTTGCACACTCTTGGCATTCTCTTGATGAGCTTCAAGGGGTAGTTACCGGAAATGGTTTTCACTTCACAGGTGTGCCCTGTCAGGTTTAATAAGTGGGATTTCTTGCCTTATAAATGGGGTTGGGACCATCAGTTTTGTTGTGCAGAAGTCTGGTGGATACACAGCTGATAGTCCTACTGAATAGACTGTTAGAATTTGTATTATGGCAAGAAAAAAAGCAGCTAAGTAAAGAAAAACGAGTGGCCATCATTACTTTAAGAAATGAAGGTCAGTCAGTCCGAAAAATTGGGAAAACTTTGAAAGTGTCCCCAAGTGCAGTTGTAAAAACCATCAAGCGCTACAAAGAAACTGGCTCACATGAGGACGGCCCCAGGAAAGGAAGACCAAGAGTCACCTCTGCTTCTGAGGATATATTTATCCGAGTCACCAGCCTCAGAAATCGCAGGTTAACAGCAGCTCAGATTAGAGACCAGGTCAATGCCACATAGAGTTCTAGCAGCAGACACATCTCTACAACAACTGTTAAGAGGAGACTTTGTGCAGCAGGCCTTCATGGTAAAATAGCTGCTAGGAAACCACTGCTAAGGACTGGCAACAAAAAGAAGAGTCTTGTTTGGGCTAAATAACACAAGGAATGGACATTAGATCAGTGGAAATCTGTGCTTTGGTCTGATGAGTCAAAATTTGAGATCTTTGGTTCCAACCACCGAGTCTTTGTGCAACGCAGAAAAGGTCAACGGATGAACTCTAAATGCCTTGTTCCCACCGTGAAGAATGGAGGAGGAGGTGTGATGGTGTGGGGGTGCTTTGCTGGTGACACTGTGGGGGATTTATTCAAAATTGAAGGCATATTGAACCAGCAGGGCTACCACAGCATCTTGCAGCAGCAGCATGCTATTCCATCCGGTTTGCGTTTAGCTGGACCATCATTAATTTTTCAACAGGACAATGACCCCAAACACACCTCCAGGCTGTGTAAGGGCTATTTGACCAAGAAGGAGAGTGATGGGGTGCTACGCCAGATGACCTGGCCTCCATAGTCACCAGACCTGAACCCAATCGAGATGGTTTGGGGTGAGCTGGTCCTCAGAGTGAAGGCAAAAGGGCCAACAAGTGCTAAGCATCTCTGGGAACTCCTTCAAGATTGTTGGAAGACCATTTCCGGTGACTATCTCTTGAAGCTCATCAAGAGAATGCCAAGAGTGTTCAAAGCAGTCATCAAAGCGACAGGTGACTACTTTGAAGAACCTAGAATAAAAGACATATTTCAGTTGTTTCACACTTTTTTGTTAAGTATACAATTCCACATGTGTTAATTCATAGTTTTGATGCCTTCAGTGTGAATGTACAATTTTCATAGTCATGAAAATACAGAAAAATCTTTGAGTGAGAAGGTGTGTCCAAACTTTTGGTCTGTACTGTGTATATATGTCAGTGACACACATTTATCTATATAATCACCAGTTGGCCGCTGTCACCGAATCCATAAGACATTGCAGTAGTGCCACTTGCTGAATACAGTGTAGCAGCACAGCCAGAAGTCTGACTCCGCCCACACATGTCAACATGTCACATGGTCCTGACAAATTGGAAAAAATCCGGCTGTTCGAGGTTATGTTCGATAACTGTTTGTGCACCTAAATCGTCACTGGATTTTTTCATAGTTATGCTGAGAATCACTGTTAATACACATTTTGAGTGTCCAGCGAGGCGGGGGGAGGGGCATGGCATGGATCTCTGCAGAGATAATGAAGATCTCCATTTTTTTTCTCTTTCCCGCATTTCCAGTGGGCGGTGCTTTTTTTTCACACAAGCAAGGGCATGTGTCATTGGCTGTGTATGTCACATGTCCTTGCCCTATAAGATCCAGCCATTTCCCCCCTCGCCACCATTTTCTCCGTGCTGCAGCTCAGTGTTAGACGGCAGTGCTGCTGTTAGCGCTATATTGTGTGTGCATTGTGCAACTGCGACTTGCAAGCGAAATCGCTGAGAAATAGAGAGGAAGGTTTAGGGAGTTAGCAGTTTTAGCAGGCAGGTCTGTGCTCACTCTTAAATAGACAGATAGGTCAACTTGGAACAGTGACTATTTGTAATTGCAGCCCTTTTCAGGGCTAGGTTACAGCAGTTGCTATCACTTTTTGTCAGCTACACCAGCGTTCAAATCACTCCTAATTATTCGCTGCATCTATCCTGTTCACTAATTGTGTGCATAGTAGCAGTGTGTGCTACTCATTCTATTAGGGCATCTATACAAAGCTCCACCAGCCTTAAAAAAAAAAAAAAATTCTATCTGCATGTTGCCTGGACAATAATTTTGGGCATAGTAGCAGTCTGTGGTACTCATTGTATTAGGCCATCTATACAAAGCTCCACCAGCCTTTAAAAAAAACAAAAAATTCTATCTGCATGTTGCCTGGACAATAATTTTGGGCATAGTAGCAGTGTGTGCTACTCATTCTATTAGGCCATCTATACAAAGCTCCACCAGCCTTAAAAAAAAAAAGAATTTCTATCTGCATGTTGCCTGGATAATAATTTTGGGCATAGTAGCAGTGTGTGGTACTCATTCTATTAGGCCATCTATACAAAGCTCCACCAGCCTTAAAAAAAAATTCTTCTGCATGTTACCTGGACAATAATTTTGGGCATAGTAGCAGTCTGTGGTACTCATTCTACTGGGCCATCTATACAAAGCTCCAGCAGCATTGAAATACTCATAATTTTTTGCTGCCTGTTGCCTGTAGAATAATTGTGGGCATAGTAGCAGTCTGTGGTACTCATTGTATTAGGCCATCTATACAAAGCTCCACCAGCCTTATAAAAAAAAAAGAATTTCTATCTGCATGTTGCTTGGACATCAATTTTGGGCATAGTAGCAGTCTATGGTACTCATTGTATTAGGCCATCTATACAAAGCTCCACCAGCCTTATAAAAAAAAAAGAATTTCTATCTGCATGTTGCCTGGACATTAATTTTGGGCATAGTAGCAGTCTATGGTACTCATTGTATTAGGCCATCTATACAAAGCTCCCCAGCCTTATAAAAAAAGGAATTTCTATCTGCATCTTGCCTGGACAATAATTTTGGGCATAGTAGCAGTCTGTGGTACTCATTCTATTAGGCCATCTATACAAAGCTCCAGCAGCATTGAAATACTCATAATTTTTTGCTGCCTGTTGCCTGTAGAATAATTGTGGGCATAGTAGCAGTCTGTGGTACTCATTGTATTATGCCATCTATACAAAGCTCCACCAGCCTTATAAAAAAAAAAGAATTTCTATCTGCATGTTGCCTGGACAATAATTTTGGGCATAGTAGCAGTCTATGGTACTCATTGTATTAGGCCATCTATACAAAGCTCCACCAGCCTTATATAAAAAAAAGAATTTCTATCTGCATCTTGCCTGGACAATAATTTTGGGCATGTAAGCAGTCTGTGGTACTCATTCTATTAGGCCATCTATACAAAGCTCCAGCAGCATTGAAATACTCATAATTTTTTGCTGCATGTTGCCTGTAGAATAATTGTGGGCATAGTAGCAGTCTGTGGTACTCATTGTATTAGGCCATCTATACAAAGCTCCACCAGCCTTCTAAAAAAAAAAGAATTTCTATCTGCATGTTGCCTGGACAATAATTTTGGGCATAGTATCAGTCTGTGGTACTCATTGTATTGGGCCATCTATACAATGCTCCACCAGGCTCATAAAAAAAAAAGAATTTCTATCTGCATCTTGCCTGGACAATAATTTTGGGCATAGTAGCAGTGTGTGGTACTCATTCTATTAGGGCGTCTATACAAAGCTCCACCAGCATTGAAATACTCATAATTTTTGGCTGCATCTTGCCTGTAATATAATTGTGGGCATAGTAGCAGTCTGTGGTACTCATTGTATTAGGACATCTATACAAAGCTCCACCCACGTTCAAATACTAAGAATCATTTTTTGTGCAAACAACTCCACAGTTGTCAATTAGATAACCACCAAAATGAGTGGCAAAAGGCCTGCTGCTGGTGGAAAGGGGAATAGGCGTGTTGTGAAGGGAAAAAAATGTTGTGTCCATGGGGTAGGTGTTAAAGCAACAGTAACATCTGCAGAAGAAAGACCATCATCCAGCCAAACTAAGATGTCTACTTCTTTTAGTGGACAATGTGTTATGATCCCTTTCTCACGGGCACGCCCATCGCTACAAATTCCAGATGAGGCACAAAAAAATAAGGTGCTTCAACAGATATCAAGTGCTCCTTTAAGTCGGCTCTCCACCTCAACTTCAACAACACAAAAACTCCAGTCCTCAGAGGTGTCACCACAATCGCACTTGCTTCCTCACAGCTCCCAAGTCTCCAACTGCCCGTCTGAGTATGGGGTAGAACAGATGGTTGAGTCCACAGAGCCTTTTACTCATACTATAGCCTGGGAATCAGAGGTCGTCTCCACAGCTTCTGTGAATCCAGACGAGGAAATAATCTGCACTGATTCCCAGAATGTTTATGAGTCTGATCCAGGACCAGATGAAGAAGGTTCTGAGCATAATGTAGACCCTTGTTCCCAAACTGTAACTCCTGTTGGTGGAGACAATGAGGAAGACGATGATGAGACTCAAATGCCAGATGTGAGCGACAACTTGAGTTTTGTGTCAGGGCAGGAAGAGGTTGGGTCTGAGGATGACGGGGGTGAGAACACACAGGGTGATGATGACGAGGTTGTAGATCCCACTTACTTTCAACCCACAGTGAGACAGTCCATGAGGTCAGCAGAGGAGGTGGAGGAGGATTCGAGTGACGAAGAGGTCAGGGTGCGCCTTCCTGGACAGAGACGTAGTACTGTAAGCACGTCACCAACTGCATCCTCAACCACAACTCTGCCTCTGACCACAAGTCAAGGTGGCTCTTCAGGTCGCATGGGTTCTAAGCCTTGCATAGCCTGGGCATTTTTTAACATCGATAAGGATGACCCAACTCGTGTTATCTGTAATATTTGTGACCAAAAGCTAATTAGAGGCAAAAAAATACATTGTTTGAGTACTTCATGCATTAACCGTCACATGGATATGAAGCATAAGTTGCAGTGGCAAGCTCACTGTGCTACAATGCGGCCTAGCGGGCCGGCCCAGCCACCGTCTGCCCCATCTTGTGCATCCGCGATCGCGGCCTCTTCATCCTCTGTGACTGGGGGGACAGCAGTCAGACCTGTTTTGAGACTCAGACCAGGCACTTCTTTACCAGCAACAGCCAGTCAGATTGGCAGGTCATCAGTTCATTTGGAAGTGGAAACACCAGCTGGTGTTGAGCGCTCTCCGACATCGAGAGCACCACCTTTGGATCAAGGCAACCTGACTTTTGTGCCTGCATCTTCCTCATAGACCATCAGTTGTCCGGGGAAACCCTACTCAACCCCGTCTACGCACAACAGCCAGCCCTCGGTCACTCAGATGTGGACAAGTAAAAGACCATTTCCTCCTAGCCTTGAGAAAGCTAAAAGGTTGAATTTCACCATCTGCAAGCTCTTTGCTACAGAAATGCTGCCTTTCCGCCTTGTGGACACAGAGGATTTTCGAGCCCTTATGTCCGTCGCAGTGCCCCAGTACCAAATGCCAAGTCGGCACTACTTCTCAAAGAAAGGTGTGCCTGCGCTCCACCAGCATGTCGCACACAGCATCACCGCTTCTTTGAGAAACTCAGTGTGTGACAGGGTGCATTTCACCACAGACACTTGGATGAGTAGGCATGGACAGGGGCGTTACATGTCACTGACTGTGCACTGGGTAACTTTGGTGAAAGCAGAACAAGGGGCTGCTGTCCAAGTCCCCACGAGTTGTGCGTCAATTCTCTTTATCTCGAAGTTCCTCCACTGCTTCTGCCTCCTCAACCTCCTCTCAGTCCTCCACCTGCACCCAAAGCCTGTCTGGTCATGCCACGGGCTTTCTAACTGCGCAGAAGGGATCCTGCAGCACACCTCCTTGCCATGCTGGCAGAAGGGCTCAACGTAATCAGGCGGTTTTTACGTTAAAATGTCTGGGAAATGTGAGTCACATAGCTGAGGAGTTGTGGTCAGCTCTGGAGATCCAGTTTCATGAATGGTTGTCTCCATTGGACCTGCAACCAGGGAAGGCCGTGTGTGACAATGCAGCAAACATGGGTGCGGCCCTTCCCCGGGGCAATGTCACGCACGTGCCTTGTATGGCTCACGTGTTGAACCTGGTTGTCCAGCAATTTTTAGCCCACTATCCCGGACTACATGGCCTTCTGCAGAGGTCACAGTCGCTGTGTGCTCACTTCCGCTGTTCGCATCCCGCAGCGACTTACATCTGTACAGAAGTCGTTGGGCCTGCCACTTCACCGGCTAAAATGTGATGTGCCAACACGGTGAAATTCAACTCTGCACATGTTGCAGTGACTGTGGCAGCACCGACAAGCCCTGGTGCAATACGATCTGAATTATAGCCTGGGCCAACGAGATCCAGAGGTGGGGCAAATCACACTGGAGGAGTGGTCTCAGATCAGGGACCTATGCACCCTTCTGCACAGTTTTGAAATGGCCACGAAGATGTTTAGTGCTGACGATGCCATTATCAGCATGACTATTCCGGTGATTTACATGCTGGAGCAGATGTTAAACAGAATTTGGAGTCAGGTGGTGGAACAAGAGGAGGTGGAGGAAATAGAGGAGGAGGAGTTGTATGCGGAAGGGCTAACATCTACAAGGTCAAGACGGTCGGCAGCACCAAGGTGGCTGGCATGGGAGGGTGGGGGAGAGGATTAACCAGGGCGCATGGTAGCAGCCAAACTAGTGAGGAAGGTGCAGGAGCCCAGGAAGAAGTGGATGACGAACTGGCGATGGGCATGGAAGACTCATCAGATGAGGGAGACCTTGATCCCATTTCTGTTGTGCAAGGTTGGGGGGAGAGGGCAGAAGAAGGAAGCATGAGTCGTACCTCGCCACCAACACAACAGGGACTTGGTGCTCCTGGATGCGCAAGACACATGAGTACCTTCTTGCTGCACTACCTGCAACATGACCCTCGAATTGTCAGAATTCGAAATAATCCTGACTACTGGGTAGCCACACTATTAGATCCCCGGTATAAAAGTAAATTTGCCGAAATAATTCCAGCCATAGAAAGGGATTCACGCATGCAGGAGTATCAGCAGAGACTGTTGCAGAATCTTACATGTGCTTTTCCACAAAACACCAGTGGTGCACGTAGTGAATCTCACAGTTCTAACTTGCCAACCGTGGGACTGTCGAGTGTTCAGCACTCAAACCGTAACAGAAACACAGTATCTGCTGGTGTTCACAGCAATTTTGCAGAATCCTTTCACCAGCTTTTTAGCCCATCCTTTGCAAGGCCACAGGAGACAAGAAGTCAGACACATAGTCAACGCCTAGAGACAATGGTACAGGAGTATCTCCAACTGAAAATCGAAGCCATGACTGTGTCACTGGACCCTTGCTCTTTTTGGGCTTCCAATCTGGATAAATGGCCGGAGCTCGCCACTCACAATGGCCTTGGAGATCTTGTCATGCCTCGCAGCCAGCGTTCTCTCTGAACGTGTGTTCAGCGCTGCTGGTGGTGTGCTGACAGATAAGCACACGTGGCTGTCCACTGAGAATGTAGATAGACTCACGTTCATAAAGATGAACAAATCATGGATCCGCAAGGAGTTTTCTACCACTGTGTCATCCTGGGGAGAGTAAAAGCTTGAGGATTTTGTAAAATCACCTCACCAAACGTTTTAAGCTTTAAAATTGATAATAATTTGTAGCTGCATCTAGGCCGGAAAATAATTTTGGGCCTGTAGCAGTGTGTGTTACTCATTCTTATAGTCCATCTATACTAATCTCCACCAGCTTTCAAATTAATAATAATTTTTAGCTGCATCTTGCCTGTAGAATAATTTTGGCCCTGTAGCAGTGTGTGGTACTCATTCTAATAGGCCATCTATACTAAGCTCCACCAACTTTCAAATTAATAATTATTTTTAGCTGCATCTTGCCTGTAGAATAATTTTGGGCCTGTATCAGTGTGTGGTACTCATTCTAATAGGCCATCTATACTAAGCTCCACCAGCTTTCAGATTAATAATTATTTTTAGCTGCATCTTGCCTGTAGAATAATTTTAGGCCTGTAGCAGTGTGTGGTACTCATTCTAATAGGCCATCTATACTAAGCTCCACCAGCTTTCAAATTAATAATAATTTTTTTCTCTCTGAATGTGTGTTCAGCGCTGCTGGTGGTGTGCTGAGTCTGACAGATAAGCGCACGCAGCTGTCCACTGAGAATGTAGACAGACTCACGTTCATAAAGATGAACAAATCATGGATCCTCAAGGACTTTCTACCTCGGTGTCATCCTGGGGAGAGTAAAAGCTTGAGGATTTGGTAAAATCACCTCACCAACCGTTTTAAGCAACTCTGGGGCAATTGATGCTACTTAAGTGGTGTCTGTGCCCCAAATTTTTGGAAAAAATGGAGACTCTTTTTGGAGTCCCCTTGCTGTGTTTTACATGACATTGGCATCGTCAATTACAGGTGGGTTGGTGTTGTGAATGTGTTAGAAATGAATTCTGAGCAGAAGCTCCCTTTGGTGGTTACAAACAGTACTGAACTATTCAATGAAGATTGTGAAGATTGGCAATCAGGTGTTACAGACTGGTGTTATATAAGGGAGGTTCCCTCCCATCAGGGTTGCCAGTGATCAATTGTTCTTGTCTCAACTGTGGTTCCTGGTTCACTTGGAAGCTTGCTGTTTCTTGCCTGCATCTTCTGCTAATAGATAAGATATTTTCTGCTTTTATTTTTGTGCTTGCTTTTTGCATTTTGTCCTGCACTTCTGTGGACGTCAGCCAGGTCCCCCCGGGGGCTTGTGCTCCTCTCAGTTTATCTGAGCCACTGTTATTTGTTCATTTACCTTTTCCAGTTTTTTCAGTGGCTGCTGCTTAGTTTTGTTACACCAGAGAACTAATTTAGGTGGTAGAGGTCGTGTGATCTCAGGTGTTTTTGCAATTAGTGTGTTGGTATTTTTTTTAGGGTTTTTTGGATTGCAGTAAGTGTCCTTCCTATCCTTTTCTTTCTAGGAAGATTGGGCCCCAACGTTTGCTCATACTATTTTCTGTCTGTGTCTGTATTTCCTCTTGTCTAACCGCCATTACATGTTTGGGGGCTTCCTATGTTCTTTGGGGATCTGCTCCGGGGCAGATAGTTTTCCTCTTTCTATCTTTAGGTGTAGTTAGCTTCTCAGGCTGTGACGAGGCGTCTAGGACCAACGTAGGTACGCTCCATGGCTGCCTTTAGTTGTGGTGGTTAGTCAGGGTACTGCAATCCAGTAGATTCCAACCTCTCTGGTGTCTTTTTTGCCTGCTCTCCTCAGCTACCAAATCATAACAGGTTGGGTCTTTCCCCACCCACCTTTTAACCGAAGAAACTACATACACTATGGCTTGGGGTAACACAGATGGTTGAGTGTGAAGACTAGAGCTGTGAACTCATACTATAGCCTGGGAATCAGAGGTCTGCTCCAAAGCTTGAGTGTCTGCTAGTCAGCGGAGTAGCCACCGCTGTAGATATAATTACAAATTTTTAACTGCATCTTGCCTGGACAATAATTTTGGGCCTAGTATCAGTGTCTGCTAGTCAGCGGAGTAGCCACCGGCTGTAGATATAATTACAAATTTTTAACTGCATCTAACCCAGACAATAATTTTGCAACCAAATTCAGATAGACGGTTTCAAAGGAGCGCCAGGCTGGCGATAAAGGCAGATGAGATTAAGGTTGTCCGCTGCAGCTCCGGCCTGGTACCTCAAGAGAGGATCAGACATAAGTGATGATAAAGCAATCCGGTCATAAAAAGTCTTCATTTATTGATATCCACAACGCGTTTCAACGGAATAGCTCCGTCTTCCTCAGGTGGCAGTTATACATAGAATGGAGTAGGAAAGCTATATAAAGGTGGAGCAGCAAATGAAAATTAAAAGGCAATTAATCAGAACACCCAGATGATTAAAAACGGAAATATGACTGCAAAAAAGAAAAAAAAAACACAGATAAATTGAATAAAACCAACCTAAAAAAGACATAAAAACAATGTACACAAGGAAAAATAAATAAATAACAAAATGCATATATTATGTGACTTTTTCAATAGTGAGGTTTAACCCCTCAGGGGCCAGTGTACCAAGTTTAAAAATCCAGAAACTCTCCCTCTAATTAGATTATTATACCGATCAGGCATATCATGTGGTATCTGGTCAATAACAGTGAGTTTTAACAAATTCAAATTCTTTTGGTGCACTAGGGAGAAATGTTTTGAGAGACTGTGTAGCATGAACCCATTTCGGATATTTTGACGGTGCTTGTTGAGCCTTGCATGCATCGTCTGTATCGTCCGACCGATGTACTGCAACCCACAACCGCACTCAATTAAATAAATAATGTAGCACGATTAGCAATTGACATGACAGTTGATTTTAAAATGGTGCCTGTGGTACGAGATTGAAATTCTTGCACCCCATTCATAATAGAGATGCAAAATAAATACTTAGAGGTCCTACATGCAAAACAACCCGGATTAGAATTTATCCAGGTTGCAGATGAAGATAAGGACTTGAGAGTTGTGTTGCTGGGGCAACTAGATTTTGAAGAGTTTGGTTTTTCCGAAAAAACAGCAATAATTTTGGGCCTAGTAGCAGTGTCTGCTAGTCAGTGGATTAACACAGCTGTTAAGCAACTACACCACCTGTACTTTGGACACTTAATTTATTCAAAGGAAATGCTTCGGGCCCCCGGGACACTCAGTGAAGAGCATCGGGGAGGCACCCCAAGGCACAGGGGCTGTAAGTGACGGTAGGACGCCTTGCGGTGGACCGCCAAGCTCGATCCTTATAAAAGCTTTTTAACTGCAGCAGCTTTACTGGACGCTACTGGATCTGACATTACCGCAGCTGCTGGCATGAGACTTGCCCTCCAATAGATCCTTTTAAAAGGATTTAAAGTGTACTCATTCAAATTAGAGAGACAATTTAAATAAAGATGACCCACCAGTGGACAGGCACCAGTATTGGAAGAGGGGGGCTGGTTGTCAGGGTCCACCGCAGCTCTGGCACAAACCCGGCGACACGCAGGTCGCACGGGCAGGAACGGACTGGCCATGTCGGCTTGGCACTTTTTTGGTTTTAGAAGGGCATGACATGCCTATATCTGTGTCTCCCCCTCCTTTTACTCCTCCACCTCTTTTCTTTTCGCATGACTACAGTACAGACCAAAAGTTTGGACACACCTTCTCATTCAAAGATTTTTCTGTATTTTCATCACTATGAAAATTGTAGAATCACACTGAAGGCATCAAAACTATGAATTAACATATGTAGAATTATATATTACACTTTACAAAAAAGTGTGAAACTGAAAATATGTCTTATATTCTAGGTTCTTCAAAGTAGCCACCTTTTGCTTTGATTACTGCTT
Source organism: Oophaga sylvatica (assembly GCA_033576555.1). Lineage (NCBI taxonomy): Eukaryota > Metazoa > Chordata > Amphibia > Anura > Dendrobatidae > Oophaga > Oophaga sylvatica. The sequence continues at coordinate 576,889,158 of JARQOD010000001.1, forward strand.
TGCATGCAGAAAAGGTGAATGGATGGACTCTACATGCCTAGTTCCCACCATGAAGCATGGAGGAGGTGGTGTGATGGTGTGCGGGTGCTTTGCTGGTGACAGAAATATCTTTGAATGAGAAGGTGTGTCCAAACTTTTGGTCTGTGCTGTATATGTACTTGTCACTTTTCCATGTGTTAGTTGTGTCTTCTGAGCAATTTGTCAGCTTTTGGACAGCTTTGAAGTGTTTCAATTCATCAATTGGAGCCTTTTTCAAGTTATCTTTTAAGGTGTTATTGTTTCTGATGTTTATCTACAGTGGTTCACTGATGTTTTACGACAGATTTATGAAATGTCGAAAACTTTGTGGTACTCTACTGTATCCAACATTAGGGCTCTTCCACCTTGCGTGAAATCGATGAATATAAATGGATTCATTGGACCAATGTATTCCTATCATGTGTGGGTTAATCTGCGGATTTTTTAAATCGCCGGGTCAGATCACAATCTGCTAGGGAAAAAAAATTGGCATGTGCGATTAGTAATCGGAGATGCAGATCTCATCTGGCAATAGAAGTCAATGGTTGCGAGAGCGAGATAAAATCACAGAGCATCGCATGCGAGTACTGTCGATTTTTGCACACCGATTGCATGGAAAAGCCCCATTCATGTGCCGTGTACAGTAAATCACACTGAAGATTACGAATAGAATGATATGACTAGATGCAGTATATACACAAAATAGGTAGTTTAATGCATGATACCATATTGAGATATATATATATATATATATATATATATATGTTTTTATATTACATACAGTACAGACCAAAAGTTTAGACACACCTTCTCATTCAAAGATTTTTCTGCATTTTCATGAGTATGAAAATTGTAGAATCACACTGAAGGCATCAAAACTATGAATTAACACATGTGGAATTATACATTACACTTTACAAAAAAGTGTGAAACAACTGAAAATATGTCTTATATTCTAGGCTCTTCAAAGTAGCCACCTTTTGCTTTGATTACTGCTTTGCACGCAGAAAAGGTGAACGGCTGGACTCTACATGCCTAGTTCCCACCATGAAGCATGGAGGAGGTGGTGTGATGGTGTGCGGTACTTTGCTGGTGACAGAAATATCTTTGAATGAGAAGGTGTGTCCAAACTTTTGGTCTGTGCTGTATATGTACTTGTCACTTTTCCATGTGTTAGTTGTGTCTTCTGAGCAATTTGTCAGCTTTTGGACAGCTTTGAAGTGTTTTCTATGAGTTTTCTTTGTGTTTCTATGTGTTTTGGTTTGCCTGCCATTGGTTTTTAACGGTGTTCGACGGTGTTTGACGAACAGTTCGATGAACAGTTCGTCGAACACACGGCTGTTCGGCGAACCGAACCGAACTCGAACACTACGGGGGTGGCTCTACACTTGTCCTGACGTCATCACAGGTCCTTCAACCCAGCTGCCATCAGTGGTAGTGAGGCTTGGAACGCAGACAGGAACTTTAAGATCCCGTCAGACACCTTCCTCCTAGGTGTGTGGTGTGAGTAGGAGTCGGGCAGGGTGGCAGCGGTGCCTGCTGCAGTGTGGGCAGCAATGACCTTCCTGTGTTCGTACAGTAGTGATCTGCAGAGCAGCGCCTGGCAGTCTGCAGTGTATGGGAGACGTTGGGGGGAGAGTGCTGCTCCAGCTGCTGCTGCTCCTACTGCTGCTGCTGGCATGATTACAGCAGGAGAAGTGACATGAGCTGGAGGCTGGGCTGCTGATGAGCTCACCCACAGCACCCACAGCCCTGGAGTCTTACACTGGCATGGATACCAATGTGCAGATATCAGTATAGAAACCTGCTACACTGTGAGGAGAGCAGTCAAGGTTCAATGCAGAGGATTCCTGCTTTCCATCCCAGTAGATGGTGCTGCAGCATCAGACATTAAAGGGGTACTCCAATTTGACTATCTTATAATATAATCGCCAGTTGGGACTTCCGGCCGCTGTCCCCGAATCCCATAAGGCAACGCGGCAGTGTCACTCGTGGCCGTTACTGCGCCTGCGTGGGGAATAGCGGTGACGTGTATGTTTCACCCCACTCCTGATGTGATAGCATAGGGCCTATTTCTAGTGTATATATATTTATATTTCATTAAGAGATAGATAGCAGAATAGGCGATAATTCAATTGTTTACATACACTAAACCATTTCAGAACATTTTATTTTATATACAGTACAGACCAAAAGTTTGGACACATCTTCTCATTCAAAGATTTTTCTGTATTTTCATGGCTATGAAAATTGTAGAATCACACTGAAGGCATCAAAACTATGAATTAAGACATGTGGAATTATACATTACACTTTACAAAAAAGTGTGAAACAACTGAAAATATGGCATCAAAACTATGAATTAACACTTGTGGAATTATGCATTACACTTTACAAAAAAGTGTGAAACTGAAAATATGTCTTATATTCTAGGTTCTTCAAAGTAGCCACCTTTTGCTTTGATTACTGCTTTGCACGCAGAAAAGGTGAACGGATGGACTCTACATGCCTGGTTCCCACCGTGAAGCATGGAGGAGGTGGTGTGATGATGTGGGGGTGCTTTGCTGGTGACACTGTTGGGGATTATTCAAAATTGAAGGCATAGTGAACCAGCATGGCTACTACAGCATCTTGCAGCAGCATGCTATTCCATCCGGTTTGCGGTTAGTTGGACCATCATTTCATTTATTTTTCAACAGGACAATGACCCCAAACACACATCCAGACTGTGTAAGGGCTATTAGACCAAGAAGGAGAGTGTTGGGATGATACGCCAGATGACCTGGCCTCCACAGTCACCAGACCTGAACCCAATCAAGATGGTTTGGGGTGAGCTGGACCGCTCACCGCTTCAATTTTGAATAAATCCCCAACAGTGTCAGCAGCAAAGCACCCCCACACCATCACACCACCTCCTCCATGCTTCACAGTGGGAACGTGCAAAGCAGTAATCAAAGCAAAAGGTGGCTACTTTGAAGAACCTAGAATATAAGACATATTTTCAGTTTCACACTTTTTTGTAAAGTGTAATGCATAATTCCACAAGTGTTAATTCATAGTTTTGATGCATTCAGTGTGATTCTACAATTTTTATAGTCATGAAAATACAGAAAAATCTTTCAATGATAAGGTGTATCCAAACTTTTGGTCTGTACTGTATGTCAGTGACGACTACTGTTAGTACTATGTGTGTGTTAAATTTAGGAGCTGTAGGTATTTAATAAAAGGATCAGAATGTTAAACCATGAACCTCATGTTCAGTTATATAATTTTTGCCTAGCGGCTTTATATCAACCTATGAATTTTGGCTGTGCCTTTCATGCTTTTTTCTTTTTGTGCAAAGCATTTAATAAAAGGATGTATTCACGGAAAAAAATTGCATGGGCTCCCGAGCAATTATTTTCGCTAGAGAGGGAAAGCCAGTGACTAAGTGCAGATAATAAGAGCCTAGAAAGGGACCATGGTTTTTGGCGCCCCCCTGACTCAAAAGATCTGCCCCCAGCCACCCCAAAAAAGGCGCCAGCAGCTTCTCATTCATTCAGTGGTTTTCAGCCGGGGTGGTCGCATTAGCACCGCTCCCGGTTGTAAACTGTTTAACCCCTTGAGATGGATCGCAGCGTGGGACTTGACTGTACGGCGAATAGGTATGGGTATATTGTTGCTTTTTTATTTTGTCTTTTTTCCAGGAGAGCGATGGCCTCGCATGGATTGGAAGTTTAAGAAAGATGGCAAACCTGTGTGTTGAATTATTTCATTAAAATACTTTATTCTTAATGTGTGTGTGTTTTTTTAACACTATCATACTGTAAGATTAAGAATGGATAGGTGTCTAATTGACACCTCTCCATTATTAACCTGGCTAATGTCACCTTACAATAGCAAGGTGACATTAACCCCTTATTACCCCATATGCCACCGCTACACGGCAGTGGGTAGAGAGAGGCTAAGTGCCAGAATTGGCATATGCGCCTTTTTTGGGGTGGCTGGGGGCAGATGTTTTGAGCCAGTGGGGCGCCAAAAACCATGGTCCCTTTCTAGGCTCTTAATATCTGCCCTCAGTCACTGGCTTTCCCTCTCTAGCGAATAAAATTGTGCGGGAGCCCACGCAATTTTTTTCTATGAATACATCCTTTTATTAAATACCTACAGCTCCCAAATTTTACACACAAATAGTACTAACAGTAGTAATCACTGACACTGTAATGTATGTAGTACAGTTCATATAGCGTCTTGTGCTTGGGTGCGATGAAAATACATGAGACACAGGTTTGATATAGAAGGTCTTGTATTACTTCATACAAGTGGCAAAAATAGTCACACAGTTTGCAGATACAGAAGCAGGAGACACAGCAGGCCAGAGTAACTTAAGCTCAGCAATCACTCTCCACAACTGGTTCAGGATCTTCTTCTCTGTTACCGTAAGTCCATGCAAACGTGGATCTTTCAAAGAGCAGGGTTCCAGAGTCCACAAGTGTTCAGAGTTCCTCAGTAGGAATAGCTGGAGTACATAGTCCAAGGCTTCCAGGAGTCAGGTCACAGGTTCACTGCAGGCTAGATTCTGAAGCACTGATTGCTCAGCTGTGGCTGCTTAAGAAGCAAGAGGGAACATGAAAGCTGAAAACTCCATATTGACTGAGGGCAAGATAGCTGCAGCAAGACAGAAAGCAAAATGGCTGACGGAAAACTGAGTTTCAAAAACATGTACAAAGAACCTTACATTACTCCCCCCTTAGGGACAACCTCCGGATGGCCTCAGACCAGGCTTGTCTGGGTACCTCTGATGAAACTGGCGGAGCAAACGAGGAGCATTAACGTTATTGACTGGTTCCCATGAGTTGTCCTCCACTGGGTAGCCCAGCCATTTAATCAAATATTGTAACTGATTCCTGTATAACCTGGAATCTAGAATTCTTTCCACCACAAATTCTCCTGACCATCAACTAGCACTGGGTCAGGGCAAGGAGAAGAACGTCCAGGAAACGTATTGGGTGTTGCATCCTTTAGTAGGGATACATGAAAGACAGGGTGGATTCTCATAGTTCTAGGCAGTTGAAGACGACAAGCAACGGCACTTATAATTTTACTGATTTTATAGGGTCCAATGTACTTATGTCCCAACTTAGACGATGGAATCCTTAACTTAAGATTTCTGGTTGACAGCCAGACCAGGTCTCCTACCTTGAAAACTGGTGCAGGTTTACGAAATTTATCTGCTGCTTTCTTGTACCTTTCCTGAGCCAATTCCAGATTCTCCTTTAGAAGATCTATATTCTTCTGTAAAGACGTGATTCTTTCGGCCACTGCTGGTAAAGGCGTTTCTATGGGAAATCGTGGAAGAATGTTAGGATGATAACCTAGATTGGAGTAAAAAGGAGACTGCTTAGTGGAGGCGCTCTGAGAGTTGTTATAAGAGAACTCAGCCAATGGAAGTAGATCCACCCAATCATCCTGTAGGTGGCAGATAAAGCAGCGGAGATACTGCTCCAGAGTTTGATTGGTTCGTTCGGTCTGTCCATTAGTCTGGGGATGAAAAGCAGAAGAAAGGTTTACTTTAATGTCCAATGCTGCACAGAAATTTTGCCAAAACCTTGAAGTGAATTGCACCCCTCGATCCGAAATAACCTCATCCGGTACTCAATGTAAGCGAAACACATCTTTAATCATCAAATCTGATGTCTGTTTTGCAGTGGGTAAGCCGACACAAGGAATAAAATGAGCTGCCTTTGTTAAACGATCAACCACCACTAGAATGGTGTTTTTCCCTTGAGAGGTTGGTAACTCCACAATGAAGTCCATAGAAATGGATCCCCACGGGCGGGACGGGGTGGGAAGAGGTTGTAACAGACCAGTTGGTGAGGAGCGAGGTGTTTTGCATCTTGCACAGACTTCACATGAAGTGACATAGTTTAAAACATCCTTCCTGCAAGTGGGCCACCAAAAGAAACGAGAAAGAAATTCCTGTGTCTTTAGAATTCCTCTATGCCCAGCTATCTTGGAATCGTGAATGAGTTGCAATACTCTCAATCTGACTGTTTCAGGAATATACAGACGTTGTCCCAGAATCCACACACCATTCTTAAAGACAAGACTTACGTCCCTTGGGGGTTGTGCCAACAAGGAATCCGCATGGTATGCTTCCTTGATGTCCTTAAGTAGGTCTTGATTATGAATCACTCCCAGGAATCTAGAGTCAGGAAGAATAGTCTTAGGAGGAGCAAGTGGACGGGTCTCTGCTGAATGAATCCTAGAGAGTGCATCAGCCTTTCCATTGCGCGATCCTGGTCTATAAGAAATGACAAAATTAAATTGGTTTAAGAAAAGATTCCAGCGAGCCTGGCGAGGAGTCAGGCACTTAGCCGACCTGATAAATTCAAGGTTACAATGGTCTGTCAGGACGACTATTTGCTGTGCAGCTCCCTGAAGAAGGTGTCTCCATTCTTTGAAGGCGGCAATAATGGCCAACAACTCTCTATTGCCCACATCGTAGTTCCTCTCAGCCGAAGACAACTGCTGGGAAAAGAAGGCACAGGGATGCAAGACATTTTCTCACCTGTTCTCTGAGAGAGTATAGCTCCAACGGCACAATCTGAAGCATCCACCTCTATTATGAAGGCAAGTTCGGGGTTGGGATGTACCAAGATAGGTGCGGTGGTAAATTTATCTTTTAGACGAGAAAATGCTTCCTGGGCTTGGGGAGTCCAGGAGAACCTAGACTCTTTCCGGGTAAGTTGGGTGATAGGTGACACTACCTCAGAGAAATTCCTAATGAAACATCTATAGAAATTGGCAAACCCGATGAAGCGCTGCACCTCCTTCACATTTCTAGGACTTGGCCAATCCTTGATGGCTTGGGTCTTACTTCCATCCATACTAATTCCTTGTGTAGACAGTACATACCCCAGAAATTGAATTTCGGTCCTATGGAATTCACACTTTTCAAGTTTGATGTAAAGATGGTTTTGTCTTAGACGTTCCAAGACCATTCTCACATGTCCATGATGTTCCTCTGTGGAGTTAGAAAAAATTAGAATATCATCCAAATAAATCACCACGAATGTATCTAGGAGATCCCTGAAGATGTCATTCACCAAGTGTTGGAAAGTGGCTGGGGCGGTACTCAGACCAAAAGGCATAACTAGATATTCAAAGTGTCCATAGCGTGACCTGAATGCAGTCTTCCATTCATCCCCAGGTCTAATACGGACCAAGTTATAGGCCCCACGGAGATCCAATTTAGAGAAAATTTTGGCATGCCGCACTCTCTCCAATAACTCAGGGATTAAAGGCAATGGATAACGGTTTCTAATAGTAACCTTATTGAGTTCCCTATAGTCTACGCAGGGTCTCAGAGATCCATCTTTCTTCTTCACAAAGAAGATGGGTGCACCTGCAGGAGATGAAGAGGGGCGTATGAAGCCCTTGGCTAGATTTTCGTCTATGTAATCCTTTAAAGCCTTTAGCTCAGGCCCCGCCAGGGGGTAGATCTTACCAAAAGGTATCTCTGCTCCAGGCAATAATTCAATTGGACAATCATATGGACGGTGAGGGGGAAGCTGGTCAGCGTTCTTCTTGTCACATAAATCCACATAGTCCTGGTATACAGCTGGTAGTTCAGGGACTGACATGGTTCCTTTAGGAACAGAGCAAGCTGAAACTTCTGGACTCATCTGTTTCTCTGGAAAGTGTAATTCCTTGGTCTCCCAGTTAATGGTAGGGTTCTGAGCCTGCAGCCATGGTAGCCCTAGAATAATGGGAAAGTGGGGAGAAGAGATAAGCATAAAGGACAGTTTCTCTGATGATCTTTACCCATAAGGACCCTCAAAGGCTCGTTTCCTGATCCACTGGTCCAGAGGTCAGCAGGGAGCCATCCACAGTTTCCATCTGTACTGGAGTAGCCTTCTTCACTGAACGTATCCCCTGTTTCAGAGCAAAGGAGACATCCATAAAATTCCCACTTGCCCCTGAGTCGATCATAGCAGAGCTAGACACCCAGACTGAGTTAACCCAGAGTTTGATGGAAAGGAAGCAATGAGAATTGTTTTTCCTACAACTCAGCTGGGACACCGCTGAGGAAACTTGAAAAATTGCAGCGTTTACACAGTCATCGTCCTCAGAAGTAACGGAGTTTAAGTCCGAGAAATCAAGATCTGTTGCTGCAGATCTCTCTGGAGCCTGAGGCTCGGACCTGACAGATCTCCTCTCGCAACACTCACAGTGAATGAGTGCTGCAGTAGTCTTACGAGAACGGCTGGGGCAGTTTATAATGAAGTGCCCTGACTTACCACAATAGAAACATAGATTTTCCTTAAAACGATGTTCCTTGCGTGCATCACTAACCCGTCTTTGTAAAGAGTCTACCTGCATGGGTTCAGGTTCAGGTTCCCGTGTGATCCTACTCAAAGGTTCCTTAGCTGGGGAGGAAGGTAGGAAAAGGTTAGTGCGATTGCTTTCGAACCATCTCTCTTGCCTGCGTTCAGTCAGGCGAGCATCAATACGGATGCAGTAGTTAATAAAGTCACCTAACGCAGTGGGAGGGTCGGCCGAGCAAGTTCATCCTTAATTAGTGGAGACAACCCCTTTCGAAAAATAGATTTTTTGGCGGAACTGTCCCAGGTGGTATCAAGGGCCCATCTCCTGAAATCCAAGGCATATTCGGCTACCGAGTGCTTACCTTGGCGCAAAGTTAACATGGCTGCTTCAGCTGTTGCACCTCGATTGGGGTCATCAAACACCTGCCCCATGGCTGAAATGAAAGCATCAAGATGATCCAAACATTCATCCTCAGTCTCAATCAGAGGGTTTGCCCACATCAAAGCCTTGTTGGTAAGTAACATAATTATAGTAAGCACTTTAGATCGTTCAGTGGGAAATTGTGAAGCATGTGCAGAAAAAAACAGATTGCATTGGTTAATAAATCCCCTGAATTTTTCACGTTCACCGCCAAAACGAAAAGGGGGCAACTTGGGAATCCCAGAACTTGGGGCTACGGCAGGAGCCTGGACTCGCTCCTCTAGAACCTCAATCCTGGCTCGCAAATCCTGGGCAGTCTGTCCAAACACTTGCAAATTGTGATTAGTGAGGTCCTGTAGGTTTGTAAAACGGGTTTTTATAGTCTGTAAATCTGCAAGGATATTATCAGTCACTCCGCAAAGTTCCTTTATGCGGGCCTCCATTTTCCAGATCTTTTAAGACAGGAGTACTGGAAGGAGAGGAGAAAAGAAAAAAAAAAAACAATAGTGTTTACCTGTGGTAACACTGCAGAGAGAAAAAAAAATTAAGGGAACTGCTCACCTGGAATGGTTGTGAGAAGTCACAACCACTATCATCACAGAAAGTTCAACCGGACATCTGATATCCACAGTTACAGCAGACACAAAAGAGGGAAGAGAAAAAAAAAAAACAATAGTGTTTACCTGTGGTAACACTGCAGAAAAAAAAAACTTAAGGGAATTGCTCACCTGGAATGGTTGTGAGAAGTCACAACCACTGTCATCACAGAAAGTACAACTGGACGTCTGATATCCACAGTTACAGCAGACACAGCCTTCCCAGACCCAGCAGACACTAACGTTTTGGCTTCAGAATCTTGTAATGTATGTAGTACAGTTCATATAGCGTCTTGTGCTTGGGTGCGATGAAAATACATGAGACACAGGTTTGATATAGAAGGTCTTGTATTACTTCATACAAGTGGCAAAAATAGTCACACAGTTTGCAGATACAGAAGCAGGAGACACAGCAGGCCAGAGTAACTTAAGCTCAGCAATCACTCTCCACAACAGGTTCAGGATCTTCTTCTCTGTTACCGTAAGTCCATGCAAACGTGGATCTTTCAAAGAGCAGGGTTCCAGAGTCCACAAGTGTTCAGAGTTCCTCAGTAGGAATAGCTGGAGTACATAGTCCAAGGCTTCCAGGAGTCAGGTCACAGGTTCACTGCAGGCTAGATTCTGAAGCACTGATTGCTCAGCTGTGGCTGCTTAAGAAGCAAGAGGGAGAATCAGGTGGGAAAAAGCTGAAAACTCCATATTGACTGAGGGCAAGATAGCTGCAGCAAGACAGAAAGCAAAATGGCTGACGGAAAACTGAGTTTCAAGAACATGTACAAAGAACCTTACATTACTCCCCCTTAGGGACAACCTCCGGATGGCCTCAGACCAGGCTTGTCTGGGTACCTCTGATGAAACTGGCGGAGCAAACGAGGAGCAATTAACGTTATTGACTGGTTCCCATGAGTTGTCCTCCACTGGGTAGCCCGCCATTTAATCAAATATTGTAACTGATTCCTGTATAACCTGGAATCTAGAATTCTTTCCACCACAAATTCTTCCTGACCATCGACTAGCACTGGGTCAGGGCAAGGAGAAGAACGTCCAGGAAACGTATTGGGTGTTGCAGCCTTTAGTAGGGATACATGAAAGACAGGGTGGATTCTCATAGTTCTAGGCAGTTGAAGACGACAAGCAACGGCACTTATAATTTTACTGATTTTATAGGGTCCAATGTACTTATGTCCCAACTTAGACGATGGAATCCTTAACTTAAGATTTCTGGTTGACAGCCAGACCAGGTCTCCTACCTTGAAAACTGGTGCAGGTTTACGAAATTTATCTGCTGCTTTCTTGTACCTTTCCTGAGCCAATTCCAGATTCTCCTTTAGAAGATCATATTCTTCTGTAAAGACGTGATTCTTTCGGCCACTGCTGGTAAAGGCGTTTCTATGGGAAATCGTGGAAGAATGTTAGGATGATAACCTAGATTGGAGTAAAAAGGAGACTGCTTAGTGGAGGCGCTCTGAGAGTTGTTATAAGAGAACTCAGCCAATGGAAGTAGATCCACCCAATCATCCTGTAGGTGGCAGATAAAGCAGCGGAGATACTGCTCCAGAGTTTGATTGGTTCGTTCGGTCTGTCCATTAGTCTGGGGATGAAAAGCAGAAGAAAGGTTTACTTTAATGTCCAATGCTGCACAGAAATTTTGCCAAAACCTTGAAGTGAATTGCACCCCTCGATCCGAAATAACCTCATCCGGTACTCCATGTAAGCGAAACACATCTTTAATCATCAAATCTGATGTCTGTTTTGCAGTGGGTAAGCCGACACAAGGAATAAAATGAGCTGCCTTTGTTAAACGATCAACCACCACTAGAATGGTGTTTTTCCCTTGAGAGGTTGGTAACTCCACAATGAAGTCCATAGAAATGGATCCCCACGGGCGGGACGGGGTGGGAAGAGGTTGTAACAGACCAGTTGGTGAGGAGCGAGGTGTTTTGCATCTTGCACAGACTTCACATGAAGTGACATAGTTTAAAACATCCTTCCTGCAAGTGGGCCACCAAAAGAAACGAGAAAGAAATTCCTGTGTCTTTAGAATTCCTCTATGCCCAGCTATCTTGGAATCGTGAATGAGTTGCAATACTCTCAATCTGACTGTTTCAGGAATATACAGACGTTGTCCCAGAATCCACACACCATTCTTAAAGACAAGACTTACGTCCCTTGGGGGTTGTGCAACAAGGAATCCGCATGGTATGCTTCCTTGATGTCCTTAAGTAGGTCTTGATTATGAATCACTCCCAGGAATCTAGAGTCAGGAAGAATAGTCTTAGGAGGAGCAAGTGGACGGGTCTCTGCTGAATGAATCCTAGAGAGTGCATCAGCCTTTCCATTGCGCGATCCTGGTCTATAAGAAATGACAAAATTAAATTGGTTTAAGAAAAGATTCCAGCGAGCCTGGCGAGGAGTCAGGCACTTAGCCGACCTGATAAATTCAAGGTTACAATGGTCTGTCAGGACGACTATTTGCTGTGCAGCTCCCTGAAGAAGGTGTCTCCATTCTTTGAAGGCGGCAATAATGGCCAACAACTCTCTATTGCCCACATCGTAGTTCCTCTCAGCCGAAGACAACTGCTGGGAAAAGAAGGCACAGGGATGCAAGACATTCTTCTCACCTGTTCTCTGAGAGAGTATAGCTCCAACGGCACAATCTGAAGCATCCACCTCTATTATGAAGGCAAGTTCGGGGTTGGGATGTACCAAGATAGGTGCGGTGGTAAATTTATCTTTTAGACGAGAAAATGCTTCCTGGGCTTGGGGAGTCCAGGAGAACCTAGACTCTTTCCGGGTAAGTTGGGTGATAGGTGACACTACCTCAGAGAAATTCCTAATGAAACGTCTATAGAAATTGGCAAACCCGATGAAGCGCTGCACCTCCTTCACATTTCTAGGACTTGGCCAATCCTTGATGGCTTGGGTCTTACTTCCATCCATACTAATTCCTTGTGTAGACAGTACATACCCCAGAAATTGAATTTCGGTCCTATGGAATTCACACTTTTCAAGTTTGATGTAAAGATGGTTTTGTCTTAGACGTTCCAAGACCATTCTCACATGTCCATGATGTTCCTCTGTGGAGTTAGAAAAAATTAGAATATCATCCAAATAAATCACCACGAATGTATCTAGGAGATCCCTGAAGATGTCATTCACCAAGTGTTGGAAAGTGGCTGGGGCGGTACTCAGACCAAAAGGCATAACTAGATATTCAAAGTGTCCATAGCGTGACCTGAATGCAGTCTTCCATTCATCCCCAGGTCTAATACGGACCAAGTTATAGGCCCCACGGAGATCCAATTTAGAGAAAATTTTGGCATGCCGCACTCTCTCCAATAACTCAGGGATTAAAGGCAATGGATAACGGTTTCTAATAGTAACCTTATTGAGTTCCCTATAGTCTACACAGGGTCTCAGAGATCCATCTTTCTTCTTCACAAAGAAGATGGGTGCACCTGCAGGAGATGAATAGGGGCGTATGAAGCCCTTGGCTAGATTTTCGTCTATGTAATCCTTTAAAGCCTTTAGCTCAGGCCCCGCCAGGGGGTAGATCTTACCAAAAGGTATCTCTGCTCCAGGCAATAATTCAATTGGACAATCATATGGACGGTGAGGGGGAAGCTGGTCAGCGTTCTTCTTGTCACATAAATCCACATAGTCCTGGTATACAGCTGGTAGTTCAGGGACTGACATGGTTCCTTTAGGAACAGAGCAAGCTGAAACTTCTGGACTCATCTGTTTCTCTGGAAAGTGTAATTCCTTGGTCTCCCAGTTAATGGTAGGGTTCTGAGCCTGCAGCCATGGTAGCCCTAGAATAATGGGAAAGTGGGAGAAGAGATAAGCATAAAGGACAGTTTCTCTTGATGATCTTTACCCATAAGGACCCTCAAAGGCTCCGTTTCCTGATCCACTGGTCCAGAGGTCAGCAGGGAGCCATCCACAGTTTCCATCTGTACTGGAGTAGCCTTCTTCACTGAATGTATCCCCTGTTTCAGAGCAAAGGAGACATCCATAAAATTCCCACTTGCCCCTGAGTCGATCATAGCAGAGCTAGACACCCAGACTGAGTTAACCCAGAGTTTGATGGAAAGGAAGCAATGAGAATTGTTTTTCCTACAACTCAGCTGGGACACCACTGAGGAAACTTGAAAAATTGCAGCGTTTACACAGTCATCGTCCTCAGAAGTAACGGAGTTTAAGTCCGAGAAATCAAGATCTGTTGCTGCAGATCTCTCTGGAGCCTGAGGCTCGGACCTGACAGATCTCCTCTCGCAACACTCACAGTGAATGAGTGCTGCAGTAGTCTTACGAGAACGGCTGGGGCAGTTTATAATGAAGTGCCCTGACTTACCACAATAGAAACATAGATTTTCCTTAAAACATGTTCCTTGCGTGCATCACTAACCCGTCTTTGTAAAGAGTCTACCTGCATGGGTTCAGGTTCAGGTTCCCGTGTGATCCTACTCAAAGGTTCCTTAGCTGGGGAGGAAGGTAGGAAAAGGTTAGTGCGATTGCTTTCGAACCATCTCTCTTGCCTGCGTTCAGTCAGGCGAGCATCAATACGGATGCAGTAGTTAATAAAGTCACCTAACGCAGTGGGAGGGTCGGCACGAGCAAGTTCATCCTTAATTAGTGGAGACAACCCCTTTCGAAAAATAGATTTTTTGGCGGAACTGTCCCAGGTGGTATCAAGGGTCCATCTCCTGAAATCCAAGGCATATTCGGCTACCGAGTGCTTACCTTGGCGCAAAGTTAACATGGCTGCTTCAGCTGTTGCACCTCGATTGGGGTCATCAAACACCTGCCCCATGGCTAAAATGAAAGCATCAAGATGATCCAAACATTCATCCTCAGTCTCAATCAGAGGGTTTGCCCACATCAAAGCCTTGTTGGTAAGTAACATAATTATAGTAAGCACTTTAGATCGTTCAGTGGGAAATTGTGAAGCATGTGCAGAAAAAAACAGATTGCATTGGTTAATAAATCCCCTGAATTTTTCACGTTCACCGCCAAAACGAAAAGGGGGCAACTTGGGAATCCCAGAACTTGGGGCTACGGCAGGAGCCTGGACTCGCTCCTCTAGAACCTCAATCCTGGCTCGCAAATCCTGGGCAGTCTGTCCAAACACTTGCAAATTGTGATTAGTGAGGTCCTGTAGGTTTGTAAAACGGGTTTTTATAGTCTGTAAATCTGCAAGGATATTATCAGTCACTCCGCAAAGTTCCTTTATGCGGGCCTCCATTTTCCAGATCTTTTAAGACAGGAGTACTGGAAGGAGAGGAGAAAAGAAAAAAAAAAACAATAGTGTTTACCTGTGGTAACACTGCAGAGAGAAAAAAAAATTAAGGGAACTGCTCACCTGGAATGGTTGTGAGAAGTCACAACCACTATCATCACAGAAAGTTCAACCGGACATCTGATATCCACAGTTACAGCAGACACAAAAGAGGGAAGAGAAAGAAAAAAAAACAATAGTGTTTACCTGTGGTAACACTGCAGAAAAAAAAACTTAAGGGAATTGCTCACCTGGAATGGTTGTGAGAAGTCACAACCACTGTCATCACAGAAAGTACAACTGGACGTCTGATATCCACAGTTACAGCAGACACAGCCTTCCCAGACCCAGCAGACACTAACGTTTTGGCTTCAGAATCTTGTAATGTATGTAGTACAGTTCATATAGCGTCTTGTGCTTGGGTGCGATGAAAATACATGAGACACAGGTTTGATATAGAAGGTCTTGTATTACTTCATACAAGTGGCAAAAATAGTCACACAGTTTGCAGATACAGAAGCAGGAGACACAGCAGGCCAGAGTAACTTAAGCTCAGCAATCACTCTCCACAACTGGTTCAGGATCTTCTTCTCTGTTACCGTAAGTCCATGCAAACGTGGATCTTTCAAAGAGCAGGGTTCCAGAGTCCACAAGTGTTCAGAGTTCCTCAGTAGGAATAGCTGGAGTACATAGTCCAAGGCTTCCAGGAGTCAGGTCACAGGTTCACTGCAGGCTAGATTCTGAAGCACTGATTGCTCAGCTGTGGCTGCTTAAGAAGCAAGAGGGAGAGAATCAGGGCGGGAACATGAAAGCTGAAAACTCCATATTGACTGAGGGCAAGATAGCTGCAGCAAGACAGAAAGCAAAATGGCTGACGGAAAACTGAGTTTCAAGAACATGTACAAAGAACCTTACAGACACACTGTATATAAAACAAAATGTTCTGCAATGGGTTACTGTATGTAAACCATGTCTCCTATCCTGTCAGCTCCTGCAGAGATTCTAAAGAAGCCGACAATTGAATTATAGCCTATTCTGCTATTTCTCTATGAAATATAAATATATATACAGTACAGACCAAAAGTTTGGACACACCTTCTCATTCAGTGATTTTTCTGTATTTTCATGACTATGAAAATTGTAGAATCACACTGAAGGCATCAAAACTATGAAGTAACACATGTGGAATTATACATTACACTTAACAAAAAAGTGTGAAACAACTGAAAATATGTCTTATATTCTAGGTTCTTCAAAGTAGTCACCTTTTGCTTTGATTACTGCTTTGCATGCAGAAAAGGTGAACGGATGGACTCTACATGCCTGGTTCCCACCGTGAAGCATGGAGGAGGTGGTGTGATGGTGTGGGGGTGCTTTGCTGGTGACACTGTTGGGGATTTATTCAAAATTGAAGGCATACTGAACCAAAATGGCTACTACAGCATCTTGCAGCGGCATGCTATTTCATCCGGTTTGCGTTTAGTTGGACCATCATTTATTTTTCAACAGGACAATGACCCCAAACACACCTCCAGTCTGTGCAAGGGCTATTTGATCAAGAAGGAGAGTGATGGGGTGCTATGCCAGATGACCTGACCTCCACAGTCACCAGACCTGAACCCAATTGAGATGGTTTGGGGTGAGCTGGACCGCTCACCGCTTCAATTTTGAATAAATCCCCAACGGTGTCACCAGCAAAGCATCCCCACACCATCACACCACCTCCTCCATGCTTCACGGTGGGAACCAGGCATGTAGAATCATAGAATCATAGAATAGTAGAGTTGGAAGGGACCTCCTGGGCCATCTGGTCCAACCCCCTGCTCAAAGCAGGATTCTCTAAATCATCCCAGACAGATGTCTGTCCAGCCTCTGTTTGAAGACTTTCATTGAAGGAGAACTCACCACCTCTCGTGGCAGCCTGTTCCACTCATTGATCACCCTAACTGTCAAAAAGTTTTTTCTAATATCTAATCTGTGTCTCCTCCCATTCAGTTTCATCCCATTGCTTCTAGTCTTTCCTTGTGCAAATGAGAATAAAGATGATCCTTCTACAATGTGACAGCCCTTGAGATATTTGTAGACAGCTATTAAGTTTCCTCTCAGTCTTATTTTTTGCAAGCTAAACATTCCCAAATCCTGCAACCGTTCCTCATAGGACATGGTTTGCAGACCGGTCACCATTCTGGTGGCTCTTCTCTGAACTTGATCCAGTTTGTTGATGTCTTTTTTAAAATGTGGTGCCCAAAACTGGACACAGTATTCCAGATGAGGTTTGACCAAAGAGGAGTAGAGGGCAATAATGACCTCACGTGATCTAGACTGTATACTTCTGTTGATACATCCTAGAATTGCATTTGCCTTTTTTGCTGCTGCATCACACTGTTGACTCATGTTCAGTCTGTGATCAATTAGTATACCCAAGTCTTTTTCACATGTGCTGTTACTTAGCCCTATTCCTCTCATTTTGTATATGCTTTTTTTCATTTTTATTGCCCAGTTGTAGTACTTTGCATTTTTCCCTGTTAAAATCCATTCTGTTAGTTGCTGCCCACTGCTCCAGTTTATTTATATCTTTTTGAATCCTCTCTCTCTCTCTTCTCTAGTATTAGCTACCCCTCCTAGCTTTGTGTCATCAGCAAATTTGATCAGTTTACCCTCAATTCCTTCATCTAAATCATTGATAAAGATGTTGAACAATACAGGGCCCAAAACAGAGCCTTGTAGTACCCCACTTGATACATTCTTCCAACTGGATGTGCAGCCATTTACGACCACTCTTTGGGTCCAATCACTAAGCCAGTTATGAATCCACCTAACAGTTGCCTTGCCCATTCCATACTTAGTCATTTTTTCAAAAAGGATTGTGTGAGATACTTTGTCAAATGCTTTGCTGAAGTCAAGATATACTATATCTACAGCATTTCCCTGATCCACCCAGTCAGTGATTCTGTCATAGAAGGAAATTAAGTTAGTCTGACATGACTTATTAGTTACAAACCCATGCTGACTCTGTTTAATCACTTCATTCTTATCCAGGTACTTGCATACATGTTCTTTAATAATTTGTTCAAAGATCTTTCCTGGTATAGAAGTCAGACTCACCGGCCTGTAGTTCCCTGGGTCCACCTTCTTCCCCTTTTTGAAGATAGGAACAACATTTGCTCTTCTCCAGTCTTCTGGGACTTCTCCTGTTCTCCAAGAATTTTCAAAGATTATGGACAGTGGTTCAAGAATTTCTTCTGCTATCTCCTTCAGTACTCTGGGGTGTAATTCATCTGGACCTGGAGACTTGAATTCGTTTAGGTTAGCTAAGTGTTTCCTCACTGTCTTTCTGTTTATAGATATCCTGGATTCTTCTATTCCTTTAATAGGACAGTGAAGATCAGTTGATGTTACATTTCCTTTCTGAGAGAAAACAGATGCAAAATAGGAATTTAACAGTTCAGCCTTCTCAACATCCTGTCTTACCATTTCATCATTTTCATCCTGTAAAAATCCTATAGCATCTTTGACTTTTCTTTTACTTTTGACGTATCCCCAAAATCCTTTTTTGTTGCTTTTGATGTCACTTGCAAGCCTTAATTCATTGTCAGCTTTAGATAATCTGATTTGTGCCCTGCAGGTTCTGCTGATGGCATTATATTCTTCTTTAGATATGCCTCCCTCTTTCCACTTGATAAACATTTCTTTCTTCCTTTTTAGCATGTGTTTAAGTTCTGTGTTCATCCATCCTGGTTTCCTTAAATGCTTCTCATTCTTCACTCTTTTCGGAATTGTTAACAATTGTGGTTTGAGAATCTCATTTTTCAAGATTTTCCATCCTTCCTGGACATTTTTGTCCTTAAGGATATCTAGCCATTGGATCCCTCCAATTCTCTTTCTGAGTCCCTTAAAATCTGCCTTTCTGAAATCTAACCTTGACGTCTGAGTCTTCACAAGTCTTCCTCCTCTTGTTATCCAAAATTCTAAAATAGCATGGTCACTACCTCCTAGGGTCCCAGCCACTCTTACCTCCTCAACCATTTCCTCCCTGTTTATAAGGATTAGATCCAAGGTAGCAGATCCCCTTGTTTTCTCCCCTACCTTTTGGAAGATAAAGTTGTCAGCAAGAGAGGATAAGAATTTCCTGGACCTGTTAGTTTTGCCTGAGAGAGATTCCCAACAAATGTCTGGATAGTTGAAATCTCCCATGACCACTATGTCATATTTTTTGGAGAACTTGGCCATTTGATGCATAAAGAGTTCATCCATATCTTCAGCTTGCATAGGTGGCCTGTAGTAAATGCCTACAATGGTGTCCTTTCCATTGTTCTGTTCTTTTATTCTTACCCAAACAGTTTCCACAGAACTCCCAGTCTCTGAAGCGTCAATCTCTGTGCAGATATACGCTTTTCTAACATACAATGCGACACCTCCTCCTCGTTTATCAAGTCTGTTCTTGCAAATAAGTTGTATCCTTCTAGCCTTGTATTCCAATCATGTGTATTGTCCCACCAAGTCTCAGTGATTCCAATGACATCATACTTCTTCTCCTGCGTTAGTAGTTCCAATTCTCCTTGTTTGTTGCCCATGCTTTGTGCATTTGTATAGAAACATTTTAGTTTGTGATTGGTTTTTCTTCCTCCAATATTTTTATTATGTAGATTTTTTGTCTTTGTTCTTCCCCTTCACTTATAATAGCAGAATTCTCAATAGTATTTGTCAGGTGTATGGCTTTTGCAGGCGTTTTGCTTCCCTTCCCACATTGTTCTAGTTTAAAGCTCTCCTGATGAGTGTAGCAAGGTGACTTCCAAATACGTGTTTTCCAGTCTTCGTAAGGTGCACCCCATCTCTAGTAAGTAGTCCATCGTATAGGTAATTCACTCAGTGATCCAAAAATCCAAATCCTTGCTGACGGCACCATCGACATAGCCAGTTGTTCACCTGCAGAATCTTCTTACACCTCTTTGTTCCATGGACATCCACTGGAAGGATGGAAGAGAAGACCACCTGCGCTCCCAGTTCCTTCACTTTCTTACCTAAGTTTTCAAAGTCACTGCAGATGGTTTCCAGGTCGTTTCTTGCAGTGTCATTTGTCCCCACATGTATTAGCAGGAATGGGTAGTCATCTGTAGGTCTGAAGAGTCCTGATATCCTGTCAGACACATCTTTAATTTTTGCACCTGGAAGACAGCACATTTCTCTTGAGGTTAAATCCGGTCTGCAGATAGCGGCCTCTGTTCCTCTCAACAGGGAATCCCCATGACAACAACTCTCCTTTTCTTCTTCACAACAGTTTTCTTTCTCCATTCAGTAGGACTCTGAGGGAGTACAAGGTTATTGTTTGTGGCCAAAGTCTTATCTTGATGTATTTCTTCATCATTCTCCTGTGTAAGAGCCTGGTACTGGTTCCTGAGCAGAATTGGTGCTGACTGCCTCACTATCCTCCTGCTTCTCTGGGTCACATGCTTCCATTCCTCTGTTTCTTCAGATGCACTTCGAATTTCTTCTCTTTCTGTAACATGAAGAGATAATTCTTCTCTGTCTAAGAACTCTTCACCTTCCTTAATGGTTTTCAATGTAGATAACCTCTCTTCCAGATTTTGCAACTTTTCCTCCAACAGGGACACAAGCTTGCATTTGTGGCATGTGAAGTTTTGCTTTTCCACTGGTAAGTCTGTGAACATGTAGCAAGAAATGCAACTCACCACATGGCTCTTGGCCTCTTCCATGTTGTTATTGTTCAAGAGATATTCAAGCGGTGAAATATATGCCAAGCGGCGGTTTACTGATGTCCTCCTTTCAGCTGCAACGGCCAAAATCCGGTGTTCCTTGAGCTCATGGAGACTCTTCACTTCCCCCAGAAGGCACTGGGAATATGCAAATTCTCTCCTCGGTACTCCTCCCCTGGTTTACTGATGTCCTCCTTTCAGCTGCAATGGCCAAAATCCAGTGTTCCTTGAGCTCGCGGAGACTCTTCACTTATCCCAGAAGGCACTGGGAATATGCAAATTCTCTCCTCGGGACTTCTCCCCTGGTTTACTGATGTCCTCCTTTCAGCTGCAACGGCCAAAATCCAGTGTTCCTTGAGCTCGCGGAGACTCTTCACTTATCCCAGAAGGCACTGGGAATATGCAAAATCTCTCCTCAGGACTCCTCCCCTGGTTTACTGATGTCCTCCTTTCAGCTGCAACGGCCAAAATCCAGTGTTCCTTGAGCTCGCGGAGACTCTTCACTTATCCCAGAAGGCACTGGGAATATGCAAAATCTCTCCTCGGGACTCCTCCCCTGGTTTACTGATGTCCTCCTTTCAGCTGCAACGGCCAAAATCCAGTGTTCCTTGAGCTCGCCGAGACTCTTCACTTATCCTAGAAGGCACTGGGAATATGCAAATTCTCTCCTCGGGACTCCTCCCCTGGTTATTCTACTGGATTTTCTTTGGTTGCAGACCCATATTCCTGTTTTGGATTGGAAATCTGTGTCTGCGGTCAGTTGGGGTTGTCAATGTGTTCGTGGTGACACTCCTGTTTTTTTGCCTCTCCCCAGTCTCAGGATGTCCCTGACTATTTGGCTGATTTTTCTGATGTGTTTAGTGAGAGTAAGTCTGTGCCTTTGCCTCCTCACAGGAGTTATTATTGCACGATTGAGTTGGTGCCCGGTTGTAAATTTCCCAAGGGTCGGCTCTTCAATTTGTCTGTACGTGAGCATGATGCTATGCGATCTTATATCAAAGAGTCATTGGAGAAGGGTCATATTAACACTAGGACTACTGGACTCGTGACCCCGCTAGAACTACTGAAAGGAGTCATTTTGACTCCTTGCTTGTTTTCGTTTATTTTTAGAGTTTCATTTGTGGTTATTTATTAATAATTATATTTTTTGTAATGTATTATTATTGTGAGATCCAACAGTAATGCTTTTGATTGTTTTTTTCTGCTTTTCTTATTTTTCTACAGAAAATAACAATAATTATAATAGACGTTTTTCAAACATTTTTTTTTATTCAAGTGCACACATATAAACAACAACTGAAGAACAAAAAGCAGAGAAAATGTAGGTGGAGGAGCATAAAAATGAAAATATGGCGCAGAATTCACCTTCTAAACATTTGGTGTTTCGCATTTTAGGCATTGCCTTTGATTTATGGCAGTACATTGCCCACACAAAGACTTACCACAAGTCTTACAATTGCAGACAGATCTATTTTTTTTGCACTTTTCTTTGATCTGGCAAAATTTTGTTTGAACCATCACTTCTGAGCATGTAGAAACTTGGGACGTGGAACCCTTTTCCCTATCTGTGACATAAGGACCACTCAACTCTCTCACAAGCGTTTGCAAAAATGCCTTGCGTGACATTTTTTGGTGGGTTATCTCATTGAATATTATCCATGCATTTATACCCGCAAAGTCTAAGGCATTTTCAAATGCATGAACAGGCCATCTCCTTGTGCATGTTCGTGTGGTACATTTTCGTGCCATCTGATCCACTACATCTACTCCATATTTTGTTTCATTGTAAAACTTTACCGTTTCTGGAGTTTTTTAGCGGAATCAGACGCAACAACAACATCTGGATGGACGGAACTCAAAATGACAACATTTTTGTTGGGCTTTCCTTGATATACTGTAAGTGTAAAATTATCTTCATTTCTAAACACTTTAGTGTTGTACAATTCCTCTATCATGGATTTTATTTCTTTAGGCACTTCTCGCCTTATCTTGTTCAGTGTTCCCACGATGGTTGTTCCTTTGCTTTTTAGCTGTTTAGCTAATTTTACTGAAGTAAAATAATTATCGGTTGTAACATTGCGACCTTTTTTCAAAAACGGGTCCAATAACTTCATTACCACATGGTCAGCTAAACGGTCCTCAGCACGGCGTGTGTCATCTTTGCCTAGATAAGGGAAGCCATTTGCCAGATATTTGCTCTCCTTATCAACAGCTAGCCAATATTTGTGGCCATATTTATCTGGTTTGGAAGGCATGTACTGCGTGAATGGACACCTAGTTTTGCTTGGGAAAAGTTGCTCATCCACCGTTATGTATGGGCCAGGTTTGTAACACGCAATACAATTTTCAATAAACCTGTCCCACACAGTAGAAAATAGAGCAAACTTGTCCGTTTGCAGTCTCTCCGATCGAGTAGATTTCTCATCAAATCTGAGAAACCTCATAATTTCAACAAAGCGGTCCCTAGACATTGTCGCTTTGCAAAACGGTATTCCCCAGTCATTACACCAAATACTGCTAATCGAGTGACGGTTCGTGCCAGATATTCCACGAGCATAGAATATCGCAATGAATGCATCTAGCTCCTCATCAGATAGAGTAAACTGTAAATTATTGTTCCTGCATGCTTCTGCAAGCATACAGTTCTTTATATGTGTCAATATATATGAATCAAAAAATAGCATAAGATAAGAGCCTAGAGTAAACAAGCTATTTTGTTCAGCATTACACAGTAATACAAGCAGGTAAAACACAAGGAAAATGTGAAAAGTTGACATGTAAATTGAACTACATCTATATGAACATCAGGGTAAATAAGACAGAGTGAAAAAATTATGTACAAAACTTTATAGCAACATTTAGTGACAAAAGGACCTCAAAATATAGTAGGGAGTCAAAATGACTCC
The DNA here is from genome assembly GCA_033576555.1 of Oophaga sylvatica. NCBI lineage: Eukaryota > Metazoa > Chordata > Amphibia > Anura > Dendrobatidae > Oophaga > Oophaga sylvatica. The sequence continues at coordinate 576,912,400 of JARQOD010000001.1, forward strand.
CTTCAGTAGTTCTTGGTAAATTTTGAAAAAAACGCGCAAATTTTTCACCAAAATTATTTATTCTCACAAAATCTTTTTTCACATCATATTTGAGGAAAAGTCACCGAGTTTCAAGCCGGAATTCTGAAAAATGTAGTCACAGAAGAGAAATAAAAAACGAAAGGAGTCAAAATGACTCCATCAGTAGTTCTAGTGTTAAACCATCCTCTTCACCTTTAGGTGCCGGCTTTTTCTTTGGGGCCAAGAAGGATGGTTCATTGAGGCCATGTATTGACTATTGTCTCCTTAATAAGATCACTGTTAAATATCAGTATCCATTACCCCTGATTTCCAATTTATTCTCCAGAGTTAAAGGTGCTAGTTGGTTTACCAAGCTTGACCTTAGGGGGGCATATAATCTTATTTGCATTAAACACGGGGATGAATGGAAGACGTTGTTTAATACTGCTGAGGGGCATTTTGAGTACCTAGTGATGCCTTTTGGGCTCACTAATGCCCCTTCCGTCTTCCAATCTTTCATGAACGATATTTTCCGGGATATTGTGGATACGTTTCTGATCGTTTATTTGGATGATATTTTGATTTTTTCCAATGACTGTGATTCTTATGTGGAACATGCTCGGATGGTATTCCTGATTTTGAGAGAAAATGATTTGTATGTTAAGGGATCAAAATGTCTCTTTGGCGTACAGAAGGTTTCATTTTTGGGATTCATTTTGTCTCCTTCCGCTATTGAAATGGACCCGGTCAAGGTTCAGGCCATTTGTGATTGGGTTCAGCCCACTTCCTTGAAGGCTCTTCAGAGATTTTTGGGTTTTGCTAATTTTTACCGTAAATTTATAAGTAATTTCTCTGGTATTGTGAAACCACTGACAGATTTGACCAAAAAGGGTTCTGATCTATTGAATTGGTCTCCAGAGGCAGTTTCGGCATTTCAGGAGCTTAAGCGGAGATTCAGTTCTGCTCCTGTTCTACGACAAACTGATGTTTCTCTACCCTTTCAGGTGGAAATAGATTTTTCTGAGATGGGTGCAGGAGCCTTTTTGTCCCAAAGGGATCCTGTAACCTCTAAAAGTAACCTTGTGCCTTCTTCTCTCGAAATTTTTCCCTGGCTGAATGTAATTATGATGTGGGTAATCGGGAAATATTGGCTATGAAGTGGGCTTTTGAAGAGTGGAGACATTGGCTTGAGGGAGCCAAACATCAAGTTGTGGTCCTAACTGACCACAAGAACTTGATCTATCTCGAATCAGCCAAACTATTAAATCCTAGACAGGCCAGGTGGGCCTTGTTTTTCACGCATTTTAATTTTGTGGTCTCCTTTCTTCCGGGCACTAAGAATGTTAAGGCGGATGCCCTCCCTAGGAGTTTCTTTGCGAATTCTCTTGATGTGACTGAGCCTACTGCCATTCTGAAGGAGGGTGTGGTTCTTTCCGCTATCTCACCAATGGAGGAAGAAAGTAATGTCTGAAATTCATTGCTCCACGTTGGCTGGTCATCCCGGTATGTTTGTTACCAGAGATTTGGTGAGTCGGTCTTTTTGGTGGCCTACTTTATCTCGTGATGTTAGGTATTTTGTGCAGTCCTGTGGGACTTGTTCTCGGTCCAAACAATGCTCTCACTCTAGTGGATTGTTAATGCCACTGCCTGTGCCCAGGAGGCAATGGACCCATATCTCTATGGATTTTATTTCCGACCTCCCTGTCTCTCAGAGAATGACTGTTATCTGGGTGATCTGTGATAGATTTTCCAAGATGGTCCATCTTGTGCCACTGCCGAAGTTGCCATCCTCTTTAGAGTTGTTGCCCTTGTATTTTCAGCAGTTGGTTCGTTTGCATGGCATTCCGGAGAACTTTGTGTCTGACAGAGGAGTCCAATTTGTTTCCAGATTTTGGAGAGCCTTTTGTTCTAGACTGGCAATTCAGTTGTCTTTCTCCTCTGTGTTTCACCCTCAGACCAATGGGCAGACTGAGAGAGCAAACCTGACTTTGGAAACTTATTTGAGATGTTTTGTGTCTGCTGATCAAGATAACTGGGTCTCTTTTTTGCCCTTGGCTGAATTTGCTCTAAATAATAGGGCTAGTTCTGCCACTTTGATGTCCCCTTTTTTCTGCAATTTCGGGTTTCATCCTCGGTTCTCTTCAGGGCTGGTGGAGGCTTCTGCCTGTCCGGGTGTTGACTCTATGGTAGAGAGAATGCAGCAGATTTGGAAATAAGTAATGGATAAGTTGTCTCTCTCTCAGGAGAGGGCCCAATGGTTTGCCAACCGGCATAGGACTGATGGTCCCGGTTTAAAGTAGGTGACATGGTTTGGTTGTCCTCAAAAGATATCCCTATGAAGGTTGTGTCTCCAAAATTTAAGCCAAGGTTCATTGGACCTTATAAGATTTTGGAAATCCTTAATCCCGTTTCTTTCCGTTTGGCTCTTCCAGGGACGTTTAAGATTTACCACGTCTTCCATAAATCTTTATTGAAAAAGTTTGTTGAGCCAGTAGTTCCTATGGCTATGCCCCCTGAGCCTGTTTTGGTTGAGGGCAATCTGGAGTATGACGTGGAGGAGGTATTGGATTCTCGTGCTGAGAGATTGGTTTGCACCTTTCACCGGGCTCATCCTAATCGGCCTGGTGGCGCATGTGAGGGTTCGGTGACCTCTCCTCAAGGGGGGGATACTGTTGTGAACGCTCTGAATCTGACTTCTGAGTTTGGGCTCCCCTGGTGACTGCTGATAGTAATGAAGCTGCTTTGGCTAACAGAAGTCTATCAGCTGGGGGCGATGACGGCAAACAGGTGTTACTGACTGGGGAGATATAAGTGAGCAACCTTCCCATGATCCTTGCCGGTGATTTGTTTCTTCTGGTCCCTTTTGGAAGTCAGCTTGCTTCCTGCTTTGTCCTGCAACTTTCAGATAAGATATTTGCTGTTTATTTCTGTGGCATTTGCTTTCGCTTTTGTTTATCTCAGTTTTCTGCCTTTCTGGAGTTAGTACAGCCAGGTTCCCCTGCGGTGGCCTGCGCTGGACTCTGTTTCTCATTTGCCACTATTTATGCATTTTCAGTTCCCTGTTATTTCAGTATCTGCTGATTTGCTACCAGTTCACATCAGAGACAGTTTATGTATTTTCAGTTCCTTGTTATTTCAGTGTCTGCTGATTTGCTACCAGTTCACACCAGAGTTCTGTTATAGCAGGGGAGAGATCTTGTGGTCTCAGTATTTTTGCATATCAGACGTGTTGGAATTTTTCTTAGAGATTTTGCTGGATTGCAGACAGTATTCTTTCCTGTCCTGTTCTATCTAGACAGTTTGGGCCCCAGCATTTGCTTGCTGTATTTTCTGCCTGTGTTTGTATGTCATCTTGTCTCACCGCCAAATATGTTTAGGGGCTACCTATTCCTTTGGGGCTCTATTCTGGGGCAGTTAGCCTTCCCCTTTCTCTCTTTAGGCTTAGTTAACTCTCCAGCTGTGTCGAGGCGTCTAGGGCAACGTAGGCAGGCACATCCCACGGCTGCTTTTAGTTGTGCTGTCAATTTAGGGGTCTGCAATCCACTAGTTACCAACCTCTCTGGGTGTCTGGTTGCCTGGTCTACTTTTGCTGCTGTCCTCCTCGGCTACCAAATCATAACAGAATCACCTTCTGAAAGCAATGTTCCCATTAATAGGAAGTTGGTACTTCAATACTGTTTGGCTATGCAGAGAATGCAAGGCCTGCCCCAAATTTAAAAGCACCCCAATATCTCTTTGAAGAGACGTACAGGAGGGCCTCCTGAAGGAAATATTCCCATGATTAGGAAGTTGGTAATCACATACTGTTTTGCCTGTGCAGTGAATGTAACACCTGTCCCAAATTTGGAGGCACCCCAATAACCCTTTGAAATGACGCACAGGAGGGCCTCCTTAAAGCAATTAACCCATTATTAGGAAGTTGGTACTCCCATACTGTTTGCCTTTGCAGTGAATGCCACACTTGCCCCAAATTTGGATGCACTCCAATAACCCTTTGAACAGACGTACAGGAGGGCCTCCTGAAAGCAATGTTCCCATTAATAGTAAGTTGGTACTCCCATACTGTTTGCCTATGCAGTTACTGTAACATGTGCCCCAAATTTGGATGCACCCCAATAACCCTTTGAAGAGATGTACAGGAGGACCTACTAAAAAGCAATGTTCCAATTATTAGGAAGTTGATACTCAGATACTGTTTGCCTATGCAGTGAGTACAAGGCATGCCCCAAATTTAGACACACCCCAATACCCCTTTGAAGAAACGTACAGGAGGGCCACTTGAAAGCAATATTCCCATTATTAGGAAGCTGTTACTCACATGCTGTTTGCCTATGCAGTGAATGCAAGGCCTGCCCCAAATTTAAACGCACCCCAATACCTGTCATGTATAGTGTACAGTTCCTATAGCGTCTTGTGCTTGGGTGCGAGGAAAACACATGAGACATAGGTTGATATGAAATGACTTGTATTACTTCATACAAGCATGCAGAAAAGGTCACACAGTTTGCAGGAACAGAGGCAGGAGAACACAGCAGGCCAGAGTAACTTCAAGCTCTACAATAACTCTCCAAGCAGGTTCATGATCTCTTCTCTGTACCGTAATTCCTCTGCAAACATGGATTCACCAAACAGCAGGTTTCCAAAGTCCAAAAGTGTTCCAAAGTTCCTCAGTAGGAAATAGCTGGAGTCCAAAATCCTAGGTTTCCAGGAGTCAGGTCACAGGCTGACTGAGGCTTGATTCAGGAGCACTGATTGTTCAGCTGAGGCTGCTTAAGAAGCAAGAGGGAGAGAATCAGGGCGGGAACATGAAAACTGGAAACTCCATATTAACTGAGGGCAAGAGCTGCAGAAAGACAGAAAGCAAAATGGCCGACGGAAAACTGAGTTTCAAGGAACATGTCAAAAGAGACAAAGAACCTTACATTACTCCCCCTTAAGGACAACCTCCGGTTGACCTCAGACCAGGCTTGTCAGGGTACCTCTGATGAAACTGGCGGAGCAGGCGAGGAGCATTTACATTATTGACTGGTTCCCATGAGTTGTCCTCCACTGTGTAGCCCTGCCATTTAATCAAATATTGCAACTGATTTCTGTACAACCTGGAATCTAGAATCCTTTCCACCATAAATTCTTCCTGACCATCGACCAGCACTGGGTCAGGGCAAGGAGAAGAGCGTCCAGGAAACGTATTGGGTGTTGCAGCCTTTAGTAGGGATACATGAAAGACAGGGTGGATTCTCATAGTTCTGGGCAGTTGAAGACGACAAGCAACAGCACTTATAATCTTACTGATCTTATAAGGTCCAATGTACTTATGTCCCAATTTAGACGATGGAATCTTTATTTTAAGATTTCTGGTTGACAGCCAGACCAAATCTCCTACCTTGAAAGCTGGTGCAGGTTTACGAAATTTATCTGCTGCTTTCTTGTACCTTTCCTGAGCCAATTCTAGATTTTCCTTTAGAAGATCCATATTCTTTTGTAAAGAAGTGATTCTTTCAGCCACTGCCGGCAAGGGCGTATCTATGGGAAATCGAGGAAGAATGTTAGGATGATAACCTAGATTGGAGTAAAAAGGAGACTGCTTAGTGGAGGCGCTCTGAGAGTTATTATAAGAGAACTCAGCCAGTGGAAGTAGATCCACCCAATCATCTTGTAGTTGGCAGATAAAGCAGCGGAGATACTGCTCCAGGGTCTGATTGGTTCGTTCTGTCTGTCCATTAGTCTGGGGATGAAAAGCAGAAGAAAGGTTTACTTTAATGTCCAATGCGGCACAGAAATTTTGCCAAAACCTTGAAGTGAATTGCACCCCTCGATCCGAAATGACCTCATCCGGTACTCCATGTAAGCGAAACACATTCTTAATCATCAAGTCTGATGTCTGTTTTGCAGTGGGTAAGCCGACACAAGGGATAAAATGAGCTGCCTTTGTTAGACGATCAACCACCACTAGAATGGTGTTCTTCCCTTGAGAGGTTGGTAACTCCACAATGAAGTCCATAGAAATGGATCCCCACGGGCGGGACGGGGTGGGAAGAGGTTGTAACAGACCAGTTGGTGAGGAGCGAGGTGTTTTGCATCTTGCACAGACTTCACATGAAGTGACATAGTTTAAAACATCTTTCCTGTAAGTGGGCCACCAAAAGAAACGAGAAAGAAATTCTTGTGTCTTTAGAATTCCCCTATGCCCGGCTATCTTGGAATCGTGGATGATTGCAATACTCTCAATCTGACTGTTTCAGGTATATACAGACGTTGTCCCTGAATCCACACACCATTCTT
>JARQOD010000001.1:576918781-576948547 GCA_033576555.1 Oophaga sylvatica
GGTTAATAAATCCCCTGAATTTCTCACGTTCACCGCCAAAACGAAAAGGAGGTAACTTGGGGATCCCAGAACTCGGGGTTATGGCAGGAGCCTGGACTCGTTCCTCTAGAGCCTCAATCCTGGCTCGTAATTCCTGAGTAGTTTGTCCAAACACTTGCAAATTATGATTAGTGAGGTCCTGTAGGCTTGCAAAACGGGTCTTTATAGTCTGTATATCTGCAAGGATTGTATCAGTCACTCCGCAAAGCTCCTTTATGCGGGCCTCCATCTTCCAGATCTTTTAAGGCAGAAGTGCTGGAAGGAGAAGAGGAAAGGAAAAAAAAAAAAAACAATAGTGTTTACCTGTGGAAACACTCCAGAGTAACATTTAAGGGAATGCGCTCACCTGGAATGGTTGTGAGAAGTCACAACCACTGTCATCACAGAAGGTATTAAACGGACATCTGATATCCACAGTCACAGCAGACACGGCTTTCCAGACCAGCAGACACTAAACATTGGCTCCTGAATCTTGTCATGTATAGTGTACAGTTCCTATAGCGTCTTGTGCTTGGGTGCGAGGAAAACACATGAGACATAGGTTGATATGAAATGACTTGTATTACTTCATACAAGCATGCAGAAAAGGTCACACAGTTTGCAGGAACAGAGGCAGGAGAACACAGCAGGCCAGAGTAACTTCAAGCTCTACAATAACTCTCCAAGCAGGTTCATGATCTCTTCTCTGTACCGTAATTCCTCTGCAAACATGGATTCACCAAACAGCAGGTTTCCAAAGTCCAAAAGTGTTCCAAAGTTCCTCAGTAGTAAATAGCTGGAGTCCAAAATCCTAGGTTTCCAGGAGTCAGGTCACAGGCTGACTGAGCTTGATTCAGGAGCACTGATTGTTCAGCTGAGGCTGCTTAAGAAGCAAGAGGGAGAGAATCAGGGAGGGAACATGAAAACTGGAAACTCCATATTAACTGAGGGCAAGAGCTGCAGAAAGACAGAAAGCAAAATGGCCGACGGAAAACTGAGTTTCAAGGAACATGTCAAAAGAGACAAAGAACCTTACAATACCTCTTTGAAGAGACGTACAGGAGGGCATCCTGAAAGCAATGTTCTCATTACTAGGAAGTTGGTACTCCCATACTGTTTTGCAGTGAATGCAAGAGCTGACAAAAATTTGGAGACACTAAAATGCCCCTTGGAAGAGACATGGAGCAGGGCCTCATAACAAAATGTTCCCATTAGAAAGGAGCGGGTCTTCCATAGTGTTTGCTTATACAGTGAATGCCAGGGCATGCCAAAAATTTGGAGGCACTACAATGCCTCTTGGTAGACGTGGAGGAGGGCCTCATAACAAATTGTTCCCATTAGAAAGGAGCTGGTCTCCCATAGTGTTGCCTATGTAGTAAATGCAAGATCTGCCCCTAATTTGGACGCACCCCAATAACCCTTTGAGGAGACGTACAGGAGGGCCTCCTGAAAGCAATGTTCCAAATATTAGGAAGTTGGTGCTCCCGTAATGTTTGGCTATGCAGTGAATACAAGGCCTTCCCCAAATTTAAACGCACCCCAATACCCCTTTTAAGAGACGTACAGGAGAGTTTCCTGAAAGCAATATTCCCATTACTAGGAAGTTGGTACTCCCATACTGTTTGCCTATGCAGTGAATGCAAGGGCTGCAAAAAATTTGGAGGCACTACAATGCCCCTTGGTAGAGACGTGGAGGAGGGCCTCATAACAAAATGTTCCCTTTAGAAATGAGCAGTCTCCCATGGTGTTTTCTTATGCAGTGAATGAAAGATCTGCCAACAATTTGGAGGCACTCCAAAGGAGCTGGTCTCCTATACTTGTAATGCCCATGCACTAAGTGTATGGGATGACAAACATTTACCCCTGGGTGAGTATACATGAATATACTGTATAAAATTTTTTGTTACGGTCATCATAAACACCCTTTAAAAAATTGATGTGGGAGTTGCATTACGGACCACAGTCACCCTAGTGATATATTGGTGGTGGATGATAAGGAGGAGGAGAAGGAGGAGGAGAACAGCAAATAGTCAAAATCAGGAAGCGTATACCCAGGTGTGGGTGTGAAGGGGGGCATGGGAATAGACCTCCCAATAAAAGACACTGGATTTGAGTTTATGTTACGCTGTTATCATTCGGTGGTGTTGAAAAGTCTTGCCCAATCCTGCCCTTGCTTATTTTTATAAGAGACAGCCTGTCAGCATTTTCAGTTGACAGGTGGATTGGCTTATTAGTTATAATTCCACCAGCGTCACTAAAAACCTGCTTTGACAGAAAACTAGCGTCAGGGCAATCCAGGACCTCCAAGGCATAGAGAGCCTGGTCATGCCATGTGACCAGCTTTGATACCCAATAAATAAAAGGCACAGAGAAGTCACGGAGGATGTTGGTACTGTCAGCAAGGTACTCTCTTAGCATCTTCCCCAACTTTGCACTCCTTATCAGAGTACCCCATGCCTCAGGGCCTGTGCGATAGGAAGGACGGAGAAAACTATCTCAGAACTTTGACAGTGTTCCCCTGCCTCTGCTGGATTGGAATTGTGTCTCTCTCGCCTGTACTCTTTGCTTGTCTAAGGAGCTGTGACCTCTGTCGCCAGCGTTTTCAGATGGGAATTTTTTTAATAATTCCTCAACATGGCCCTTCTCGATCTGCCACATTTTAGTAGACCTTTCCGTCTCGGGAATAAGAGATAGAACATTCTCCTTGTAGCGTGGGTCTAGAAGTGTCACGAACCAGTAATAACTGTCACCCAATATTTTGAAAACATGAGACATAAACTCAGCCATGTATGCCAGACTCCTAACAGGCAAGGCTTCCATGTCTTCACCAAGAGGACGACTGATCATGCTCTTCTCCTCCTCCTCTTTCTCATCCCTGTCCTCAGGCCATCCACGCTGAACAGTCAGTGTGACAGTTGTGCATGTAGTACCGTCTATATAAGAAGAGGGGAAAGTACTACCGTATATACGCACACTACACCAAGAATATATATGTCAAAATACAAAAACTTTTATTGGCACACAAAAAACATGGTGTAAGATGTTAGGGTTCGAGTTCCCAATGCTGCACAAGGGGAATCTCGAGCCATTCCCGCTGCGGTCCCAGCGTCTTGCCCATTCCAATACTGTGCAGAGACTTGCTGCTGCCCCTCCTGGATCTTCTATTATAGCCAGTGCTGGAGCAGACGTCTTTAGGACGAAGTCCTGCGTTTCCTCTTCTGAGCATGCCCAGGGTAAGATCTCTCATTGGAGATCAGGGGTCACATGTTCAGGTAATGCAGCAGCTCCTATTGGTCCGCCAGGAAGGTCCTGAAACTACATGTATTTTGGAACAGTTTCTCATTGGTCCTTTTTCTGGCAGGTCCTGTAGCTGTTTCTATAAAAGGGTGGCATTGCTGGGCCGCCATGCGCTAGTATCAAATCTGTTACGTGCTTGCGCCAGTGGGGTCATGTATGCATGTGGTTAGGTCTGGCTGAAATAAGCACCTAGAATACCGACACCTCCGGTGAGGAGATTGTATGCACGTGTCCAGGGCTCGACTGAAAACGCCATTAGAATACCGGCTACTCCGGTGAGGAGATTATTGCTTGTGTTCTGACTGCATGACCTCAGACTGCAATCCGCTTAGCAGTCATCTGTGTTCCCTGTGAGTCTAACAGGACACAGTCTTTTTCTCAGCGGCTCTGTGACGCAACAGGGTTCGCTTTATAACTCTGGTTCAGCGCACTAGTGTTTTACTTTGCGGCTCACTGAAGCTAAGTGAGTTCGTACTTATCGCCATATAGCGCTGTGGCATTCCCGTTAGCGGCTCTGGGGATTAACAGAGTTCGCACTAACTGCCACAGCGCGCTACGGCGTTTATTTTAGCGACTCTGCGGGATAACAGAGTTCGCTACCTTCGCCATCTTATTAGCAGCGGGCTTCGCTTGCACGGTGGACCCCGGGCTGCGAACGCACCTCTCTACAATATCTATTAGGTGCGTTCCGCAGACCCTAACATAAGATTAAAACATTTAAAATCAGGGTGAAAACCTGTCCTAGAAACCCGCCAAAAGACAAAATAACAGGTTAATATATATAAAACAATGTGCGCAATACAATTCCCTGATGAAGCCGTACTAGCCACAGCGGAACGCGTGGGGCCACTTCCTGGGTCCTCGTCCTGTGTCCTGCCTGTTCATTCATCTCTCTACCATGAGTGATCTTATAGGGTAACTATTCTTGTCTTTGTTTGAGCCAGGGCGATATTCTTTGACCTATTGTTAGTCTTGTCTGAACGCTTGTTCCTGGCTCCATTCTTATGCATTGATTCTTTATCTTTTCACTTTGGTGTCCCATTTTAACAAATTACTATATGTATATAAGTACTATCTTTATATATTATGTCCATACAGGGTCTCCAATTGTATATGCATAGTGATCGTGCTCTGGATAAATATTTCTGTATTATAATTATTGTATCACGCACATTGTATTATATATATTACCCTGTTATTTTGCCTTTTGGCGGGTTTCTAGGACGGGTTTTCACCCTGATTTTAAATATGTTTTAAACTTACACCATGTTTTTTGTGTGCCAATAAAAGTTTTTGTTTTTTGACATATATATTGTTGGTGTAGTGTGCGTATATACGGTAGTACTTTCCCCTCTTCTTATATTTGCATTTTTTCTACCGATTCGCACCTCCCTTTATTATAACTGTATTTGGTGCGCCCATTCTTTCTATATTTGTAGTACCATCTATAGCGCACGAAACTAGCTCCTGTTCTTCCTCCCCCTCCTGTTCCTCATTGTCACCCAATCCACGTTGGGATGAGATGAGGCTGGACTGTGTGTAATCACCCTGTATGGTTCCTTACTCCATCCCATCGTGCTCTGGCTGCAATGCATCCTCTTTGATTGTGAGCAGAGAGCATTTCAGAAGACAGAGAAGTGGAATAGCAACGCTATTATGGTGTCATCGCCACTTGCCATCTTGGTGGACTCCTCAAATTTTGGAGGAGGGTACATATGTCTGACATCCATGTCCACTCCTGAGGTCTTATGTGTGGAGTCTGAACTGAATACCGATGGCCTTGTTGATGCTGGTAGCCAACAACTACCCTCTTCTGCTCACAAATCCTTCCCAACATCTGCAGTGTAGAGTTCCAATGCGTGGGGACTAGTGTTGAGCGATACGATACTGCAAATATCGGGTATCGGCCGATATTAGCTGTATCGGACTTTCGATTCCGAGTACCGATATTTTCGTCATATCGGATACCGGAATCGGATTTGTCACTGTCACTGTGAGTGTCCGTCGGTCGGGTCTGTCAGGAGTCAGCGGCACTTACCTGGCAGAAGATCTCCGGCGTCACGTCCTGGACTGCTTGATGGCCGCCATTATCTTCTCCCTGGCGGTCACATGCAGTTTTTCGAGATAACTGCAGTGACTGCAGGGTAATCCCGGCCGTAAACCAGCCGATGACGTCACCGCCGGGGAAGCAGGTAATCAGCTGTGCTGCGCCGGGATGACAGGCTCTGCCTGCCTGCCTGCCTCTGATGTCATTCTGATGTAGCAGAGCTGGATCGTCGTGGGACACTCGTTACTATGGACTGCGTCGGACAGGTGGTATACTGCTGTTTTTTTTTTTTCATTTTTTTACAGGAGATCGATGGCGTCGCAGGATGAGACTGTAATAAAAGTAATGAAAACTGTGTTGTTTTTTTATTAAATTAAAAAACTTTTTTATGAACATTCACCCGTCCGGGTACATCAACAATTTAACTATTTACATACAGGGACCCTGTCTGGGTTATTTATAATTCTTTGGCAGGGGTGTTCCAGGTACCACCTGGTACTCTTCTGATGCTTGCCAAACATCCGAGACACCAAGGACCACCAGGACCTGATGACGTCGTGTGACCTGTACAGTCAAGTCGTGACCCGCTATCTGTGTCTGTGTGGCCACCTCTTTCGTCTCCCTCCGGGTCTGGAACCCTATGTCCCGGACTGTATGAACCCCAGGGGGCCTAACAGGCACCGAGTACGGGCCAGCTATCATTATCATGTCCATAGCTGGGGCTGCTGAGGAGACCACTGAGGGAGGCTGGGGAGATTTACGGCGTGGGGTGGGCACTTGTGCAGAGGCCTGGATGTGGGAGGCTAAGGCTCCGAGGGTCTCACAGGTTCCTGACACTCTGGGGACCAGGGGTCGCACCTGGTGACATTTAGCGCATACCATCCATTGTAACCCCAGTGTCGGGTGTAAATTACCAAGTCTCCTGGCAACAGGTCCCTCCCCGGGTGTCCTTCTGGGAGGTGAGTCTCCACGTCCCGCCGGGTCACAAACACTTCTAAATAAAGTCCAGGCTCCTGGATGAAGCCCCAACCAGCTTTCAATTTAAAGCTCCGTACTGCACCCTTACGCCGCGGCTCCCTCACCGTACTTTATCTTTTCTCATCCGGTCCTTATCTGCCGGTCCTTCTCGATGTGACGTTGGCGAAGCTTCTGGGATTCGCGCTGCTCCCTTTGTCGCTCGGCTTCTCTCTCCCGACGTCTCCACTCTTCCTCCTGACGCCGGTTGTAATTCTCCTCCACCAGCATCTCCATGTCTCCACCATCAAACTGCAGCTTACGATGTCCGGTTTGCGGCAGCTCTCCTGGCGCCCGACATTCCTGGCGGCGCTCACCTGCGGAGGAAGCAGCCGGCTCTGGAACAGATGACAGTCGGGGCTCCGGTACAGACAGGTAGACCTCTGGTGCCTGCGCGGCCTCCTCCATGAGGACGGGTGTCGCTTCTTCTGTCTCAGCGACGGGGGCAGACAGCGGGATCTGGGGTGCTGCCGGTGCAGCGTTTTTTGCAGGAACGGGTGCCTCCACTGCGACAACGTCAACCGGATCACATTGCAAGGGCTGGATGCCCGCACGACTCCTCTACTAGAACGGGTGCCTCACCTTCCGGTACAGACACTTCAGGTAAGAGGGATTGGCGCCGCTCCAAGTTTAGTTTTAGGGCACGCCAGCTGGCTTCCATCCTGGCGACCTCCTCCCGGTGCCGGGCCAGGCCTCTTAGGGTATCCTCCGCTTCTTGCAGCGTAGGAGGGTTTCCAGGCCGGGTGCCCAACGGTGGTTCCGTGGCGATCGGGTCGCTTCCGTGGGGGGAGAGCTCTGACTGCTCCATCCCTTCACACTTCTGCTCGTGTCCATTAGCCATCTCTGCCAAGTCACATGTGTCATTAGCATCTGGAGAGGGCCCCTCTTTTGTAGTGAGGCGGGACCTTCGTGTTAGTTTCCGCACACTGAGGAGGATGAGGAGGCGGAACTCAAGAGCTGTGGGGCACGATCTTACATTGCAGTACAATTTAGAGTGGTCGGCCATAGTTTTCGCACCACTGAGTGAGTGTACACCCACGAAGAGCACGCCTTCTTCTTCACCAGTGCCTCGTCGTGACGCAGATATGGCTGAAAAATGGCAAATACATTCTCTGATGATTTTAGCAATTCTCAAGCACAAAACCAGTTCAATTCAGGCACACAGGACTCGCTTATAGCGAGCTACAGAATCCTGTTCGTGACGCCCAAGTTGAGTCCACAGAGCCAGAGGTTTTGGGGGTACTCGGCACCGAGCCCGTCGACTTCTATGGGGTATGTCACGGCTTTACCCGGCAATTGAATCAGAGTCTATTTTACTATGTAGAAGTGTATAAACTATAAATATATTATATATATATATATATATATATATATATATATGACACAATGACATGTATATTATATATATATATGTATTCTATGTGTGTATATTTTGTGTTTACAACGAAAGAAAGTGTTTTTTTAGTTGCGATATTTTGTTCCCATAGACTTACATGGGACTTCCGGTATCGGAATCGGATATTCGACGATATTTAGTGATATCGGCGATACCATTCCGATCCGATATTTTTAGATATCGAGCAGTATCGCTCAACACTAGTGGGGACATCACACACCAGTCGGTGAGCCGGAAGCTGCAAACGCTGCTGAAGCACGGCAAGGGGGCGGAAGCTGTAGGTGACTTTCATAAAATGGACACACAAGCGGTGTAATTTGACAAGCATATCTGGCAGCTCTGGGTAGGTTTTCAGAAATCACTGAACTATGAGGTTAAACACATGGGCCATGCATGATACATGTGTGAATTCACCTCGCCTCAGAGCCACCACCAGTTTCTGGCCATTGTCACACACGACCATGTCTGGCTGTGGGTTCAGTGGTGTCAGCCACAGATCTGCCTGCTCTTTCAGAACTGTCCACAACCCTTCAGCATTGTGCGCTTTGTCACTAAAACATATTATCTTCAGCACAGCCTTTTGCTGCTTGGCTGGATGGCAGTGCTTCCAGCTTGTGACTGATGTGGTCATTTCAGAGATGTAGGCTGAAGAGTAGGAGGAGGAGAAGGAGGAGGTGCAGGAGCTGTACACTCTGGGGACAACCCTGATTGACCTAGGGCCCGCAATCCTCGGCATCGGGAGGACGTGTTCAATCCCAAGGTCCGACTGGGTCCCAGCTTCCACTATGTTAACCCAGTCTGCCATCAGCGAGATGTACCATCCCTGCTCACAAGCACTTGTCCACGTGTCTATGGTTAGGTGGACTTTCCCAGCAACTGCATTGTTGAGGGCACGGCTTATCTTGTGGGACACATTCTTTTGTATTGCGGAGACAAGCACACCGGGACAGGAGAAATAGTGGCGGAAAACTTCCATGAACCTTAAAAAACAATATTTTGAGTGCAAGCAGTCACGAAATGTGGGAATTTACTAGTGTGGTCCATGGGGCGTTGGCTGCTTTTTTTCATTTGTGTTCCAAGGACTGGGATATGGATAACTGATTGCTGCGCTGGGACAAGGACGTGGACGTGCTTGATGATGGTGCAATTTGAGTGTGTGCAACGATAGGTGCAGGGTAAAAGGCATCTTCTCATGCACCATGGACAGGGGATTGGCTTGCACCACAACAGCGGAAGAAGCAGTGGTGTCACCCGCAGAGCTGTTCCTGTACCCTGGTTTTCAGCCCACAAAGTAGGGTGCTCTGCCATGCGCCTGATCATGCTGGTGGTGGTCAGGCTGGTAGTTTTGCTACCCCTGCTGATGGTGGCCTGGCTGGTGGTACAAATGGCCTTTTTGGAGTTATCGTCAGAGTCTTTAAAAATCAACCATACTCGAGAAGACCTAACAGTTGTACTGGTAACTTCCGTTGTGTTGTTACGAGGAACGGTTGCCCGCCTTCTGTCTGCGGCCACCACAATGCTTCTTCTTGCCTCCCCCCTCCTGTGTTCTGCTGTCCTCGCTCTGTGTCACGAACGTGTTTTGTGGAACTTCTGTGCCACGGACTGCGAAGAGCCTGTAGGGGCATAACTAAGCATCACCTGGCTATTCACTAGAGCCTCTGATGGTGAGGTTAGACCTGGCTTCCGATGAACACCAGGTGCCACTCCAGAACAGACCAACGGTCAAGCAGCAGCTGGATTCAGAAGGACAGACTGGATGGAGCTTCAGGAAGAGCTTGCATCAGAGTGCAGCTGACCAAGTTTGTGTTAGAATGCAGCAGACAGAGTTTGTGTCAGAATGCAGCAGAGTTTGGTTCAGAGTGCAGCAGGCTGCATTTGCATAATAGTACAGCAGGCTGGATTTGCATCAGAGTGCAGCAGGCAGAATTACACTAGAGTGCGGCAAGCAGGTTTTGCATCTGAGTGCAGCAGGCAGAATATGCACCTGGGTGCAGCACAGACTGCTATGCAACCTTACACAACTTAGATTGCAAAACAGGAAGGTTGCTCAGGCACCTCCCCAGTGGGGAGGAAGCAATATACACATAATGTCCCACAGCTATTGACTGGGAAGGACCGGCTAGTAGCATGCAGAGCAAGAGGAAGGGAAGAACTGACCACAGCACGGGTGAGTGAAGAGACACAACGGAGGCCCTGTCTGTCAGAGCAGGACTCCGGTGTGGTCCTAACACTCTGCATGTCCTCCTGCCAGGTTGGGTCAGTTACTATATCATCCACCACCTCGTCTTCCACTTCCGCACCTTGGTCCCCCTCCTGACTTTCTGGCACTTGTGTCTCATCATCGTACACCACTTGTGACACTTTCCCACGTCGCCTTCTTGTGACCGTGGCTGCTCAAATATTTGGGCATCGCTACATGCGATCTCCTCTTGCCCTGCTTCAAGTGGACCATGCGAGAGGCCCGAATCTATAAATGGAAAAGTGAACAGCTCTTCGGAGTGTCTAAGTGTGGGATCAGTTGTCTCCGGGCACTCAGCATGGTGGGAGGAAGGAGGATCAGGGGAGGAATATGCGGTCCAGACCCATGGCTATTCAGACTTGAAAATGTGGAACACAGGATGGTGGTGGTGGCAAAGTGACTGGAAGCATTATTTGCTATCCAACCAACAACCTTTTGACACTGATCTTGGTTCAATAGTGGTGTGCTGCTGCGGTCCCCTAGTAATTGGGACAGGAAGGTCAGGTGAGAAGATGTGGGTGTTTGTTGTGCCACAATTTCAGCTTGCCCACGGCCTCGGCCTCTTCACACACCATCACCATCATGTCCAGTTACCGTTCCCTTGCCCCATGCCTTGCCCATTTTAAATGGAGGACAATATTTTCCACGTTCACTACAAATGGCTGAATTTGGAGCCAACTTATATGTTATCCATGTCATGGAAAACCATAGTTTAAATAGCTGGCCTTTAGGTAACTATTTTTACCTGCAAACTGGTGACAATAACTTTGCTAAGACACTGCAACAAATTTAAATGGTAGGCCTGAAATCTCACAATTTTGAGCGCATTGATATGTGATCTGTGTGACCGACAAACCACAGTTTGAAATATCTGGCCTGTAGATAACTATTTTTTTTCTGCAAACTGGTGTCAATAACTTTGCTAAGACTCTGCAACAAAATTTCAATGGTAGGCCTAAATGGCACAATTTTGAGTGCACTGATGTGATCCATGTAACAAACAATCCACAGTTTGAAATATCTGGCCTGTAAGTAACTATTTTTTTCTGTAAGCTGGTGTCAATAATTTCGCTAAGACACTGCAACAAAATTTAAATGGTAGGCCTGAAATGGCACAATTTTGAGCACACTGTCATGTGATCCATGTGACTGGAAAACCCCAGTTTAAAATAGCTGGATTTTTAGAGCTGTAATAGGGAAAGGATCTGGCTGTATTCTGCAGTGCGATTAAGCAAATAGAGCAGAAAAACTGTGTTCTCTGGATTGCTTTTAAAGCAAATAATCAGGATTAAGATCAAAAAAAATTATTCCTGGCCCTTGATACCTGGGGCTATGTCTAGAAATATCTGTAATAGGCAGTAGCAGCAGCAGGCAGTACTGGAATGGACCCTCTTGCTATATGCACTGCAGTCTGCCACATACACTGCCTGCCTGCCTAGCATTGATATATATGCAGCTTTATTAGTCCTCAGGACTGTTAGCTGAGATGGATATTTGTATTATATATGGTATAAAAACACTCAGTACGAAGCAAGCAAATCTTTCCCTAGCTCAGCAGCAACTCTCCCTACACTGCCTGGTATCCAGAGCAGACTGTGACGAGCATGGCGGTGCCATTTCTGATATAGACCTGATGACGCTGTGCGGCCAGCCAATCACTATAATGCCACAACCAACATGGCTGCAGCATTACAAGTGTGTGGCCGACAATCCCTGCATGTTCATTGTCTCTCTAAACAGAGCCAAACATGCAGGGAGGGGACCCGAGCTCCCGCCGAGCAACCTCAGAAATACTCGACGAGCTCCAAGCATCTCGAGCAGTACCGGGTAGTGGCGAGCATGCTCGCTCATCACTAGTGCACACGCCTGTCAATGAAAATGCAGACAGTCAGACTCTACTAAAATTGAACAAGGGCTGGATTTCCTTGGACTTTGTAAGCCCTACAGATGACAGCAATGTTATGTAAATGCAGGCCAAATGGTTTTTTTTTGGAAGTTATCTTAACGTTCATCCTTTACCATCCAAAACCATTTTTTTTTTCAGGAATTCAACTCCTCCTCCTCCTGCTTCTGTAACAAGTACTTTGTGTTTATTATATATATATATATATATATATATATATATATATATAATATATTTATATATATATGTATATCTCATGTGGGTATTGTTTTGTACTTTTTGAAAACTTTGCTAATTGTGCAATGGTGAAACTTGTACTCTCTACCTCATGTAATAACTGCTAAGTGAATTGTCATGGCATCTTTCAGATGGTCTGAGAGAGACCTCTTGGCTAATTTTCTGTATAATCTGTACAAATGTAAATGCTTATTGGATGAAGCAGAGTATTGATGTGTATTTGTGTAATGAGGAAGGTTGAGGCTGAAGTATACTACAATCTTTATCAACATGTGCAGAACCTTTAGTTAGCTTGTTTTCCACTTTCAAAATTGGCTAAAAATAGACTTACGTGATAGGCCGCTCTGAACAAATGTGTTTTGAGGGAGCGCCTAAAATATGCAAATTGTGGATGGTTCTAATTTCTTGGGGTAGAGCATTCCAGAGGATTGGCGCCACGCGGGAGAAGTCTTGGAGTCGGGAGTGGGAGGTATGGATTAGTGCAGAGGTTAGTCGAAAGTTGTTTGCAGAGCGCAGCGGTCGGTTAGGCCGATAGACAGAAATAAGCGAGGAGAAGTAAGGGGGTGCCACACTGTGGAGAGCTTTGTGGGTGAGAACAAGTACTTTGAATTGGATCCCATAATGAATGGGCAGCCAATGTAAGGACTGGTGAAGAGTGGACGTGTCTGACCGATTAGCCGGATGGATGACCCTGGCTGCTGCATTAAGGATAGACAGGAGAGGGGAAAGTCGAGTGAGGGGGAGGCCAACTAATAGAGCGTTTCAGTAGTTCAGACGGGATTGGATCAAGGTGACAGTGAGCGTTTTTGTTGTTTTCATGGTGAGAAAAGGGCGGATTCTAGAGATGTTCTAAAGATGAGTTAGTTGGACCTCTTCAGGTAGAAGATGGGCTCAAAATAAACTCCCAAACCTACTGCCAGTTTTTAGAAAACATTGTTTTCAAGCAGTGGTACAGGAAAAAGTCTGCATTTTTCAAGAAAATCATGATTTTTATGCAGGACTATGAAGCATCACATACATAGAAGTACTGCATGGCTTAGCTAGCCAGCAAAGGCCTTAAAGATGAAAGACTAATGACATGGCCACCTTCCTCACTTTACCTAAACCCTATTGAGAATTTGTGGGCCCTTCTTAAACAGGAGATTTTCGGTGAAGGAAAACAGTTCATAGGGACGGCTGCAGAATTTCGGGGGCACCAGGTGAAAGAGTCTCAGTGAGCCCCTTTGACACATTTGCAAATGCTAGGATTTCATCAGCTCACCCAACCAGACATGTTTGAATCCAATTCTCATTAGACCTGTGCAGCGCACGGACAGGGGCGCCCTATAATGAGGCGAGTTGAGCCTGTTGTCTCAGGCGGCGGCAGCCAGGGGGCGGCAGAGCGGAACTCATAACACGTGGTGTGGTGCCGACTCTCCTTAATCCCTCACACAGTCACATCTGACCCCCCCTCCAGCTGTCCTGCTCTGGACACTATATGTCCCGCAGGGAGACGAGCCGCCACGCCCCTCATGCACCCATTCCTTGCCTTTACAGCTCAGCCTGTCACAGCTGTCAATGATGCTGCTATGCTGAACTCTTCTGTGCCCACAGGACCTGTGATGAGGTCACAGGAGGGAAGGAGTCAGGGGTCACATGATCAGTGTCCTCCTTGTGTGCAGGACTGCTGTGATGGTTGTCATGGTGCTGGATGACTGAGGGTAAGTTTGTATGTGGGGTCGGGGACGGGTTTACAGTGTGGATGTAGCAGAGCTGTAGTGTGTACAAGTTTGATGTAGCAGAGCCGTGTGTGAAAAGTGTATGGAGCGTAGCCGTGTGTGTACGAGGTGTGCAGAGCGGAGCCGTGTGTGTACGAGGTGTACGGAGCGGAGCTGTGTGTGTACGAGGTGTACGGAGCAGAGCCGTGTGTGTACGAGGTGTACGGAGCGGAGCCGTGTGAGTACGAGGTGTACGGAGCAGAGCCATGTGTTTACGAGGTGGATGTAGCAGTGCTGTACTGTGTACGAGGTGTACGGAGCAGAGCCGTGTGTGTACAAGGTGTACATAGCGGAGCCGTGTGTGTACGAGGTTGATGTAGCAGTGCTGTACTGTGTACGAGGTGTACGGAGCGGAGTCGTGTATGTACGAGGTGTACGGAGCCGTGTGTGTACGAGGTGTACGGAGCGGAGCCGTGTGAGTACGAGGTGTACGGAGTGGAGCCGTGTGTGTACGAGGTGGATGTAGCAGTGCTTACTGTGTATGAGGTGTACGGAGCAGAGCCGTGTGTGTACAAGGTGTACGTAGCGGAGCCGTGTGTTACGAGGTGATGTAGCATGCTGACTGTGTACGAGGTGTACGGAGCGGAGTCGTGTATGTACGAGGTGTACGGAGCGTGTGTGTACGAGGTGTACTTAGCGGAGCCGTGTGAGTACGAGGTGTACGGAGTGGAGCCGTGTGTGACGAGGTGGATGTAGCAGTGCTGTACTGTGTATGAGGTGTACGGAGCAGAGCCGTGTGTGTACAGGTGTACGAGCGGAGCGTGTATGTACGAGGTGTACGAGAGCCGGTGTGTACGAGGTGTACGGAGGAGCGTGATGTACGGTGTACGGGCCGTGTGGTACGAGGTGTACGGAGCGAGCCGTGTGAGTACGAGGTGTCGGAGCGGAGCCGCGTGTGTAAGAGGTGGATGTAGCAGTGCTGTACTGTGTACGAGGTGTACGGAGCGGAGCCGTGTGTGTACGAGGTGTACGGAGCGGAGCCGTGTGAGTACGAGGTGGATGTAGCAGTGTTGTACTGTGTACGAGGTGTACGGAGAAGGAGCCGTGTGTGTACGAGTTGTATGTAGCGGAGCCGTGTGTGTAGAAGGTGGATGTAGCAGTGCTGTACTGTGTAGAGGTGTCGGAGCGAGCCGTGTGTGTACGAGGTGTACGGAGCGGAGCCGTGTGAGTACGAGGTGTGCGGAGCCGTGTGTGTAAGAGGTGGATGTAGCAGTGCTGTATGTGTACGAGGTGTACGGAGCGGAGCCGTGTATGTACGATGTGTACGGAGCGTGTGTGTACGAGGTGTACGGAGCGGAGCCGTGTGAGTACGAGGTGTACAGAGCGGAGCCGTGTATGTACGAGGTGGATGTAGCAGTGCTGTACTGTGTACGAGGTGTACGAGCGGAGCGTGTATGTACGAGGTGTACGGAGCGTTGTGTACGAGGTGTACGGAGCGGAGCCGTGTGAGTACGAATGTACAGAGCGGAGCCGTGTGTGTACAAGGTGGATGTAGCAGTGCTGTACTGTGTACGAGGTGTACGGAGGGAGCCGTGTGTGTACGAGGTGGATGTAGCAGTGTTGTACTGTGTACGAGGTGTACGGAGAAGAGCCGTGTGTGTACGAGTTGTACGTAGCGGAGCGTGTGTGTACAAGGTGGATGTAGCAGTGCTGTACTGTGTACGAGGTGTACGGAGCGGAGCCGTGTGTGTACGAGGTGTACGGAGCGGAGCCGTGTGAGTACGAGGTGTACGGAGCGGAGCCGTGTGTGTAAGAGGTGGATGTAGCAGTGCTGTACTGTGTGCGAGGTGTACGGAGCAGAGCCGTGTGTGTACGAGGTGTACATAGTGGAGCTGTGTGTGTACGAGGTGTATGGAGCGGAGCCTTGTGTGTACGAGTTGGATGGAGCGGAGCCGTGTGTCTGTACGAGGATTACGGAGCCGAGCCGCTCGTGTACGAGGTTTATGGAGCGGAGCCGTGTGTACGAGGTGGATATAGCAGTGCTGTGTGTGTACGAAACGGAGCCCTGTCTGTGAAGAGTACGGAGATGAGCCGCTCAGCTCCGTACACACAGGGCTCCGTGTTTGAGCCGTGTGTGTACAGAGCGGAGCAGAGCCTTGTGTGTATGTAGCGGAGCCGCGTGTGTACAAGGTGTACGGAGCAGAACCACGTGTGTACGAGGTGTATGCTGCAAAGCCGCATGTGTACATGGTTTACGGAGTGGAGTCGTGTGTGTACAAGGTGTACAAAGCGTGGCTGTGTGTGTATAAGGTGTACGGAGTGGAACCATGTGTATACTGAGTGGAGCCTTGTGTGTGTGAGGTGGACGGAGCGGAGCCGTTTGTGTACGAGGCATACAAAGCGGAACCATGTGTGTATGAGGTGTGCAGAGCCGTGCGTGTACAAGGTGTATGGTGGGGAGCATTCATACCTCCCAAGCATCCTGAATTCAGCGGGACACTACCGATTTTGAGGGTCTGCTCTCGGCCGGAAGCTTTTCCCGTGGACACAGGAGTACATGCCGGAGCACTTTAAAACTCGCACGTGATGTCCACCAGAAGTGATGTGCTGGAAGATGACCGGAAATTAGGTAATTCCAGAAGGAGATTGTGACGGAACCATGAAGGCACTTCAGGAATGCTTCAGATCCATTACCGTGTCCTCGCCTTGGAATCGGGGATGTCGGCCATGTGAGCGGATCATGATATGTCCTGCACCGGAGGCTCTGGTGGGCACTACAATGGGAGCCGGGCTGCTATAGTATCTTTATAGAATCTTTGTTTCTTTCGCTCTGTTCTTTCTTTCTCACTGTTCTTTCTTTCCCATCTTTCTTTCTCTCTGTTCTTTTTCTTTCTTTCTCTCTGTTCTTTCTTTCCCCTCTTTCTTTCTATCTCTCTCTGTTTTTTTCTTTTTCTCTATCTCTCTGTTCTTTCCCCTCTTTCTTTTTCTCTCTCTCTGTTCTTTCCCCTCTTTCTTTGTCTCTCTCTCTGTTCTTTCCCCTCTTCTTTCTTTCTCTCTGTTCTTTTTTTCTTTCTCTCTCTCTGTTCTTTCTTTCCCCTTTCTTTCTCTGTCTCTGTTCTTTCTTTCTCTCTCTGTTCTTTCTTTCCCATCTTTCTTTCTCTCTGTTCTTTTTTCTTTCCCCATTCTTTTTCTCTTTCTTTCTTTTCTTTCTTTCTTTCTTTCTTTCTTCTCACTTCTTTCTTTCCCATCTTTTTCTCTCTCTGTTCTTTTTCTTTCTCTCTGTTCTTTCTTTCCCCTCTTTCTTTCTATCTCTGTTCTTTCTTTCTCTTTCTTTCTCTCTCTGTTCTTTCTTTCTCTCTGTTCTTTCTTTCTTTCCCCCTCTTTCTTTCTGTTCTTTCTCTCTCTCTGTTCTTTCTATCTGTTTTCTTTATTTCTCTTTCTCTATCTCTGTTCTTTCTTTCCTATCTTCCTTTCTCTCTATCTCTCTGTTCTCTTTCTCTCTTTGTTCTTTCTTTCCCCTATTTCTTTTTTTCTCTGTTCTTTTTTCTGTCCCCTCTTTCTTTTTCTGTTCTTTCTTTCTTTCTCTCTGTTCTTTCTTTCCCGTCTTTTTTTCTTTCTCTCTCTTTCTTTCTTTCTCTCTCTGTTCTTTCTTTCCCCTCTTTGTTTTTTTCTCTCTCTCTGTTCTTTCTTTTCCCTTTCTTTGTTTATTTCTCTCTCTACTTTCTCTCTGTTCTTTCTTGCTTTCCCCTCTTTCTCTCTCTCCTTTCTCTCTGTTTTCTTTTTTCTCTCTCTGTTCTTTCTTTTACTCAGTACCAGTGTGCCCATAGTACCAGTCACTGTGCCCTCAGTACCAGTCAGTGTGATCACCAGTGCTAAATGGGTGTGGTCGGGGCGTGGACATGGGTGTGACTAGTTGTGAAATGGGTGTGGTCTGGGCGTGGCCTAAAATTTGCCGCGGCGCGCCACGCACACCGCAACCTTTCTCCCTCAAATGGGGGGGCGCCGTTTTGCAGTTCGCCTCAGGTAGCACAGAGGCTAGGTTCACCCCTGCGCACGGATCACCATCAAGTTCCTGCCGGCCGACTCCCAGGTAAAAATCCAAATCACTCACTTATCCAGCTCATGGAAATATTGAATGGAGGAGATGAAAATAGAATAAAAGTCTTGTCCTTTATTGGTGCATCATAAAAACACCGTTTCATTCAATACTGCCCTTAGTCATAGCATAATAAAAAATATGTTACAACACAATATATAAAGGCACAAATATAAGGCTACAACCTATCACAATAGAAGTCAATTAACCATATACCAAACACCTTGAGTACCCGGTGGAAGAAGTTACACACTCAGCCCGCTGAGTGTTATACAAATCTTATAGCCACTAAATCTATAACCAATATTGCAAATACAAATGATGAAATTACAGCAAAACCCTTCATCAATATATATAAATACATACAAATACATATGAATAAATATGCATAAACTACATATCTTTATTACATTTATACATGAAAACATCATTTAATAAAAATTCATCAGATCTGTTTTATAATTCATTCCTTTGGGGAAACAAGTGTCTAATTTTAAGATCCAAGCTGCCTCTCTGGCTCGCAAAGTAGACACTGTATCCCCTCCTCTGACTTGCCCTCTTTAGGGCGGCGTCACACTGGCAACAAAATCGTACCACTACAAAGCAATGAAATATCGCATTGTAGTCGGACCAATGGTAATCTCTGGAGCAGCTCCCAGTATCTGATTTTTTGTGGTCCGTTTTAAACGTACGAGTGCAATTGCAGCATGCTGTGATTGTCACCGATTGTGGGTCGACAATCGCCAATGCAAGTCTATGGGTGCATGAAAAGTGGGATTACAAACGGACTGTACGTGTGAGTTGCGATTAAATCGCACAACTTTTTCAGGTGACAGGAAATTGCATCAGGAATTCTCAGGAAGGATTTACATGCTAATTAGCCTTGCACATGTTGAAAAATAACAGGAAGAACGCCTCCACGGAGTCCACAAACATGGCTGCGCACATAAACGTGGAAATCTTAATTGTATTGGTCCAGAGAGGCCAGAACTGTAGGACCAGCGCGATCCCCAATACTCAAACAGGACGCGCAAGGAGGCGGTGTGGCGCAGAATTTGTGGTCAAATGTTCCCCGATTTTGCCCAGAGAGCAAGGGAGGACCAAGAGCGCTTAAGTAAGTAGTATATTTTAAACAATAACAAAGCTCATATATGTGACTGTATTTGCTCCCACTAATCGGATATTTTACCCATATCCGTTAATATTGTGTATACAATACATTATTAGACAACGCTTTATAATTAACAGTTTACACATTGTTCTGTGTGTCCACAACCAACATCCAAATCTTAACATCCATCCCTAAAGGTTGGCTACTTAGTATGTGAAATGGTTCTATCCACCTTCAGCACACATTTCATGTGTAGGTCAGGAACTTAATGTGTGGCCCTTTTGTTAAGGGCCAAGCTTTGGTCAAAATGTATGTTAGTTGTCATACCTCTCACACTTATGTTTGTATGCATGTAGCCTTATACTCTCATTTAGTTACTTAGCCACCCTGAATACCATACAAGTTTTGATGTGTTTTTATATACACATACCCAGAGACAATAAGGGCATGTTCATAGCGACAGATGTGTGAAGTGTTTTCAAAGTCCATAGCACTAATATTTAGCTTTCTGGTTGTATTTACTTTGCAGTGACAGATGTGACAAGGCGGTGGCGCAGCTGTCGTGACTACTACCGCAGGGAGAGGCAGCTGAGGGCGTGGAGTGGGGCCTCAGCATCGACCAAGAGGAAATACCTTTATTTTGATAGGCTGAACTTCCTTGCGCCTGTGATGGATGTGCGACTGTAAGTGCATGTCTGTAGAACCCCTATGATTGTTTTGCATCAGAAAATTCTAAAAAAAATTTTTTCCTTTATAGGACGGAGTCTAACCTTACGGAGAGGGAGACAGGGTCAGACTCTGAGGTTGTGATCAACCTTGTTGGTGAAGGGGCCTTCCTCTGCAGCCTCATTTGTGACCCAAGCACCACCACCACCACCACCAGCAGCTGAAGCTGAGGAGGCACACAGCCAGCCTCAACACCAAGAGGATCAACCTGTCAGCAGTAGCCCTACTAGGCCTCATGATGGTCTCCTCCTCGTTCCCTTATTACAAGGCGAGGCAGGTGCCGAAGAGAAGGAGTGGCTTCTGGGACAAGGAGGCAGGTGGACAGAGGAGTTCTGGACTATTTGTCCAATGTAGCTCATGATGACGGGGAGGAAGCCTTTGGCCGCAGTCTGGCACGCTACCTCAGGGGTATTCCACGAGAGCACAGACTGCGGATCAGAGGTGGTCTGCAAATAGTTCTTGATGCAGGAACACCACCAAATCATCCCAACACCGTATTAGATTTTCTAGAAAGGTGGCAGCTTTCGTAAGAAAATCTACTACCATTGTTGGGAACCCAGCCAAGGGAGTCTGCGTCTGCCTCTGATCCTCCTCCTCATCATCATGAGCCTCCTCCTCCACCTCCTCCTTCTGTCCAACAGGAAGCAACTCCTCCTCCTCAAGCTCCTTCCTACTCCCACCTACCTCTGCAGCTCCAACCCATGGGACAGAGTGGCCATTCCCAATATGCCACAACATGGGTATGGTCGACATGGGCATATTGGGGGTTATTTTCAAACTGGTCAGCCATATACATATGACTCACAATATCAGTTCCCCATGTACCCCTACCCAAACCTCCATCATGATCCAGGCAGAAGCAGCCAAGTAAGTTTACCCTCTGCAACAGCTCAGGGTGACACACTGGTTGCTGAGCCAGCAAGGCAACCCACCCAACCTGGCCTTCCATCATCACCACCCCCCACCTACCATCAGTTGTAGGTGATATGTTGGTACTCAATATTTGAGTTATTATGTAATTGTCTTATATACTTCAATGTTTGTATTTTTTTTACAGCTAAGGTGAATGCAGCCTTTGGACGTATTTGTCCAGGAGCCATAATTTAAGAGGCACCAAAACCAAAAAACACAAATGAAGTAAATTTGTGAAGTGCCATTAGTTGTCTGTCATTATTATTATATGTTATGTCCTGTGTAACGTACACGTAACTGGACAGTAGGAACAAGAGGACAACATAAATGAGGTAAAGAAAAGTGTGTTTATGGTACAAGAAAACAAGCACACTACATATCTAAGGCCTCCTATTGCCAGGGAGTAGCACCATCAGGGTAAGAAAATAATTTGTGAATATATCACGGACTTTAAGCCCAGAAGGGGGACGACGTTGATGTATGACTGGTCTCATAGGCATTGAGACATTACCAAACACAAGGTCAGGCATATCAGGAGATGAGCATTCATGCATTCTAGTGAAATTATTTAGTACCACACATGCTTTGACTACAACATTTACATTATGTTCACTCAGCTGAATGGCTGATTGGAGTACCCGCCATTTGGCTGTAAGAATACCAAAGGTGCACTCCACCAGGCGTCGTGCACGTGAAAGGCGATAATTAAATATGCGACGCCAATGGTTCAGATGGCCTCATAACATTACGTGTCAATTGGAAAGCCTCATCCGCTACCAGAACATAAGGCACTGGATCCATATTGGAGTGTGGAAGGTGACATGGGGGTGGTAAGTCCAATTGGTTATTGCGTAGCCGCCGACCTTTAATGGAAGAATTGAAGACTCTGGAGTCTCCAGTCCTTCCACAGGCCCCAATGTCTACAATTATAAAGTGGTATTTACTGTCAACCAAGGGCAACAACACAACTAAAAAAGATTTAATTAGGACCAGCTGCAGGCAGGCCAGAAACTCATTACGGAAAGGCAAGGAACAAGGAGGCCTTAAACCTACTTAGTGGGAATCTGGATGTGCACCCTTCACCCTACAGTGCTCCGGATGTGCCTGCAACATCTTCAGTAAAGGTACCAAAGTGACTTGTGTGTGTGTCCACCTTCTTGTCCTACCCTGCCGGGTTCCCCTCCGTCCTGCATCCCTACACATCTACGTGCCCTGGAAGGACACAGCCTCACCTGTAGGAGGCCTAACATCTAGCTGCACAACACCATCCCTTCCAGAGGATTTGCACAGCAGCGCTGGTCACCCTGACCAGGTACTACAGGTGGCGTCACGAATCATCATACAAACATTTATTCCCCTGTAAATATCCCCCATTTATGGTGAGCGCCCAGGGCCACGGACCGAGCTGTGTTGCCGTGACATCCCCCATAGGAGTTAATAGGTTCGGATCCGAGTACCCCCACTGCCCTGGGAGGGCGGCTCATCTAACTTGGCATCACGAACAGGATTGCGTACCCTGCAGCAGCGGAGTAACTTGTGCCCGTTGCCACCGGGTACTGTGTGCCTTACTAAAAGACTGTGTCTCGTATAGTGGTGAAGATTTCCCTCCTTTGCCCGCCATTTACAGCGGTACCGCGTGAAAACTAGGAGGCGTACCTGCAAAAAGCACGCTGAGTTCTGGACACGCCCCCAGCGCTGACGCGGCGGCAGGTCGTGACAGGGAGCTTCAGTGAACGTTGACTAGGAGCGCCGGCGACGCAGGTCCTGCAAGCAAGTGTACTCTGCGGAGCTGCGGCCTACAGAAGAAGGTAGGCCACGTTTCACTAGGGAGGCGCAGACATGTCACTGCAGCAGGCTGACGGCGCGGCCCAGGCCGACAGCCCCAATGACTTAGCAACGTGCGCTGCTGCGCAGGCTGGAACCGCTGGCCCCTCACCAGGGCCTGTGGCCCCGATAGTACCGCTGACACTGCCATATATGCCTGGAGCAAAGTGGCTTCCCCAGTACAGCGGCAAACCAGACACCCTGTCAGGGTTCAAGCGAAAAATATGCAGCATACTGGACATGTACTCAATGTCAGAGAAGCAGAAAGCTGCAGTGGTAGTGGGACAATTGACTGGTGCTGCAGAAAGAGAAGTAGAGACTTGGTCGGCTGCGGACCAGGAGTCAGTGCCTGCAATTTTCCTAAAGTTACAAACTATCTTTGAGGACCGCACCGAAACAGACCTCCAGATGAGGTTCTACCAATGTTCTCAAAGGCCAGAGGACAGCATTTGGGACTATGCCTGCCGACTACAAGGGGCCCTGCGAGCTCTCAGACAGGTTAATCCCATGAGCGTCACCAATGAGAATAAAATGCTAAAGAACAATTTGTACGGAGACTGAGGTCCCAAGCGGAAAGCAGGACTGTGCGTGGTGGTCCTTGGATCATCCTGATGCTACTTTTGATGCTCTTGAGGATATGGCTATAAAAGGACTGCGACCCTGGAAACGCCCGAGATGGCAACCCAGCGTCACCCAGGGGAGGCCACTCTAGCGCCAGCAGCATCCACCTTTCCCCCGCTGGTTGCTGAAGCCAAAGCGCAGGCAGCGCCCCCTACTGAGCTGGACTGTTTGCGCTCAGAAGTGGGCCAGTTGACCAAAAACCTGGCCACTGTAATGAGTGCCCTGCAACTGCGGGCGGAAACAGAAGGAAAGATCCTGCTAGCCGACTGCCCGGAGGATGTCCCCTGGATGAACCGGAGGAAAAGGAGGACGTCGCCACCCCCAGGAAGGACCAATGACCAGCACCATCCTCACCGAGGGATCGTCTGCTACCACTGCCAGAACGAAGGTCACATCGCACGACAGTGTCCTTTAAATGAGCAAACCCTGGGTCCGAGAGCCAGCACCCAGGAATAGACTCATCAGGCCCCTCTGATTGGAACCACAGGTTTGTGGGAGGAAGACAATTCCTTGTCCATCATACTGGACGGGATCACAATACCTGCCCTGCTGGACACCGGATCTCAGGTAACCATCATACCTGATGTCCTTTATAACAGGTTCTGGTCCATGGACAGTCTCCAACCCCCAAACCCTGACTTTGCAGTATACGCATCCAACAGCCTCCCTCTTGACTTACTCGGGGCTAAAAACGTAGACGTAAAAGTGGGGAGGGTGGAGTTAAAGGACCAGGGACTTCTTGTAGTGAAGACTGTTAATGAGGAAAATGGATTGAATGTGGTTTTAGGCACTAACATTATTGGTAACTGTTTGGAGGAGGTTGTGTTTTTACTCCAGCAGCTCGCCGATGTTGCCAGACCAAGGCATAAGGGAGCGATCCAAAAGGAGATCTGGACCCTGATGTGCCAGCAGCAAGTGAAACTGACCGGTGGTGAGATTGGTAATGTACGGGTAACAGACCCGAACCCCATTGTGATACCCCCAATGAGTGAAATGCTTATTTGGTGTAGAGCAGCCATAGGTCTGAGAGGGCAGAGCTATCAAGCAGTAGTAGAACCCCTTTGTTCAGAGCACAGACCTACACTCTTAACTGCCAGAGGGGTAGTGGAGGTGCGTAATGGGATGGTGCCAGTGCGTCTTCTCAACTGGGGAGAAGATGAAGTCAAATTACCACGTTATGCCACTGTTGCCAAGTTACATGCTGTAGATAATAACTCCATTCACACAAAGGAGTCCTTAACCTCCCCACAGCCAGTGGAGGATAACGGCCCGGCTACCAAGGTGGAGGAATGGTGTCAGCAGCTCCATGTCGGGACAGACACCACTCCAGCCCATCAGAAACGGGGAGTACATCGAGTGGTCCAGGAATACGCACAGGTCTTTAGCAAACACCCACTTGACTTTGGGAAGATTAAGGGGGTACAACATCACATCCCCACAGGCAACCATCCCCCATCAAGGAAAGGTACAGGCCTATACCACCAGCACACTACCAGAAAGCCAAGGAAATGTTGCGCGATATGAAGGAAGCAGGAGTGATAAGGGATAGTTGTAGTCCCTGGGCAGCACCCCTAGTGCTAGTTAGGAAAAAGGATGGAAGTATGAGAATGTGTGTAGATTACAGACAAGTAAATCGCATTACACATAAAGATGCATACCCTCTACCACGCATTGAGGAATCCCTAGCTGCCTTAATTAATTAGTCTGCTAATTACTTTTCCACCCTTGACCTCACTAGTGGGTGCTGGCAAGTAGCTGTGGCTGAGGAGGATCGGGAGAAGACGGCTTTCACCACCCCGATGGGACTCTGTGAGTTCGACAGAATGCCGTTTGGACTCAGCAGTGCCCCTGGAACGTTCCAGAGAGTGATGGAGTGTTGCCTGGGACATCTCAACTTCGAGACTGTGTTACTGTACCTGGACGACGTAATTGTGTTCTCCAAGACGTATGAAGACCACTTGAAGCACCTGGCGGTGTTATTCGAGTCATTGTCCCAGTATGGGATGAAATTGAAGCCTTCAAAGTGCCACCTGCTCGAGCAAAAGGTACAGTATCTGGGACATATTGTCAGCTCAGAAGGAGTAGCGCCAGACCCCAAGAAGGTCACCGCCATCCAGAAATGGCCGGAGCCGAAGAACCTCAAAGAGGTGCTCAGTTCCTAGGACTGACAGGATACTACCGGAAGTTTGTAAGGGACTACACTAAGAAAGCAGCGCCTCTGCAAGACCTCCTGGTGGGACAGTCTCTCAAGAGCAGAAATTCTCCATTCCACTGGGGTAAAGAACAGGCTGAGGCACAGGGCCGGCTCCAGGTTTTCATGGGCCCCGGGCGAAAGAGTCTCAGTGGGCCCCTTTAACACAGACTACGATTCATGATGCACAGATACTGCAGAGAAATATGGGTATAGCACAATGCCAAACACTTCTCTTCTTCCATTACGACTGATAGCTATTGTAAATTGTACACTAGCTCAAAAACCGCCAAATCCTCACAGCGTACAGTACAGACTGGACAGTACAGTCCTCCATACAATATTATGGGCACCACAGTCTCCCCCTCATCACCCATATAATACCCCATGCAGGATGTCACCCCTCCATCCCCCATATAATGCTCCATACAGGATACTGGTCCCCATATAAAGCTCCATACTAAATATGGAGCTCTCCTCTGCACTGTGCTGCGTTCTGCACTGTTACAGCTCAGGAAAGGGCGCCGTGGAAAGATTCCCATCATTATCATTGCCTGCCCATTATCATCATCATTGCCTGCCCATCATCATCATTGCCTGCCCATTATCATCATCTCCTCCCATCATCATCATCGCCTCCCCATCATCATCACTGCCTGCCATCATCATCAATGCCTGCCCATAATCATCATTGCCTCCCCATCAATATCATTGCCTGCCCATCATCATCACTGCCTGCCCATCATCATCAATGCCTGCCCATAATCATCATTGCCTCCCTATCATCATCACTGCCTGCCCATCAACATCACTGCCTGTCCATCATCATCAATGCCTGCCCATAATCATCATTGCCTCCGCATCAATATCATTGCCTGCCCATCATCATCACTGCCTGCCCATCATCATCACTGCCTGCCCATCATCATCACTGCCTGCCCATCATCATCAATGCCTGCCCATAATCATCATTGCCTCCCCATCAATATCATTACCTGCCCATCATCATCACTGCCTGCCCATCATTATCACTGCCTGCCAATCATCATCAATGCCTGCCCATAATCATCATTGTCTCCACAGCAAAATCATTGCCTGCCCATCATCATCAATCATCATTGCCTCCCCATCATCATCATCACTGCCCTCCCCCACCACCATCACACATACAGCAGACACACACACACACACAAAGCATCACACTACATACACACAGAGACACATACACAGACACACACACAAACATCTCACCTGTCCGGTGTCCGCGCACTCACTATCACTGCCACAGCCGGCCGCTGAATGAAGACGTCATTCAGTGGCGCTGCTGTGAGAGGAAGCGCCGGCGTTCTGCAGGCACCCCCTGGAGCCCGGAGGCGGAGCTGCGGCAGCGGAGGCACGGGGAGAGGTGAGTATTGAGCCGGCCGCAGCCAGGGCCCTGAGCAGCTTCTTTGGCTGGAAGAAGCTAGAGACTCTGTTGAAGTGTCGTTTTTACTGGGTGGGAATGCGCAGCTCCATTGAGAGGTGGTGCAAAAACTGTGGACCCTGGGGCCTCAGAAGAAAAGACTAAAGCAGTCAGAAGGCACCCGTGCAACCCATCAAGACGACTCGACCCTTGGAGATTGTGGCTCTAGACCATGTCAAGTTGTCACCCAGTCAGTCAGGATACTCCTAAGCCCTGACCATGGTGGATCACTACTCCAGGTTCCTGGTGGTCGCCCTTTTCAAAGATCTGATGGCAGAGACAGCAACAAAGACGTTCCAAGCGTATTTCTGCAGACCACATGGATATCCTGAGCAGGTGCTAACTGACCAAGGCCCAGCATTCGAAGCCGAAATGTTCAAGGAGTTCTGCCATCTGTACGGATGTAAGAAGATAAGAACCACAACGTACCACCCACAAACCAATGGTCTCTGTGAAAAGATGAATCACATCGTCATTGACCTGCTGAAGACCTTACCACTTGAGGAGAGAAATCAGTGGTCAGACCTACTACCTGACCTGGTAGACCTGTACAATCACATACCTGTGAGTTCCACCAATTGCACCCCAGCTTATCTCATGGGGGCAAGACCAGGAAAGCTGCCCATGGATTTGGAGCTTGGTGTTGTAGAACCAGAAGCAGATGTGACCACTGAGGACTGGATACGACCAGACAGGAACAGTACAGAAAAGTACAGGCCTGCGTTGAAGATAGTCTCAATCGGGTGAGAGACAAGCAAGAGACTCGCTACAACAAGTGTGCGACAGCAGAACCCTTCACACCTGGTGAGGTCGTGCTGAAAAGAAAGAGGAGGATGCAAAAACTCGACGATCAGTGGGAAAGAGAGCCCTACTGTTATGTTTCGGTAGCTGAGGAGTGCAGGTAAAAAAGGCAATACACCAGAGCAGTTGGAATCTATGAGATTGCAGTACCCTGACTAACCACCACAACTAGAGGCAGCTGTGGAGCGTTCCTACGTTGGTCCTAGACGCCTCGTCACAGCCTGAGAAACTAACTACACCTAAAGATAGAAATAGGAAAGCTATCTGCCCCGGAGCAGAACCCAAAGATAATAGAAAGCCCCCAAACATGTAATGGCGGTTAGACAAGATGAAATACTGACACAGAAAGAAAATAGTATGAGCAAACGCTGGGGCCCAAACTAACTAAATAGAAAAGGATAGGAAGGGTACTTACTGCAATCCCAGAAAACCCTGAAAGGCACCAACTCTACTAATTTCAAAAACACCTGAGATCACACGACCTCTTCCACCTAAATTAGTTCTCTGGTGTAACAAAATCAAAACAGCAGCCACTGAAAAAACTGGAAAAAGCAAAAGTACAAACATCAGTGGCTGAACAAAACTGAGAGGGCAGAAGCCCCCGAGGGGACCCTGAAGGCCCCCACAGAAGTGCAGGACAAAATGCAAAAACACAGCACAAACACAAAAGAAGAAAATGTCTTATCTGTTAGCAGGAGATGCAGACACGACACAGCAGGCTACAAGGGAAACTGGAATAAAGGATTCAGACCAGAACAATTGATCACCGGCAACCCTGATGGGAAGGTGACTCCCTTATATAAGACCAGTCAGTAACACCTGATTCCCAGTCCTCACAATCTTCACTGGACAGACTAGCACCGCTTGTAACCACCAGAGGTGTTTAATCAGTAAGGATGGAGGAAGAACAACTAAAACTGTATCCAGAGACCACCTGAAGTTGTGTCCGGATCTGTTAAAGCTCCAGGAAGAAGAGCCTTTCGTCACTCCGGAGGAACATGGCGAAGCAGTCATACATAGGGAATTAGGAGATTTCCCAGCAGATTGGCCCCGAATTGGAGAAGCCGTTATCATCCCTGTACTCCAATTCTATCAACAACAAGGAGAACCTCTACATCAAGTTGAGCCGGTTGCCGCAGCAGAGTCTGTTCCAAAGGAACCTGCTCCAGCAGAATCCCAAGAAGCAGAACCCCAAGAAGTAGAATCCCAAGAAGCAGAATCTCAGGAAGAAGGATCCCCTGCAGAGACAGAACCAGATAACCCAGCCCAGAGTATACTTGCCAGTCCTCTAGAGAGATTAAGGCAATTCTATAACCTACCAGCACGTATAACAGACAGGGACACTGACACCACGCATACCCCCGCACTACGTAAGTCGACCCGTAGTACGAAAGGACAACTCCCTGCAAGGTATAAAGACTAGGCAACCTCCTAATAACAGTAGATAGTTACCCTAGAGGTATTGTACATAAATGTAATATATTGTTATTTCTATTATGCCTTAACCAGTTGTTTGTTAATTTGTCTTTTGCTTTTCATGCCAATTCAAGTGAAATGGACATTTTTACTTGTTCTTCTATTACCCTTTTAGCAATCTTTCCAAAAGAGACTCGGACTTTTCGGTTGCTCACTCCCTAATTGTTTTTACCATGTACCTATGTATATAGTTATTTATTTGTCTATGCAACAGTTCAAGTGCCTCATCTCCGGTAAAGGGAAGATATAGTTTGTCTAATGTTTACTGTTTTGTTTTGTAGAAAAAGTATTTCAGCCCAGGAGTGCTGTGTTTTACTAGGGGAGAATGTGGAGCCCAGCTTCGCTCAGTTCCACATAACCTGGAAGAGTGCATGAAGGATTTAACCACTAGAGGTCTCACTATACATACACACACCTTCACCCGTCCCCTAAGACCACCAGAGGGAGCCCTAATAGGAATATAAAAGGAGGGTGAAAGCAGGAAGAGAGCTCGGAGTGTGCAGTGCAGTGGAGTACAGTACAGTGGAGAGTCTGAAGTTAGTTAGTGTGCAGAGCAGAGTTGAGCCTGCAGAGTAGCAGAGTGGAGTTTGCAGTGAGAGGCTCAATAGCTCAAAGTTAGAGAGCTAGGAGCGTGCCGTTGCTCTGAGAGCGGCAGAAGAGGCAGCCCACCAACTGCAGTGTGTATAATCGTGTGAGGG
>JARQOD010000001.1:576948647-577080552 GCA_033576555.1 Oophaga sylvatica
CAATGAATGAGTGCTGCAGTAGTCTTACGAGAACGGCTGGGCAGTTTATAATGAAGTGCCCTGACTTACCACAATAGAAACATAGATTCTCCTTAAAACGATGTTCCTTGCGTGCATCACTAACCCGTCGTTGTAAAGAGTCTACCTGCATGGGTTCAGGTTCAGGTTCCCGTGTAATCCTACTCAAAGGTTCCTTAGCTGGAGAGGAAGGTAGGAAAAGGTTAGTACGATTGCTTTCGAACCATCTCTCTTGCCTGCGTTCAGTCAGACTAGTATCAATACGGATGCAGTAGTTAATAAAGTCACCTAACGCAGTGGGAGGGTCGGCACGAGCAAGTTCATCCTTAATCAGTGGAGATAACCCCTTTCGAAAAATAGATTTTTTGGCGGAACTGTCCCAGGTGGTATCAAGGGCCCATCTCCTGAAATCCAAGGCATATTCAGCTACCGAGTGCTTACCTTGGCGCAAAGCTAACATGGCTGCTTCAGCTGTTGCACCTCGATTGGGGTCATCAAACACCTGCCCCATGGCTGAAATAAAATCATCAAGGTGATTCAAACAATCATCCTCAGTCTCAATCAGAGGGTTTGCCCACATTAAAGCCTTGTTGGTAAGCAACATAATTATAGTAAGCACCTTAGATCGTTCAGTGGGAAATTGTGAAGCATGTGCAGAAAAAAAAAGATTGCATTGATTAATAAATCCCCTGAATTTCTCACGTTCACCGCCAAAACGAAAAGGGGGCAACTTGGGAATCCCAGCACTCGGGGCTACGGCAGGAGCCTGGACTCGCCCCTCTAGAACCTCAATCCTGGCTCGCAAATCCTGGGTAGTCTGTCCAACCACTTGCAAATTGTGATTATTGAGGTCCTGTAGATTTGTAAAACGGGTCTTTATATTCTGCAAATCTGCAAGGATATTATCAGTCACTCCGCAAAGTTCCTTTATGCGGGCTCCATTTTCCAGATCTTTTAAGACAGGATTACTGGAAGAAGAGGAGAGAAAAAAAAACAATAGTGTTCACCTGTGGCAACACTGCAGAGAGAAAAAAAAATTAAGGGAACTGCTCACCTGGAATGGTTGTGAGAAGTCACAACCACTATCATCACAGAAAGTTTCAACCAGACATCTGATATCCAGAGTTACAGCAGACAAAAAAGAGAAAAGGAAAAAAAAAAAAAAAAACAATAGTGTTTACCTCTGGTAACACTGCAAAAAGAAAAAACTTAAGGGAATTGCTCACCTGGAATGGTTGTGAGAAGTCACAACCACTGTCATCACAGAAAGTACAACCGGACGTCTGATATCCACAGTACAGCAGACACAGCCTTCCAGACCCAGCAGACACTAACGTTTTGGCTTCAGAATCTTGTAATGTATGTAGTACAGTTCATATAGCGTCTTGTGCTTGGGTGCGATGAAAACACAGGAGTCACAGGTTTGATATAGAAAAGTCCTGTATTACTTCATACAAGTTGGCAGAAATAGTCACACAGTTTGCAGACACAGAAACAGGAGACACAGCAGGCCAGAGTAATCCAAGCTCAGCAATCACTCTCCAATACAGATTCAGGATCTTCTTCTCTGTTACCGTAAGTCCATGCAAACGTGGGTCTTTCAAAGAGCAGGGTTCAGAGTCCACAAGTGCTTCAGAGTTCCTCAGTAGGAATAGCTGGAGTACAAGGTCCAAGGCTTACAGGAGTCAAGTCACAGGTTCACTGCAGGCTAGATTCTGAAGCACTGATTGCTCAGCTGTGGCTGCTTAAGAAGCAAAGGAGAGAATCAGGGCGGGAACATGCAAGCTGGAAACTCCATTTTGACTGAGGGCAAGATAGCTGCAGCAAGACAGAAAGTAAAATGGCTGACGAACAAACTGAGTTTCAGGAATATATACATAGAACCTTACAGTAGTATGAAACGACGACCAATCAGTTTGGCTGCATTTGGCTGGATCTGAGCACACAGTATGGCTCTGAATACCTGTAACGGGTCTGGGAGGCGGAACCTCTGAGCTATTATACAAGGAGGCTTTCCTTGTAAAGTAGCGGGTGGCGCCCGGGGAAGACGGACAGGAAGTCACGGCAAGTGACCGGGGCAGTCTCTGGACAGACAGGCAGGTAGTCACGGCAAGTGACCGGGGCAGTCTCTGGATAGACAGGCAGGTAGTCACGGCAAGTGACCGGGGCAGTCTCTGGATAGACACGGTATACAAATGACGTCCTAGAAGGGATGGGCTGAGCCTCCCGGTAGGCTAGCAGGCAGATGACAGATGAGCGCCCCCAAGTGAGCAGGCGAGAGTCTCTGGAATAGAGCCCGATGGTCCACACACGCGATAGATGAGACGGCCTGAAACCTCCCGCAGTAGGGCCCTAGCAGACTGGTAACCGTTGAACATCAGCAGATAAACGGACAGGCTGGTCCATAGACAGACTGGCAGGTGATGGCGGGCAGACTGTCGGACGATGGAGCCTCCAGGTAGGCTAGCGGACAGGTAGCAGACAGCAAAATGGCAGGAAACAGGCAGGTAACTGGTAACGGAACCTGAGGGCTGAAGCAGAGTAGTGAACAGTGCAACAACATTGCTCGGGCACCTCCATTAAGGAGGAGGTGCTTTATATAAGGTGGAGTCCTCCGGCATTGGCCGGGGACCTTTTTTGAAAGATGCGCGCGGCCCCTTTAAGAGCGGGGGGTGCACGCGGCACGCCCTAAGCCCAGTGGCAGGGAAGGAGCGCAGCAGCCCCAGCAGGGCGGAAGGAGGACGCTGTGTGAGGGTAAGGAGAGCGACGTCCCTGCCTGGCAGGGACGCTGGGCAGGGGAACAGCGTCCCTGCCTGGCAGAGGACAGGGACGCTGGCGCCGGTGCTACAGTACCCCCCCTTTAGGCCCCCCCTTTTTTAGGCCAGAAAGAAATTTAGCTAGGATGAGAGGGGCATGGATGTTCTCCCGAGGCTCCCACGTTCTCTCTTCAGGACCAAACCCCTTCCAATCCACCAGAAAATAGGTCTTTCTTCTTACCCTTTTGGTGGCCAGAATGTTCTCTACCTCAAATTCGTTTTCAGCAGAAACTGGAGCAGGAGGTGTACCTGTAGGCTTGACAAAAGAGTTAAGAACCACCGGTTTGAGGAGAGATACATGGAAGGAGTTAGGAATCCGCAAATTGGCCGGGAGTCTCAATTTATAGGACACCGGGTTGATCTGACTGATGACCTCCAGAGGACCGATGAACCGAGGACCTAACTTGTAGGAAGGAATCTTGAGCCGGACATACTTTGACGAGAGCCAGACCTTATCTCCAGGACGGAATTGAGGGGGATCCAGACGTTTTTTGTCAGCATGTTTCTTCATGCGCTCGGATGACAGAATGAGTGCGGACCGGGTACTCTCCCATATGGAGGAAAATTCGTTAATAAGAGATTCCGCAGCTGGATTGTCCACTGAGGTGGAGACGGGAACAGGGATCCGAGGATGCTGACCGAAGACTACAAAAAACGGAAATTTGGAGGAAGATTCGCTCTCGTGATTGTTGTAAGAAAATTCGGCCCATGGCAGGAGATCCACCCAATCAGAATGGTGGGCATTAACGAAGTGCCGGAGATAACTGGTCAGAATCTGATATCCGCTCCACTTGACCATTGGACTGTGGGTGGTAAGCGGAGGAGAAATCCAGGGAGACATCCAGCAACTTACAAGTGGCTCTCCAGAAACGTGAGGTGAACTGTACCCCACGATCCGACACAATGTGACGAGGCAGACCATGAAGACGGAAGATGTGGCGGATAAAGTCTTTAGCCAACTCGGGTGCTGATGGAAGGCCTGGCAGGGGAATGAAGTGAGCCATCTTGGAAAATCGGTCTACGACCACCCAAATGACCGTACAACCAGCAGAGACGGAAGATCAGTTATGAAGTCCATGGCTATATGCTGCCAGGTGGCAGCGGGTACAGGAAGCGGAAGAAGGCGGCCGGCAGGCAGGTGTCTCGGAACTTTGTTGCGGGCACAGGAAGCACAGGCAGAAACAAAGTCTATTACGTCCTTGTGCAGGGTAGGCCACCAGTAATGCCGGGTAATGAGCTGGAGGGTCTTTTTCTGACCAGCGTGGCCAGCTAGTTTAGACGAATGACCCCAGTGGAGAATCCTTTCCCGATCGGGTACCGATACGAACGTCTTACCAGGAGGGAGACGATTTAGACTCACGGGAGCCACCTGCATCACTCTGGCGGGATCGATGATATGTTTAGGTTCCTCCTCGAGATCCGACACCAGGAAGGACCGGGACAAGGCATCCGCTTTGATGTTCTTGTCTGCCGGGTGGAAATGTAAAAGAAAGTCAAAGCGAGCAAAAAACAAGGACCACCGGGCTTGGCGAGGGTTAAGTCTCTGGGCATGCTGGAGGTAAGCCAAATTTTTGTGGTCAGTGAAAATGATTACCGGATGAAGAGCCCCCTCGAGTAGGTAACGCCACTTGTTATGTTTCGGTAGCTGAGGAGAGCAGGTAAAAAAGGAAATACACCAGAGCAGTTGGAATCTATGAGATTGCAGTACCCTGACTAACCACCGCAACTAGAGGCAGCCGTGGAGCGTTCCTACGTTGGTCCTAGACGCCTCGTCACAGCCTGAGAAACTAACTACACCTAAAGATAGAAATAGGAAAGCTATCTGCCCCGGAGCAGAACCCCAAAGATAATAGAAAGCCCCCAAACATGTAATGGCGGTTAGACAAGATGAAATACTGACACAGAAAGAAAATAGTATGAGCAAACGCTGGGGCCCAAACTACTAATAGAAAGGATAGGAGGGTACTTTACTGAAACTCAGAACCTGAAAAACCACTCTACTATTTCAAAATCACCTGAGATCACCCGACTCTACCGACCTAAATATCTCTGGTGTAACAAGAACAAAACAGCAGCACTGAAAACGGAAAAGCAAAAGTACAAAACACCTGGCTGGACTCTGAAGGCATAAAGCCCCCGAGGGATCCTGAAGCCCCACAGAAGTGCAGGACAAAATGCAAAATATAGCAAAAACCAAATAGAATTGTCTTATCTGATAGCGGGAGATGCAGACAGACACAGCAGGCTACAAGGGAAACTGGAAAGAAGGATTCAGACCAAACAATGATCACCGGAACCCTGAGGGAATGACTCCTTACATAAGACCATCAGTACACCTTTTTCCCAGTCCTCACAATCCTCACCAGCACCGCTTGCAACCACCAAGGAGCCTCTGCTCAGAAGCATCAAACCCATTCAGAACAGCCACTCCTCCAATGCCAACTTGATGGCCAATAGCTCTCGGTCTCCTATGGAGTAATTGCGCTCAGAGAGGAGAAGAGTTTGGAGAAGAAGCCGCAAGATACCATCCTCCCGGAAGAAGACTTTTGAGTAAGTACGCTCCGGCTCCAGAGGAGGAAGCGTCCACCTCCAGGAAGAACTGCTTGTTGCCGTCCGGGCAATGCAGCACTGGAGCGGAAGAGAGGCCCATTTAAGAAAGAAAGGCCTCCTCTGCTTCGGGCGTCCACTTTGGGTTAGCGTCCTTGCGGTGAGCGCGGAGATTGGAGCAGTCGGGAAGAGAAGTGCGGTATGAAGAGACGGTATAATTGGCGAAGCCAAACCGCTGAATGGCCTTCAATCCCTCTGGTCGGGCCCTTTCTCGATGGCAGACAGTTTCTCGGATCCATTCGTAGCCTGTCTGAGAAATGATGTAGCCCAAAAAGGAAGCGAGGTCTGCTCAAGAGGCACTTCTCATATTTAGCGAAGAGGTGATTCATGCCTGAGCCTGAGCAGAACCTGACGAACGTCCCTCCGGTGAGACTGGAGATCCGGAGAGAAGACCAAGATGTCGTCCAGGTACACCACAACGCAGGAGTAGAGAAGGTCTCGGAAGATGTCATTGACCAACTCTTGAAAGACTGCCGGAGCATTACAGAGACCAAAGGGCATTACCAAATACTCATAGTGGCCGTCCCGGGTGTTGAATGCCGTCTTCCATTCATCCCCCCAACGGATACGGACTAGGTTATATGCCCCACGAAGATCCAGTTTGGTGAAGATTCTAGCCCCCCTCAGACGATCAAACAATTCTGGAATGAGCGGAAGAGGGTACTTATTCTTCACCGTGATCAGGTTAAGACCTCTGTAGTCAATACAGGGACGGAGAGAGCCGTCTTTCTTTTTTACGAAAAAGAAACCTGCTCCCGCTGGGGAGGTAGATTTCCGGATGAATCCCTTGGCCAAATTCTCCTCGATATATTCGGACATCGACCTGGTCTCAGCAGCGGACAATGGGTAAATACGCCCACGGGGAGGCGTAGTACCGGGTAGCAGGTCGATCGGGCAATCATAAGGTCTGTGAGGGGGTAATGTCTCTGCCTCCTTTTTTTTGTTAAAGACATCAGCGAATGACCAATAGGGAATCGGGAGCCCAGGTAGATTAGTTGGTGTAGGAGAAGGACGGACGGGATGAACAGGAACCAAACACGTTTTATGACAGTCCTGTCCCCAGCGAAGGATCTCTCCAGTCTGCCAGTCGAGCACGGGTGCATGCTTTTGGAGCCAAGGTAGACCTAATAAGAAAGTGTGAGAGAGTCCAGCAGAACATGAAACGAGATGCTCTCAGAATGCAACATTCCCACCTGCAGGGTTATGGATTCGGTGATAAGTTGGATGGGACGTGGTAGGAGACCCCCATCCACAGCAGCGACAGATACTGGTACATCCAGAGGTTTGGTAGGAATGCAATATTTTTCTAACAGAGCCTGTAAACAAGATTCCCGGTTGCTCCAGAATCAAGTTGGGCTAGTTCGAAAAAACGGTTCTCACCGAGAAGAATTGAGACTGACAATAGCAGAGATGGAGAGGATTTATTCTTGTCTAGATTGACCTCTCCGAGCGAACCTAGACACTGGCGTTTCCCGACCTCTCCGGACAGGTACGGATCAGGTGCTCCTTACTGCCACAGTAGAAGCAACTCCCCTCGGCACGGCGTAAGTCCTGACGGGCTTTGACCATCTTGGTCTGGTCGACCTGCATAGGCTCAGAAGTGTGTACCTGGGGAGAAACGGAAGGAGTTACGGGTTTCTGAAAAGTAGGAGCTAGACGAGGAAACTTTCTCTCACGGGTGACCTCTTTGGCGCGCTCCTGGAACCGTAGATCAATTAGATTGGCAAGAGTTATTAGGTCATCGAGAGAGGTAGGAATGTCCCGACCGGCAAGTTCATCTTTAATACGACCGGACAGACCCTCCCAGAAGACAGATATCAGAGCGTCATTATCCCAAGCCAGCTCCGAGGCAAGGGTACGGAACCGTATGGCATATTGACCCACGGTGAGACTTCCCTGACGGAGGCGTAGCAGAGATGATGCGGAGGAGGTCTTACGTCCGGGTTCGTCGAATACCTTCCGGAAGGCCGAGAGAAAGGCAGGCAGGTCGGACACCAGGGGGTCTTCTCTCTTCCAAAGAGGATTAAGCCAAGCCAGAGCCTCTCCGGAGAGATGGGAC
The DNA here is from genome assembly GCA_033576555.1 of Oophaga sylvatica. Classification (NCBI taxonomy): domain Eukaryota; kingdom Metazoa; phylum Chordata; class Amphibia; order Anura; family Dendrobatidae; genus Oophaga; species Oophaga sylvatica. The sequence goes on from JARQOD010000001.1 coordinate 576,956,148, forward strand.
ATGATGAAGGCAATTTTGGCCCGGTCGGAGTTAAACTGGTGGGACAGGAGTTCAAAGTACAGGGAGCACTGGTTAATGAATCCCCGAGCCATAGCAGGGTCGCCTCCAAAACGAGGAGGCGCTGAGAGTCGAGGTCCGGGAACGGAAACCACGGAATTGGTGAGCAGCGGAACTGCCGGATTGCGAGTCATAGGCCAGCGGTGGTTGCTGGTGAAGCAGTCAGAGTGTCCAGGCGGGAATTAACATTCCGCAGGTGACCCAGGATGGACTCCTGTTGAGACCTCTGACGAGACAGTTCATGACACAGGTCAGAGAGCGAGGGAGTTTGGGTGCCACCGGGTTCCATGGCCCGAGCAAACTGTAACGGGTCTGGGAGGCGGAACCTCTGAGCTATTATACAAGGAGGCTTTCCTTGTAAAGGAGCGGGTGGCGCCCGGGGAAGACGGACAGGAAGTCACGGCAAGTGACCGGGCAGTCTCTGGACAGACAGGCAGGTAGTCACGGCAAGTGACCGGGGCAGTCTCTGGATAGACAGGCAGGTAGTCACGGCAAGTGACCGGGCAGTCTCTGGATAGACAGGCAGGTAGTCACGGCAAGTGACCGGGCAGTCTCTGGATAGACCGGCAGGAAGTCACAGCAAGTGACCGGGCAGTCTCTGGATAGACAGGTATATACGACCAGAGATGGCTGAGCCTCCCGGTAGGCTAGCAGGCAGGTGACAGATGAGCGCCCCCAAGTGAGCAGGCGAGAGTCTCTGGAATAGCCGATGGTCACCGCATGTGAGGCCGAACCTCCAGGTAGGCTAGCAGGCAGATGGCAGATGAGCGCCCCCAAGTGAGCAGGCGAGAGTCTCTGGAATAGCCGATGGTCACCGCATGTGACGGCCGAACCTCCAGGTAGCTAGCAGACTGGTAACCGGTGAACATCAGCAGATAAACGGACAGGCTGGTCCATAGACAGACTGGCAGGTGATGGCGGCAGACTGTCGGACGATGGAGCCTCCAGGTAGGCTAGCGGACAGGTAGCAGACAGCAAAATGGCAGGAAACAGGCAGGTAACTGGTAACGGAACCTGAGGGCTGAAGCAGAGTAGTGAACAGTGCAACAACATTGCTCGGCACCTCCATTAAGGAGGAGGTGCTTTATATAAGGTGGAGTCCTCCGGCATTGGCCGGGGACCTTTTTTGAAAGATGCGCGCGGCCCCTTTAAGAGCGGGGGCGTGCACGCGCGGCGCCCTAAGCCCAGTGGCAGGGAAGGAGCGCGCAGCCCCAGCAGGGCGGAAGGAGGACGCTGTGTGAGGGTAAGGAGAGCGACGTCCCTGCCTGGCATGAGGACGCTGGCGCAGGGGAACAGCGTCCCTGCCTGGCAGAGGACAGGGACGCTGGCGCCGGCGCTACAATACCTCAGAATTCATTCTGCTGCTTCTGTCCTGTGTCACATCATCAATAAACACTAGTGACCCAGTGCCACTGGCAGCCATGTATGCTCAAGCCATCACACTGCCTCCGCCGTGTTTTACAGATGATGTGGTATGCTTTGGATCATGAGCTGTACCACGCCTTCGCCATACTTTTCTCTTTCCATCATTCTGGTAGAGGTTGATCTTGGTTTCATCTGTCCAAAGAATGTTCTTCCAGAACTTTGCTGGCTTTTTTAGATGTTTTTTAGCAAAGTCCAGCCTAGCCTTTTTATTCTTGATTCTTATGAGTGGCTTGCACCGTGCAGTGCACCCTCTGTATTTGCTTTCATGCAGTCTTCTCTTTATGGTAGATTTGGATATTGATACGCCTACCTCCTGGAGAAGTGTTATTCACTTGGTTGGCTGTTGTGAAGGGGTTTCTCTTCACCATGGAGATTATTCTGTGATCATCCACCACTGTTATCTTCCGTGGGCTCCCAGGTCTTTTTGCATTGATGAGTTCACCAGTGCTTTCTTTCTTTCTCAGGATGTACCAAACTGTAGATTTTGCCACTCCTAATGTTGTAGCAATTTCTCGGATGGGTTTTTTCTTGTTTTTGCAGCTTAAGGATGGCTTGTTTCACATGCATGGAGAGCTCCTTTGATCGCATGTTTTCTTCACAGCAAAACCTTCCAAATGCAAACAGCAAACCTCAAATCAACTCCAGCCCTTTTATCTGCTTAATTGAGAATGACATAACGAAGGGATTGCCAACACCTGTCCATAAAAAAGCCTTGGAGTCAATTGTCCAATTACTTTTGGTCCCTTTAAAAACAGGGTGGCACATGTTAAGGAGCTGAAACTCCTAAACCCTTCATCCAATTTTAATGTGGATACCCCCAATGAAAGCTGAGAGTCTGAACTTCAACTGCATCTGAATTGTTTTGTTTAAAATTCATTGTGGTAATGTCTAGAACCAAAATTAGATTAATGTTGTCTCTGGCCAAATATATATGGACCTAACTGTATTTCCAGAGTCACACACAGACGCTCACAGGCTCAGTATGGATTAGACCAGAATATAAAAAGCAGAAAAAGGGTACTGTATCAGAAGCGTAAAGCTGTATACAGTGTAGGGGTAGATCTCCATATATATTTCCGGAGTCACACACAAACGCTCACTCAGTATGGATTTGACCAGAATACTAAAAGCAGAAAAAAGGTACTGTATCAGAAGATACAAGGTGTATATAGTATAGGGGAAAATTTAAATCTCTGTATATATTTCCGGAGTCACACACAGACGCCCTCACAGGCTCAGTATGGATTAGACCAGAATATAAAAAGCAGAAAAAGGGTACTGTATCAGAAGCATACAGCTGTATAAGTGTAGGGAAATTGTAATTCTCCGTACATATTTCTGTAGTCACTCACAGACGCTCACAGGCTGAGTATGGATTAGAGCAGAATATAAAAAGCAGAGAAAGGGTACTGTGTCAGAAGCGTACAGCTGTATTCAGTGTAGGGGAAATTTTAAATCTCCGTATATATTTCCGGAGTTACTCACAGATAGTCAGCATGTATTGTCCGTGATACCAGCCGGTATACGGTAGTGTGTGAGGAGCGTACAGCTCTATACGGTGTGGAAAAAATGAACGCTCCGTAACTGTGCAGAAAAATAGAATAAAAGTGTTTGCGCTGTGTAAAAAGCAGTCTGCACAGCAGTGTACACACAGCAATACAGCTAGCAGGCAGCCTACTAACCAGCACTGCTGCACACAAGAAAATCCTCCCCTGTCACTTGCAGGCAGCCTAATTACCAGCGCTACTGTACACAAGAAAATCCTCCCCTGTCACTGGCAGGCAGCCTAATTACCAGCGCTGCTGCACAAAAGAAAATCCTCCCCTGTCACTGCACACTGACTGTACAGCACAATTGCTATCAGCACAAGCACAGAAGAATTTCTCTTTCCAGCCCTAACTCTCTCCCTACTGATAAACAGCGTCAGCAACCTCTCCCTACTGTTAAGATCGGCAGAAGTAAAATGGCGGTCAGTGGTCAGGGCTTTTATAGACACTGTCGTCGCTGTTATCTTGTTAACCCTTTCCTCCTCGGAATGTGGTACCAGAGAGAATAAGACACAAACCAAAGGGTGCATCAATATACTCTACTCTTTATTGCTAATGAAGGGGCTTATATAACCCCTGAAGCAGGAAGCGGAATTACCATATATGGCAGTTAATACAACTTAGCACGTAACATACTGTTTTCTAACCAAACTTTCCATCTTTGCCTTTAGCCCCTGATTTTCGCTCCCAGCACAGAGTATCTCTTTATGTCAGGGGAGTGTTATCAATGAAGGAACATTCCTTTCTTATCTTCCCTTCTGCTATGCCTCAGCTTCCCAAGGCCTTGAGAAGAAATACTGAATTTAACTCTAACATCCCCTCCTTTTTTTCCTTCATTTGATCAATACACATCTTCATATCTCCTCTTTGTCCTAGTACATCGTCTAATACACATCAAACAAATTTTAAAAAAACTAAATAGATAGCAAGACATATCAATAAAACCTGTAGGCCAGCTTGTATTATCCCAGTCAGCCATCCCCCTATGCCTTTGAACCAATTTGCGGGGTTAAGAAAGGAGAAAGTATTTGCCCACCATGAATCTTGATTCTTCAGATTTGCCTCATCATATAGTTTCCTTAACTTTATGACATCCTCTAGCTTATGTTTAAGGGTTAAAACACTAGAATTATCAATACAATGGCAACATGCAGGTCCAATAATCTGGCACATCCCTCCTTGAGCTGCAGTCAGGTAATCTAACACGAGGGTATGTTGGTTAGTAACAATAATTAGCTGTTCTGTACTGCAAGGGACCCATTCATGATATCTAAAATATCCCATATTTGATCATCTAGGTAATCTGTGGATTCTACCAACTTATCCCATGTCTGAGTTATCATAGGGTAGATGAATAATGCACTGAAAAATTTATTTGCTATCCCCATCTCCACTATGTGTGGTCTCCCATTTGGGCGAGGTCTATTGTCTGCAGATCGTTTATGTAATGTACAAATCCAACAGTTTGCAACAGTTTGGTTTTGTTCTTTCAGTCCATCCACTAAAACTAAGTGGTGTCTAATGAATCTGTTATCATTTCCATCTACTTCGGCTAAGTCTGTTCCAAGCATCCGTTACTGCAAGGATGCAAGCAAATGTCATTAGTAGCATCATTCCTCTTCTGGAGGCTCTCCAAGGATCTTCTTACAATGCGATGCGTGGATCCAAGTTTCCTTGCCTTGTAGCTTGACTGCGGTACTTGTCGTCAGTAGAACTTGAAAAGGTCCATCAAATCTCGGATCCAGACTCTTTCTCACGTGTCTTTTAATGACTACCCAGTCTCCGGGCTGCAAGCTGTGACTCCCAGGATCCTGGTTCGGATCTGGAAGAGAACTGAAGACATTATCATGTACTTTTTTGAGTCTTTTATGCAAATCCCTTACATATGAGCTTAATACATGGTTACTCATTTCCAGTGCTTGGGGAAAGAAACATCCTAAGCTAGGCATTTTGCCAAATAGTACTTCATACGGAGAAAGTAAGTTTTTCTATTTGGAGTGTACCTTACTGAGTATAGGCTAATGGTAAACATTCAGGCCAAGATTTCCCTGTTTCAGCCATGGCCTTTTGGATTTTTAACTTCAATGTCCCATTTAGTCTTTCTACTTTTCCACTGCTTTCTGGATGATATGGGGTATGAAAAGCTTGTTGAATTCCCAGAGCTGTCAAGACTTCATTCATTATTTCACCTGTGAAATGTGTACCTCTGTCACTTTCGATCACCTCTGGTACTCCATACCTGCACACCACCTCCGCAAGCAGCTTCTTTGCGGTTGCCGCAGCCGTAGCCTTGGCAATCGGAAAGCCTCCGGCCAACCTGAGAATAAATCAAAAACACACCAACACGTACTCCCATGACCCTGATTTTTGGCAGCTGAATATAATCAATCTGCAGTCTCTGGAAAGGATAGAAGGGGCCGAGGGGCATGTTTGGATGGTGTCTTGACTACCCTTCCCTGATTATGTGTAGCACATACCATGCATCCCTGGATCAAACCTTCTATACAGGTGGAAAAGCCTGGTGCTACCCAATGCTTCTGCATCATGCTCATTACAGCAGTTTTGGACTGGTGGGTTGGCCCATGTAACATCTGGGCGACCGCAGGGTACAACGCTCTTGAAGGCATCGGCGCATCCCTCTTCCCCATATCCCAGTTGCTGCATTCAGACATGCACCTTCTTTTTCCCACTTTTCTACTTCCTCCTGGCGCACCTGAGCCTGCATCTGGGCTAAGGCATCCTCCGACACAAAGGGATTTTTGGGAGCGCTTACCTGGTCATCGTTACCCCTTGGAGTGGTCTACTGGCTCTGTTTTTGCTGCTGCATCGGCCATTGCGTTTCCTTTACTCACCTGATCAGTGCTCTGGTATGTGCTTTAACTTTTATGACAGCTACCTCTTTTGGTAATTGTAATGCATCAATTAACTGCTGGACTGCGTCAGCATTTTTAATGGGATGTCCTGCTGCCGTCAGGAATCCTCTAGATTTCCAAATTGGACCAAAATCATGAGCTATACCGAATGCGTATCTAGAATCTGTGTAGATGTTAACAATTCTACCTTCAGCTATCTTACAGGCCTCGGTCAGAGCCTTAAATTCAGCCTCCTGGGCCGACTGATGTGGGAGCATTGGTTCTGCTTTGATCACTGCATTCAGGGAGACGATGGCATACCTGGTGTGGAAGGTACCTGAGTCATCTTGGTGGCGAGATCCATCTACAAAAAAATTCAAAATCAGCATTAAGTCTCTCAGTTTCAAACACTGTGGGTAGACCTGCTGTTTCTTGTGCCATAAGCTGAACACAGTCATGAGGAATCTCCTCTCTTGGATCTTCTTTGTACAATACCTGACCTGACCCCTCCTTTAGATCCGAGAGAGGTAACAACGTGGCAGGATTAAATATGGTACATCTCTGCAAAGAAACATTTGGAGGCATTAAAAGTGCACATTGCAATCGAAGGTGACGTGCAGCTGAAAGGTGTGCCGGTTGCACCTGGTTCAGTATGGTATATACATCATGAGGTGTAAGTACTGTCATGGATGATCAAGAACGATATCTGACGATTTGTGAAACATTAGTCCTACAGCATGTACTGCCCGTACACAGGACGGGGCACCTCTAGCCACTGCATCTAGTCTTCCACTGAAATAGGCTACAGGCCTTTGATTGTCACCATGTAACTGAGTCAATACCCCTGCCGCGTGTCCCTGCTGTTCGTGGAGATACAGGGTGAATGGTAGTTCATAGTTGGGGGTTCCTAGCGCTGGAGCTGCCACAATCCTGTTTTTGAGAGAATAAAAACAGTCTATACCTTCAGGAGTTAGTTTAAAAGGCACAATGGTGATACAGTCATAGAGAGGCTGCATGAGGATTGATACAGCACGAATCCACTGCCTGCAGTAGAAACCAGTCCAAGAAATATCCTAAGAGCGGCAACATTAACAGGAATAGGAAAATTCTGTACAGCTTCTTTGCGAGCGCTGGTCAGATGTCGCCCCCCAGTGTAATGCAATGTCCCAAAAAGATAACTGAAGATTTACAGAATTTAAGTTTATCCCTTGACGCTTTACATCCAGATTGGTACAAAAACAACATGAGTGATATCGTTGCAATAGACACTGTTTCCTGGAGGGGGCACAAATCAGTAAGTCATCAACATATTATAAAAATAACATTGGCAAAATCAATAACTGTGAACCAAGCAGCTTCCTGAGATTTCTGGAACAAAAGTGTATATATATATAATATTGTACCAGCCAATACATAGAGAGTTAAATCTCGTAGTTGAAGGGGGAAGCTGAAGATTGGAATTTGTACTGTCAAGGCCATTGATAAGGAACCTTACTCTTAGCTGCAGAGATACCGAAGGTGGGGGCTAGGTTTTAACTAAAATATCCCTTGTTACCAGTTTCTGCATCTGCTGAGCAATAGCCGTCTCTTGAGCTGAAGATACTGTCTCTGTTGGGGCAGAATTGCACCTGGCTTTAATTTGACCATGACTGGCTGCACCCTTAATCTGCCCACATCTGTTTTATCTGAAGCCCAGAAATCATGCGGTATCACACCTTCCAACATTGAAGGAAATTCATTTGTGTCCTCTATACTAGCAACGTCTAGCGACATGATTTTACAAAGAGTGCTCGGCTTCAATCCTGGTGTCATAGTGACAGTCCCATTAGGATGATACTCAATATGTGCTTGCAATTGTGACAACACATCACTTCCTAAAAAAATTACATTGACCCCGTGGTGACACCATTAACTGTGTTGTACAGTGGTTCCTTGAATTTGCAGGGGAATCTTTTTAGTGACGGGGAGCAGGATAGATGGAGAGTTATAAGGAGTCGCTATAACATGGTGGGAGAAATCACTTTTCCCAAATGGCCAGTCCTCTTTCTGTAATTACTGAATTGTCTGCCCCCGTGTCCACTTGGAACTCAACCTCATGTCCCCCGGTGTTCACCTGCACTGTGCAATTAGGAGTGGGGGGTAGGGAGACAAGGGGTTCATGTGCAAGCTACCTCTTTTTGCCTGCGCTAAATCATGTTGTGCCCCCTGTGCTATTCTCGCTAGATCCTCTGCTTTAACTGATCTCCAATCTGGTCTACTTACTTTCTCTGCCTGTCTATCTTTCTTCTCACGTACTCTGACCTTCTATTCACATGCCTAGCCCTTTGATTCTTACGTACTGTGTCTATTCCAAAAACATATTCAACAAATTTGACTAAAACCCTGTGCATCCTCACGAATACCCGACGGGAGGGGCTGGTCAAACCACTGCGTAGTTTGTGTGTCCTCTCTCCCTCAGCCTGCAGTTTCCTTATCTGTAGAATGACCTTGGTCTAAAGCGAAATGCCATCTCGCTGCTGCCAGCACTTATCTCTGCTTGCTGTCACTGACTTCTGCATTGTCAGGTGTGGTCCTACACACATAGCACTTGTATGTCTCATCTATCAGTCTATCGTATCTAGCTTCATCTGCCAATTTCCCTTCTTCTAAGCGCTTGCAGATCCTGTCTAGTTGCTTTATTAGAGCCAACTGCTCTGTAGGGCTCCATGGTCTGTATAACACTACTGTCCAGGGGGGGGGGAAGCAGACAGGAGGGTAAATCAGTCATCCCTGTTTTTGTCAGTCTGTATCGTCCGTCTCCTAATTCTTCAGTCTTTTCTTCTAAGTAATCACACGCACTCATCCACAGGTTCACTGTTTTCAACAGTCCTTTGTCTCTCAACCATCCATGATGTGAGCTAAAGAACCTTTTTCCATTTATCACTGTTCAATTCTCTGTTTTCATTCATGCCTGCTTTTCACAATCTCTGCGCACAACTAAATCTTTAGCAGAAATGCCTTCCTTGGCATTTTTGGTTCCCCATTTTTTTATATCTCCTCACCTAGAAGAGATTCTCTTGTCACCAAGACAAGTTTGTCACCAAGACAATTGCGTCACCAAGACTCTGTCACCAAGACAGTTGCGTCACTTAGACAATGGGCCACAAAGGTTTCTGAACCATTCCACTGCTGTCTTTCCAAGATTTGTACGCCAACCAAATGAACAATCCAATCACACAGACACCAAGACAAAACCACAACACAATCATTGGATCCATACTGTCATTATTCAAAGGAGGAAAGGCAGGACTGACAATTAATCTGAGGGTCTACTGGTTCAAAGGGACCAGAGCCAGGAATACCTGTGATTTACCTGGAAAGCCGACCGCTCGGGGAGGAGGGAGTCCACTATACAGTGATATAGATTTTGGGTAGAATATAATAAGTATTCTTACCCCAGCGCTGTATGTATATCACCAACAGAAGGCTCCGCTCATCCCACGTCTCCGGACCGGTCAGGCTTCCTCAGAATAGAATAACTCAGGTCCCTGTTCGGGCGCCAGTGTTGTCGTCGCTGTTATCTTGTTAACCCTTTCCTCCTCGGAATGTGGTACCAGAGAGAATAAGACACAAACCAAAGGGTGCGTCAATATACTCTACTCTTTATTGCTAATGAAGGGGCTTATATACACCCCTGAAGCAGGAAGCGGAATTACCATATATGGCAGTTAATACAACTTAGCACGTAACATACTGTTTTCTAACCAAACTTTCCATCTTTGCCTTTAGCCCCTGATTTTCGCTCCCAGCACAGAGTATCTCTTTATGTCAGGGGGAGTGTTATCAATGAAGGAACATTCCTTTCTTATCTTCCCTTCTGCTATGCCACAGCTTCCCAAGGCCTTGAGAAGAAATACTGAATTTAACTCTAACAACACTATGACGCCCCCCAAAGCAAGCCAATCACTGCAATGCCCTTCTCTAAGATGGTGGTGGACGTTGCCGATGTCATCTCGTTGCCCACAGTGTACGTCCTTGCTCATTGGCTGAAAAAAGGCACCTGAAAGCATTCTGGGAAAACCGACTTTGGCGCTCGGGTCGACGACCGCATGGCCAACTTCACGCTATGGTCGGGTTTCGATCGGCGAAACCCGACTTTGACTAAAGTCGGCGACTTTTGAATCTGACTGACCTGTTTCGCTCAACTCTAGTCACAAGCCATCAAACAAAGAAGAACTGCTTAAATATTTTTTCCCAGAACAGTGTGAAAGACTGGTGGAAGGCATGCCAAGACGCATGAAAGCTTATTATTATTGTTTCTAAATGATTATGAACTTGTTTTCTTTGCATTATTTGAGGTCTGAAAGTACTGTTTTTTTTTTAAATTTTGACCACTTTTCTGTGTCAGAAAAAAAATACAAAATTTATTGCTTGGAAATTAGGTGACATGTTGCCAGAAGTTTATAGAAAAATCAGAAAAACTGAACATTTGAAAGTGGTCTCTTAATTTTTGCCAGAACTGTAAATAATATATAATATATATATATATATTCCCCAGTATGGTTCATTACCAAACTCACAATAACTAAAGGAATTAGCTGCCACCACCAATCGTTTATACAGGCCAATTGGACAGCCATTACCTATAGCTTATTGTTTCAGGGTGACTGTGTATAGGGCAAGAGAAGCAAAGTTATTAAAGTTTCTTATATTTAGTCTAAAAAGTAGACTGTTGATTAAAATATACAAAGATCTTACAAAACGGAGCAAAACAATATTGTAAAAACAATTATATAAAGTAAAAAGGATAAACAGAGGAAATGTAATAAAACTGATGTCACAGAGTTGGCTCTATCTCTTATGAAGGAGAACTCTTTCATTTTTGGAGGATAACTGTACAAAACCACAGTGCACTGTGCCTTTCAGGACTGACACTGATCATTGTTCAATAGTTTTTATTAACAAAAGTGCCCACATACCTCCCCTTCAGTGACTTTCAACAGGGCTCGTCTTCAGAAAATTATGGGAGGTGGCTAGTTCTTTTTAGAAAATTATGCAATCCTCAACTTCTAAAATATCTTTTTTCCAGGAGGTCCCAGGCAGGAGATATTACTGTCATGTTTTCTATCATGATTATACCTTTTTATAGATAGGAAACACGGTATAGATAGCATCATCCTTCTGACTGATTTTAATTTGAAAGTGGTACTATAACCGCCCAGTGACATAAGACAATGCGTTATGTTCGCCATTTTGCCACAACGCCGAACACATCTCATATCTGTTGTGTCTATTCTGTTCATAAAAATCTCATTATTCATAACTTGCAAAGCAAGACAAAGCAGCTTAAAGTAGTTTGCCTGCTAGTTCTATGACAAAGACAGGCATTGACCATAAATCTGTTACCTCCCCAATTCTTCTGAATGTTCAGGAATTGAATGGTGTCTGTGATCTACCAGATGACCAACTTTAATTACCTGTTTGCAGAGGGGGAGTTATGTGTCTCAGCTGAAGTTAAGGACTATCTGGAGATCATAAAGCTAAGTTTGCTCTGTGTAATCCATGCTTCAGTGTGAATGTAAGGGCCCCGTCTCACATAGCGACACACCAGCGATCCCGACAACGATCAGGATCGCTGGTGTGTCGCACATGATCGCTGCTGAGCTGCCAAACAGGCAGCTCAGACAGCGATCAGGAGAGCGACACTGCGGGTAACGTTGCTTAGTAACCCGCAGTGTACGTCGAGTTTCCAGGCACAGCCCCGCGGCTGGAAACCCGATGTGTACCTTGGTTACCATCTCCCCTGCAGCAGTGCGCTGGTATACAACGTACACGTCGGGTTTCTAGGCACAGCCCCGCGCCTGGAAACCCGATGTTTACCTTGGTTACCAGTAGATCGCTGGTCTCTTGCCTGTCACACGCAGCAATGCATGCTGGCCAGCGGGAGACCAGCGATCAAAAAAAAGTCCTGGCATTTCTGACACGACCAGCGATTTACAGCAGGGGCCTGATCGCTGGTACATGTCAGACATAGCGAGATCGCTGCTGAGATCGCTGTTTAGCAGCGATCTCGCTAGTGATCTCGCTATGTGAGACGGGGCCCTAAGAACTTTATAGATTTTACAATTATATCTAGAACAAACCCCACTTGGGACAGAGATTATGATGTCTGGAAAGTAAAGTGAGCATCCTGCTTGCAAGCAACAATATGAGGAAGTAGGGGTAACACAAAAGTTAAAAAGTGCTTGTCGTGAATGGTCCAGCCATCTTATATAATGCAAAATGTGTGCACAATTATTAGGCAGTTTGTGTTGTCAAATATGAATATCATTATTGAACCACTACAGTGCTGTCAGTCAATCCAAAAGTTTAGTAAACCTTAAGATGAATATTTAAGAAAGTAAAAGCTTGGTTTTGTCTTTCTTAGGAGAATATATTTACAACTATTAGTGTGAAAAAATGTTATGCAACTAAATGAGAAAGATTAGTTTTTCAATCTCATTTGATTATTTTCATCTGTCTAAGTTAGTACCATATTTTTTGGACCATAAGACGCACTTTTTTCCCCCAAAATTTTTGGGGAAAATGGGGGTGCGTCTTATGGTCGCAACATAACCGGAAAGTTCAGTGGCGGCGGCGCTCCCAATGCAGCTTGGCTGCGATGCGGTGGTGGTATCCGGGCAGCAGCGGGCCTCTGGGCTGCGTGGGGGGCTCCGCCGGCATCTCGTCCCAGCCGGAAAACCCCCCGCAGCTGCGACGCGGTGCCGGTGCCTCCGGTGGCGGTCCCGATCCAAAGTGTGGTGCGGTGCGGTGGTGGTGTTCGGGCAGCAAGCGGGCCTCTGGGCTGCGTGGTGGGCTCCGCCGGCATCTCGTCCCAGCCGAAAGCCCCCCCGCAGCTGCGACGCGGTGCCGGCATGAGGAATGGCCGCCTGGGGCCTCCGGCAAGATGGCCGCCGCATACTCTCGTTCAAATCTCGGCAACGAGATCTCTTCCCGAGGACAAGATCTCGTTGCCAAGATTTGAACGAGAGTATGTGGCGGCCATCTTGCCGGAGGCCCCAGGCGGCCATTCCTCATGCCGGCACAGCGTCACAGCTGCGGGGGGACTTTCCGGCTGGGATGAGATGCCGGCGGAGCCCCCCACGCAGCCCAGAGGCCCGCTTGCTGCCCGAACACCACCACCGCACCACTCTTTGGATTGGGACCGCCACCGGAGACACCGGCACCGCGTCGCAGCTGCGGGGGGGCTTTCCGGCTGGGACGAGATGCCGGCGGAGCCCCCCACGCAGCCCAGAGGCCCGCTGCTGCCCGGACACCACCACCGCATCGACAGCCAAGCTGCATTGGAATCGCCGCTGCCACCACCGGATTTGTGAGTATATGGCCACCCTGGCCACCCCACAGAACACAGCCACCCCACATAACACAGCCACCCCACATAACACAGCCACCCCACAGAACACAGCCACCCCACAGAACACAGCCACCCACATAACACAGCCACCCCACAGTGCCCAACCACCCAACACAGTGGTAAGCTAAATTCGGACTGTAAGACGGACCCCCATTTGACACATTATTTTTTTTTTCCCAATTTTCCTTCTGAAAATTTGGGGTGTGTCTTATGGTCCGGTGTGTCTTATAGTCCGAAAAATACGGTAGTTAAAATAACAATTAATGAAACATCTCAAAATATGCAAAAAATACATTTCTGATATTTCAAAAAACATATCAGAGCACGGTGGTGTCCCACCGGCAGGCGCCTGGCAGTGACTACTCACCGCGTCGCAGCGGGGGGTCCCCTCTCTGGCCGATCACTTTGCTGGGGCCATGGACAAAGGACGGGGAAGCGGTTCTGGCTGGAGACGGGGATTTATTCCCGCCCTGTGCGGGCGCCATCTTGATTAGAGCATGGAGGCGCCAGACGGTGAGTAAGACAGAAGAGGGGAGAAGCAAAGGACACTGCTGGGCTTTGAGGTGCTCACCAGAACTGACACCCGTACATTGGGGGCCACACAATCTATCCCCCCCTGCACATAAAGCCAGGCTCATCATTTGTCAAGCAGAGCCCCAGAAAGAAAAAAAAGTAAAAAGGAAAACGGAATAGTAACCTATTGCTATACAGGCTTTGGGGAGCATGATTAATAATTTCCCCTTTAAAGGAGGTCAGATTTTGCACCACAGATTAAAAAAGACATACCAATACAGCACGCAATAAGGCTCTTCTACGCTTCACTACAGGAAATGGCGGTACGAGTGGATCCTGTAATGCCTGTCTAATCTACTCAATTTGCTGGCAAGGGGGAAATGATAATGTTCTGACAACGTTTAAGCTCTGATTACACAAAAATTAGCCATGGGGAAAACTACAGTAAAAGCCCTGAAAAGCTCTACCAGAGCTGCAAAATCTTTAACACAAGCTGATGTTGACAAATTTTTGAAAAAACAGCCACCCTTCAAGAACCTATCAAATCACTGGGTCGTATAGATTCACAACTAGAGGAGGACTCTGATTCTGATCTAGAGAGCGACTCTGATAGAGGGGGGCAACAAGAGACACCCTAGTGACACGCATGTTCATTAAAAGAATCCTCTCAAAAGTTATGGAACCTATAGGAAGGGAACTGGCTGAAATAAAACAAGATTTGTTGCAACAAGGCCACAGGCTGGAAGTGGTTGAAAACTATCAGACAACACTGTCAATTTATTTGACTGTCTCAGTGAGCATGAGCATCAGATGCATATGATCCATAATACGCTAGAAGATCACGAAAATCGTGAACGTAGAACCAATATCCGTATCAAGGGGCTCCCAGAATCAGTAGCGTTCGAAGCACTAACTAAAGCCTCAAAGGAGATCTTCAGCAAGCTTTTGCTAGATGATGATACCAGAGACATTGAGCTCATTAGAGTACACAGATCTCTGCGCCCCAAACCCAAACAATGGGAGCCCCCAAGAGATGTGTTATGTCGTTTCCTTGACTATCGAGTGAAGTACTTGGACTTCGCAGAGCACGCGAAGCGCAAGAGATCATATATGAAAGTGCACGAATCAATCCTCTTCCAAGACCTGTCAGCCACTATGCTCAAAAAGCGGAAAATTCTAAAGCCGTTTACGGAAGCTTTGATACAAAAAGGACACCGCTTTCGCTGGTTGTTTCCCTTTGGGATATTTATAACAGCAGGAGATAGAAAACTTCAGGCCAGGTCGTCCTTGGAAATCAAAGAAATTTGCAACACTTTGGACATTACACTGGAGACCTATCCTAACTTAGAGGTATTCCATTCAGCCTCCAACTATCAACGCCTATCGGCCCCAACACCCTGGCACTTGGTGGGAACTCCAAAATCCCAGAAGCAAAAGAAGAAACTCAATAGGACCTCATCCTCCAAAGGAGATGAAGGAGTGGGGTGAAACAGAGATCCCATACAGAGTGGTAGCCTCATCTTAGACTTTCCTGCTACTTCTAAAACCCATGGATAATAGTTCTACCAGTTGTAGATTAGTACCCACACTTGAAATGGTGTTAACTAAATGTTAGATTTTCTTGTATTGGTGTGGACTTGACATACGCTCCAAGAATCCTCAACCACTTTAACACCAATGTCAATGACTACACATGATAAGGTATTTATTTTTGCCTCCTTTAATGCAAATGGTCTTAACTCACCGATCACCAGGCGACAAACATTAGATACTCTTAAGAGACAAAGGGCTGATATATTAATGGTCCAGGAAACACATTTCAAACTAGAAAAAATTCCTCAGTTTGAACGAGCACACTATGACACGTGATATCATGCAACGACAAACAGGTGGGCTCAAGAGGCGTCTCTGTGGCGATAGTGAGGGGAGTGCCCTTCCAGCTACATAAGACACTGATAGACACCAATGGCCGATACGTATTTGTCCAGGGTCTCTTAGCTGGGAATATGCTCACTATTTGTAGCCTATATGCTCGTAATAAGAAACACGTGAAGTGGCTGATGGCCACCCTCAACAAAATAGAAGACTTTAGGGAAGGAACTTTAATTTTAGGAGGGGACCTAAATATGGCACTAGACCCCATGATCGATACTACAAAAAAGAAAAGCGCGTTATCCCATAGGGATCTCGTTAGAATTAAAAAGAAATTGGGGTCTATGCAGATGTTAGACATTTGGAGGTACTTACACCCCAACGATAAAGACTTTACATTCTACTCTCACCCACACATGACCTACCACAGACTAGATTATATCCTTATCCCTATGCAGTTACTCCCAAACGCTCGGGCTTCAGATATCCATCCTAATATACATTCTGATCAGTCCATAGTATCCCTTGGAATGACGCTTGTCAAACCATATTCCGTAAATATGAATGACTCGGTCCTGGCGGATCCAGAAGTCCGCACCCGAGTCACCAAAGTGACCAACCTTTGACCAAAATGACACAGTGGAAATCGCTGACCCGATCCTATGGGAGGCACATAAATCAGTAATTAGAGGAGAATTAATATCAATCACCTCATATCGAAATAAGCAACGCCAACAAGAGATAAAAACATTATGCAAAGAGATATTTAAGCTGGAGATAGAGCATAATAAACAAACGGATACTACAATATTGAAATTACTAACTCAGAAAAGACAGCATCTGAAAGACATCTTAAACAAAAAATCAGCAAAATGGTATGCCTCATGGCGAACTAGAATGTTCGTGCACGGAGATAAAGCCACTAAATTAATGCTCTCTAGAATACGGAAACGCCAAGCCCGTACTTATATTCATTTAATTAAAATGCCAAACGGGCAGAGCTCCGAGCTTACTCACAAATTGAGTCAGAATTTCTGGAATACTATAAGCAGCTGTACAATTTACGCTCATCAGAGTCAAAATTAGATAAACAGAACAGAGAAAAAGATATCAGAAACTACCTGACCCGCCTGAAACAGTTAACAGATAAGCAACAAAAACAACTAACTAGACCCTTTAATTTGGAAGAGGTCCAATCTGCCCTGTCGAAGAGCCCAAGTGGGAAGGCACCTGGACCTGATGGCCTACCAATTATATACTATAAATCTTTCTCCCCAATCTTAGCCCCACGCCTGTTGAACATGTGCAACGCCATCTTGAGTGAGGATTCTTTCCCTGCCCAAGCGTTGGAAGCTAAAATATCGTTAATTTACAAAGAAGGTAAAGACCAGGAACAATGCGGTAGTTACAGGCCGATATCATTTTTAAATGTCGATCTGAAGCTATTTGCAGGCTTGCTGGCACGTAGAATAGCCGAGTTTTTGCCGACATTAATCTCTTGAATCCAAACGGGCTTTGTGGGGGGGAGAGAGGGGAAGGATAACGCATACAAAATATTGCATCTCATGCAGAATGTGAAAAAGAATAAACTCCCGCTAGTCCTTCTTGGGACAGATGCGGAAATAGCCTTCGACAGGGTGGATTGGACCTACTTGGAGGCGGTGTTGCTGGGGTTTGGATTCCCAGGTCAGTTGGTCTCAACCATAATGAAGCTATATAATGATCCCAAAGCCCGCATTGGAATCAATGGCTCGCTAATGGACACATTTACTATTAAAAATGGCACGCGACAGGTCTGTCACGCTGTCATCATTGCTTTTTGTGTTAGCAATGGAGTCCCTATTAAGAGATGTGCAACAGAACACAGAGATAGAGGGCATTAGATTTGGAAAGGAACACTATAATACAGCGGCCTTCGCTGATGATTTACTGGTCATGATGACGAAACCCTTAAAAGCTTTCCAGCCCTGATGAAAGTCATAGGCGAATACAGCGGCCTTTCTAATTTCAAGGTAAACGTGTCCAAGTCTGAGGCATTGGATCTAAATGTACCACAGCACACACTCAATAAATTAAAGAACTTGTACCCATTCACATGGCCTAAGAGCCATATTACTTATTTGGGGATTAAAATAAGTAGATCTGACAAAGAATTGTTCACGCTTAATAACCTCCCACTATTAGCTCACGCTGCTGCTACAATTAAGTCATGGAGAGACCCATTCCTATCGTGGATGGGGAGGAAAAATTTAATAAAAAGTCTGATATTACCAAAATTTACCTACATGTTTTAAATGTTGCCCATTCATGTCCCGGAGTTCTACCTAGCCAAAGTAAATTCCCTTTTTTTCAAATATATATGGAGGAACTCAAAACCCCTTATAGCATTTCGCACACTGACATTGCCTAAAACGAGAGGTGGCATGGGAGCCCCTAATATTAGGAACTATTACTATGCAGCAGTGCTGTCACGGACAGTAAATATAATTCGAGGATCACAAGACAAACAGTGGCTGGCAGTGGAGAGGGAGCTCTCACCTCAGTCGATCAGATCCTTCTTACTGACCTTTACAGGACGAGAGTCTCTCCCTCCACACCCAAATGTGCTCACACGCACCCTCCTTAAGATATGGTCAAAAACACATAAAAATCTTATTCCCCCTTCATCTCCTATTTTAACGCTTGCGGATGCCCTAGCTCATCCCATGGAAGTCTCTGCTAAGGTCGAGCTCCGTGGTCAAAAAATCTCAATAGATCAGTTAATGGTGGATGGGGCTCTCCTCTCATTGTCCGAGATGCGCAGACTCCCTGGCCTTGTGAAAATGAACTTTATACAACATTCCGCACTAAAATCAATGTTGAAAAAAATGTGCTACAATGCTGATATATTACGTAAGACTACAACATATGAAGTCTTATGCTCTAAGTCAGCCAGACCCACAAAGGTGCTGTCCACAATCTATCAAGCACTTTTATCAGAAAATGTTTGTTTAAAAAGAGCTTTCATAGCAAAGTGGGAAAAGGACCTTGGTCGCACATTTTCGCAGGAACAGGTACTTCACATATACAAAAAACTCTCATGGCCGGACAAAGTGTGTTAAAACCCAAGAGAATTCTTATAAGGTAGTATCCAGGTGGTACATTTCACAGACACAATTCCAGGCCTGGCAAATAAACTCTCATACTAACTGTTGGAGATGTGGTACTGGAGTTGGAGACTATTTCCATCTATGGTGGTCTTGTCCAAATATAAGCCAATTCTAGGCATTAATGGAAAAAATAATACAAGATATAACGGGAAGAAAGGTAAAACTGACTCCCAAAACTGCGCCTTTGAACTTTCCAGCATGCCCTGGGCACAAGCAGACTTCCACTCTGGTACACCACATTACTGCGGCCGCCAAACTTTTGATTCCCATGCACTGGAAAACCACAACTAACCCTACATCCTGAGAAATGCTTTACAAAATAGATCAATTTTACCGTATGGAGGAGTTGGTAGCCTGCGTCAACCACGCACAAACAAACTTTGAGAACGCATGGCGCCCTTGGATTCTATATAGATGAAGAGATACCTCTGTCACATTGCAACAATCGCAATAGTGTCTTTGAGGTGATTCGAGATGTCTTTTGCTGGATCGCCCCCGTCTCCACCCGTCTCCCTCCCCCTCTCCCTTCCTCTCCCTTCCTCTCCCTACCTTTCTATACCTTTACCTCTCTCTGCTGACTTTAATCTAACTCTTTAACTATCTCTTTCATGTTAAATGGTTATTGGAGATGGCACTAAGCCTTCTAAAGTGCAAATACTTGTACACTAACTGTTTTAGTTAAGAGACAACAATTCTTTTTCTTCAAGTAGGCTAGACAACCAATATGCATAGTTTGCAGAAGATTGCTATTATGAGAATGCCTCGTCAGATATTAATTGTGACATTGTCTCTGGTCTACTTATTGTGTGTTATTTGTTATTGTCTTTCTTAAAATCAATAAAAAGACCATTGAAAATAAAAAAAAGAAAAGAGAGTATGCACCCACTTCCTAAAAAAGAAACAGAAGATAGGTGCAGGGTGAAAAACAAAATCAGTAGAGAGAGAAGTCCTAGCTGGTCTTTCTCTGAGTGGCATAAACAATGGCAGTACGGTTGGACATCCAAATGAGAATATCACCAGCAGAAAATACCAGCAGGAGGAAAGTTTATATAGCCACACAAAAAAGGTAGGGCAGACAAATGAATAAATGAAAACATCTGTTAATCTAAAAAGACTAAAGCAAGGATAATAGACAAGAAACACTCATAAAAAGTAGTAACTTCTGTAGCTCAGCAGACATAGAAGTCAACCACAAAGCACAAGCTCAAGGGTTTGAACCCATACACATGACAGTTTGATTCTTCTCAAGCCCTTGGCAGTTAATGTGCATCTTTTTTTTCTCTGAGATCACACCCCAATATCCGGTACCGGAGATATCAGTGTCTGTGTGTCCGTGTGTGTACTACGTGCAGCACACGTGTGGCAGCCATGTGCCAACCATGTGCAGCATCAGTACCACACAGACAGCCACCGGGGAAGTAGCACTACTGTAAGCCGCTGTCCCCTGGCGGCTGGTGCTGTCATTCTCCCTGCTCTGCCTGCGAGTAGGGGAGAAAGATGAGCAGTATATTAAAGTCCGAACAACACTGGTGGGGGCTGTGGAATACCCCTATCATCCGCACCTACTGTCACTGTTATTAGCGACAGCAGGTGTGGGATGATGGGGTAACAGTCCCAAAAGCTCCCACCTGCTGTTGTTCGGACTTTAATATACCACTCATAGTTCTCCACTGCTCAGACAGAGCAGGGGAGAATGACAGTCGACCTCAGCACCCGCCACTGGGGAACAGCGCTTATAGTAGCCGATTCTTCCCCGTCGGCCGTCCGTGCACTCGGAGGACAGTGTGCACTGGTCTCCGTGTGCACGTGTGCTGCACGTTTTGCGGACCGTGTGCCCATGTGAAAACGGCCATGTCTGTGTGTTTTGCACACGGACACACGGTTTGTCAAAACACACTGACATCTACATAATGAATGGTTCTACGTGTGTCAGTGTCAGTGAGAAAACTGTCACCACACGTACCGGAGACACTGACGCGTGAAAGGGGCCTTACCTAGTATTTCTACAAACAGTGTATACACTAGTACAAAAAAAAGCTACCTAACAGAGTCATAGGTCAGTATAAGTAAATATAAAGATATGAAGTGTAGAATGAAGCCAAAAGGAAGGAATTAGATTAGTGAATGTTAGATGCCAGAAAAAGAAGATGTTGTTTGAGTGCATGAATAATTTTATGGAAGCATCAGTGTACAAATTGGAATAAATGATAATCTTGGCTCCTGCATTCATGGAACACTGTATTCCATGGATAGGTCACAATAACAGAGAACACTGTCAGTACACCCAGAAAAAACATCCTTCTGCACAACCATCTGAAGAAAAAATAAATTATTTATTTTTTATGTTTTCTTTTCTTTCTTCCAATGACAAGATGAGGCCTGATTAGTAGCTAATTTATTTTATCCCCTGCTTTGTGACTTGTGCAGATGTTATACACATTTAATTACTATGAAATATTTTTCTTTTTTTTAGAACCTGGTTTCATCATATAGTTTAAAAAAATGCAATATTTTATTTTAATGAGACAGCATTATTAATAGTTTTGAAGTTTCTACAGGTGCAATTTCTAGTAAACTTTTGTTGAATTATTACAGTCTTAAGCAATTTAAGTCATTAACCCCTTACTGACATTGTCAGTAATAACACATCCATGCGTCCTGGTACTTATTGATGCTGGACGGATTATTACGTCCAGGCGATCGTGCATGCACATTAGCTGTGCTTGCGCGATCGCCGCCACGTGTCAGCTAATTTTGACAGCTGACACCCAGCACTAAGTGCCAGGAATGATCTTGCACCACTCCGGCAATTTAACCCCCTAAATGCTGCGATCGAACTCGATCACAGAATTCCGGGAGCCAGCTGAGGGATGACAGCCCCTCTGCCCCTGGATCAGACTCCCCACGGTTTGAAGCGGAGTCCCAATCAGGGGCGGAACTATCGTGGAAGCAGGGGAAGCAGCTGCCACAGGGCCATGGCTAGAAGGGGCCCGTCCCTGCTGCAGCTGCTTCACCTACCACCACGGTAGTTGCGCAAGCTGCCATGGGCGTACCCACCGTGAAAGAACCGGCCCCGCCGACAATGAACTGATAGTTCATTGCGGCGGGCGGGCCCTTTAATCGTGGCGGGCGGAATGTTGTGAGTGAGGAAGGCCTTGCGGCCTTCCGTATGCAGCACAGGCGACGTGATCGTCATCATGCCGCCTGCGTGCCCTGATGACGTCACGCCGCCTGTGCCAGAAGAAGACGGAGTCCAGCGCTTCTTCTTCAGAGCAGCGGGGAGATAGGTGAGTACTGGCATTTTTTTTTTACACCGGGCCCGGCCTATGGGGGATTATGCTGGCTATGGGGGGATTATGCTGCCTGTTGGGGGGTTATGCTGGCTTTTGGGGGATTATGCTGGCTATGGGGGGATTATGGTGCCTATGGGGGATTATGCTGGCTATGGGGGATTATGCTGGCTACTGGGGGATTAGCCGGCTATTGGGGGATTATGCTGGCTATTGGGGATTATGCTGCCTATTGGGGGATTATGGTGCCTGTTGGGGGATTATGCTGGCTATGGGGATTATGCTGCCTATTGGGGGATTATGCTTGCTATGGGGGATTATGCTGGCTATGGGGGATTATGCTGGCTATGGGGGATTATGCTGGCTATTGGGGGATTATGCTGGCTATTGGGGATTATGCTGGCTATGGGGATTATGCTGGCTATTGTGGGATTATGATGGCTATTGGAGACTATGCTGGCTATGGGGGGATTATCTGGCTATGGGATTATTCTGGCTATTGGGGGATTATGCTGGCTATTGGGGGATTATGCTGGCTATGGGGATTATGCTGGCTAATGGGGATTATGCTGGATATTGGGGGATTATGCTGGCTATTGGGGACTATGCTGGCTATGGGGGGATTATGCTGGCTATGGGGATTATGCTGGCTATTGGGGATTATGCTGGCTATGGGGGATTATGCTGGCTATGGGGGATTATGCTGGCTATGGGGATTATGCTGGCTATTGGGGATTATGCTGGCTATTGGGGACTATGCTGCTTATGGGGGATTATGCTGCTTTGGGGACTATGCTGGCTATGGGGGAATTATGCTGGCTATTGGGGGATTATGCTGGTTATTGGGGGATTATGCTGGCTATTGGGGGATTATGCTGGCTATGGGGGGATTATGCTGGCTATGGGGATTATGCTGGCTATTGGGGATTATGCTGCCTATGGGGGGATTATGGTGCCTGTTGGGGATTATGCTGGCTATGGGGATTATGCTGCCTATTGGGGGATTATGCTTGCTATGGGGGATTATGCTGGCTATTGGGGGATTATGCTGGCTATGGGGATTATGCTGGCTAATGGGGATTATGCTGGATATTGGGGATTATGATGGCTATTGGGGACTATGCTGGCTATGGGGGGATTATGCTGGCTATGGGGATTATGCTGGCTATTGGGGGATTATGCTGGCTATGGGGGGATTATGCTGGCTATTGGGGGATTATGCTGGCTATTGGGGGATTATGCTGGCTATTGGGGGATTATGCTGGCTATGGGGATTATGCTGGCTATGGGGATTATGCTGGCTATTGGGGGATTATGCTGGCTATGGGGGGATTATGCTGGATATTGGGGGATTATGCTGGCTATGGGGATTATGCAGGCTAATGGGGATTATGCTGGCTATTGGGGGATTATGCTGGCTATTGGGGACTATGCTGCTTATTGGGGATTATGTTGCCTACAGGGGACTACTATGCTGCCTATTGGGGCCTATGCTGCCTATGGGGGATTATGCTGCCTATTGAGGACATATGCTGTGTATTGGGGACCTATGCTGCCTATTGGGACATTTACCTGCCTATTGGGGACCTATGCTGCCTATTGGGGACCTATGCTACCTATTGGGACCTATGCTGTCTATTGGGGACCTATGCTGTCTATTGGGGACCTATGCTGCCTATTAAGGACATATGCTGCCTATTGGGGACATATGCTGCCTATTGAGGACATATGCTGCCTTTGGGGATCAATGCTGCCTATTGGGACATTTAATATACAGAAAAAATCCCCATAATGGCATTAGAGTAATGCTGGTAGTGTGGACAACATACCCACACTAGGAACACCCACTCCCAAACAACATGCAATAATAGGAGAAGATTGGAGCAATCAGGTGATATATATAAAATTCATATTTATTGAACAGATATACAAAATACAAAATACATGTGATAGAAACAACTATTGCAGGAAAAAACCTCCAGCCCCAGAGTACAAGGCCCCACAAATATCTCAAAATATCAAATATCAGATAACAATATCGGGACATCAATATCAAAAAGCCAATTGAGAATGTAAGATGGTAACAGATTTGGCAATAGTACAAAAATATCAGCCAGGAAAGCAATGAGAGAAATAAACTAAGCCCACTATATGTATGTGGACAATATGGTATCTAAAGTGCCAGTGCTTATATATATATCCTATGCTACCCGCTATCACACATAGTCAATCAGTAAGGTAATAGACTAAACATAGAAGGATAAATGCCCATATATGTCCCATGCTACCTGAAAAAATATATCGCCGGTTAATGCAGCAAATATGCCTCTAAGTTGAGGAGAGATAAATGCCTATATGTCCCATGCTGTAAACTAATACAAATCGCTGGTCAGTACAGCAATTTGCCCCAAAGTAGGGAGAACTACAAATAGGCGCTTACCAAGAGATATGAGTGGGAGAGGAGACCCTGGGTCAGGTCAGGTAGAGCCCCGACGTGCGTTTCACGTGCCTAACCGCACCGCTTCCTCAAGGGGAGTGTATGTACAAAAGCGCTCAGAAGGACCTTTAAAAACCCACATGATCACATCATGTGATGCATAGTGACCAATAGTGGTACATTTCACGGCGCATGCGCGCAGTCCCGCAGGTCCCAGGAGAACATGCAGAGACGGCGTCATGGTCACTGACGCGCAGCCGCCGAAAACAAAGTCCCGGCGCGCGCTCAGTAACCCGGAGACGCCCCCAGCATGCCGGGAGCAGCAAGGAATGCTGCGCATGCGCACTATACCATATAGAGGTGGCAAACATGTGATGCAGACAGATGAGTATATACATCATTACATAAGTCAAAGCGGTAACAGAAGAGAAGATTCATACATATACAAAATGATAGAATCCCAGATTACAAAAAATACAATATATTAGGATACATCATATATATAGAATGTCGCAAATCTAGATCCATCAGATGAATATGCATCAATAGGGGATTCCAATCATCATGAATGGTGGGTAATATACAAATCAGATCAAACAGGTCCAACTGAATAAAGATCATGAACAAATGACAAAAGTTAGTAAAACATAAAAAAGAAAATTAAAAATTATTATCATTAAAAAATAAAAACAACACCAAACCCGTAAGGGTATTCAGATAGGCAAAAACAAGGATCAAAAAATCAATATACATACTTAACAGTTTAACAGAATGGAATTACAAGAAGGGCGAGAAAGTGAGGGCCTCATTAAGACCCTTAGGTGTCATAGTGTCCAATACCACGATCCATCTTGCTTCTACCTGAGCAAGTATTTTTTTATAATCACCACCTCTGATGCCTAGGTGGATTACATCAATGCCCCTAACCTTAAAGGTTATAGGTTCACAGTTATGGTGGTAGAAAAAGTGAAGTGGAATAGTTTTTAAATTGGACGGGTCGGTCGCTGCCTTGGCCGCGCAAATGTCCCGCACATGCTCCCTTACCCTTATTCTGAGCTCTCTTGATGTAAGTCCAATATAGATTTTAGAGCAGCCACAGGTGGCGTAATTAATGACATTTGTCGTATTACATGAAATACGGTGGCGAATCTGGAAAGTTCTAGTTCCGTCTGAGGACTGGAAAGAGGAGCAGCGCAGGACATTTGCGCAGGCAAGGCAACGACCGCATGGCGTTGAGCCCACACTAGGACCACGCAACCCAAAGGGATTGGTAACTTTGGGAACATAGTGACTCCTTACAAGGATATCACGCAAATTTTTAGACCTTCGGGCCGTCATGGCAAGAGGTACATCGGGAGAAATATTCAGACAGGGTTCAGCACTCAGAACAGGCCAATGTTTTTTCAGCACAGCTCTCATATCTTCCCACGCATGATTGAATGTAGATATGAACCTGATGGGTCCTTCATTATTAATTGGTTCATGAGTCCTTTTATTAGAGTTCAACAGGCTATCCCGAGGGGTGGCTCTAGCCCTCCTGTAGCCCTGTCTAATGCATCTATTAGAGTAGCCTCGCTCTCTGAAAAGTGTGGTCAAATCAGAAGCCTGTGCCTCAAACCTGGAGTTGGATGAGCAGATCCGCCTCGCCCGTAGGAACTGCCCGACCGGGACGGCTCTGATGGTAGATGGATTGTGAGCAGAAGACGCATGGATCAGAGCATTAACAGAAGTAGGCTTCCGGTACACATCTGTTTGGATTCGTCCAGATGTATCAACTTCAAAAAGGACATCCAAAAAGTTGATCTTACAATAGTCATATGAATATGTAAGTCGGATGTTAAAAGAATTCTGATTCAGCGTCTCCATGAAAACCTCAAGCTCTCGCACCGTCCCCCCCCACAAAAATAAAACATCATCAATATATCTGTGCCAGCACAGCACATGGGACGTAGCCGGCACGCCCCCGTCACCAAAAATAACCCCCTCCCTGGAACCCAGGAAAAGGTTAGCGTACGAGGGAGCACAAGCCGCGCCCATGGCTGTGCCGCGTCTCTACAGATAAAAATGGTCTTTGAAAAAAAAAAAAAAAAGTTTTTTCCTGCAATAGTTGTTTCTATCACATGTATTTTGTATTTTGTATATCTGTTCAATAAATATGAATTTTATATATATCACCTGATTGCTCCAATCTTCTCCTATTATTGCATGTTGTTTGGGAGTGGGTGTTCCTAGTGTGGGTATGTTGTCCCACACTACCACATTACTCTAATGCCATTATGGGGATTTTTCTGTATATTAATTGTTCCTGTGTTCTTCACAGATTTTCCCTTCATAATAATATGGACTTTAGAGCACGCGCCCTAAACGTGGAGCGAGCAAATTAACGACTCGTTGCAGGATACTTCCGGCGGGTCTTCGGAGGGTTATGAATAAGGATTTACAGGATATATCTAATCAGTTTAAGGATTTACTTAGGAAACGCACCCGCATCTGGTGGAACCATGAGTTCCTAGAGAAGTATCTACAGAAGGGGTTAATACCCCGAGGACTTAGGGTCCAGGTTTTCCCCTCATTCCCAGTGATATAGGATGCATTTAAAAATAAATGGGAGACCACTGCTGATGCCTGCTCTAGAGGCTTTATGTTGCTTCTTAAAGAAATGAATCAGAAATCTCTCTCCTCTTTGGAGTTGGAAATGGAGGAATTACAAGTTAGGCTACGTAAAGATATGAGTAGTGATATTTTAAAAAAATTTAATGAAGAGATGGATGATTTATCTCAAAAATGGGCTAAAGAAATTCAATCCACCAAAGCGAAAAAATTCCAGCGAGATATGGAAGACAAGAAGGGCTTACGAGTGCATAAATGGCATAATATTCATGATAGATCCAGATCACGCTTTAGGGGTTCATCATATTCGAGGTCAAGATCAACCTCCATGAGATCTGGTTTTTCAGAAGACAACACTGCATCCAAAGCAACTGGATCAGGCACATATAATGGATCAGGGAATGTGAACAAACGCATGACGCGACAGACGACTAGAAACAGGCCAACTACTTCAGCCTCTTCCCCGTCTCAAGGGGGATTACAGGTGCTTAATCTTTCCATGCATGTTTTGACCGATGTCCAGATACGGGTTCTCTCGAGTGGATTATCTTTCTCTCCCACTAACTCTTTTAATTATTTTGTAGCCCTGAAGGATTTACATCTTTTCTCTCGGAAGATGCTCCTACGGACGCTTCACAATAAAAAGATCTCTCGTGACCCTATGAGTGAAATGGAGAGGGAGGCTCTTCAGAATTTGGAGGATCTTCTTGGCGAACAAAGTGATTCTGTTCAAAGTAGGTTTCCCTCCTCTATTACTCCCAGATCGACGAGGTTCCCCCCCTTGTCTTTAAGTCCAGCCATTGACATTTTCACCAAATTGGTTAGCGAGGACTTTAAGGATTTGTCCACACGGCGACGATATGATAATTTAACACATGCTGAGCGCCATGCTCTTATTGAATTGCAGTCCCTTCCAGATGTGGTTATAAAGCCGGCGGCTAAAGGGGGGAACATCGTTGTCTGGCCATGTATTAAATACGAGAGAGAGGCCTTTCGCCAACTAAGAGATAGTCACACCTATACTAAGTTAACCTCCAATCCTCTGACTCCCTTTTCATTGGATCTCCAATGTATTTTGAATTTGGCTCATGAGGCCAATGTCATTACTAAACAGATTCTTGATGGTCTGATTGTGAAGTGTCCTAGGGTCCCTACATTTTATCTGCTGCCTAAGGTCCACAAGGATGCCCTTGATCCTCCGGGGCGTCCTATAGTGTCCGGGATTGACGGCCCCTGTGATCGGGTATGCCAGTTCATTGACTTTTATCTCAAGCCATTGGTGGAGACTTTGCCATCATATATACGTGACACTACGGACGCCCTGGCTAGGATGGATGGCATACTTGTGGACCCAGGCACTTTACTTGTCACCGCTGACATCGAGAGCCTCTACACATGTATTGAACACTCCCTGGGGTTGGACGCGATCCGCCTCTTCCTTGGGATGTCCGACCTGGGCGGCTCTCTTTGTGAGATAATCCTTGAGCTTTTGCATTTTGTCCTCTCCCACAATTTTTTTGTTTTCAAAGACCATTTTTATCTGCAGAGACGCGGCACAGCCATGGGCGCGGCTTGTGGGCCCTCGTACGCTAACCTTTTCCTGGGTTCCTAGGAGAGGGTTATTTTTGGTGACGGGGGCGTGCCGGCTACGTCCCATGTGCTGTGCTGGCACAGATATTTTGATGATGTTTTATTTTTGTGGGGGGGACGGTGCGAGAGCTCGAGGTTTTCATGGAGACGCTGAATCAGAATTCTTTTGACATCCGACTTACATATTCATATGACTATTGTAAGATCAACTTTTTGGATGTCCTTTTTGAAGTTGATACATCTGGACGAATCCAAACAGATGTGTACCGGAAGCCTACTTCTGTTAATGCTCTGATCCATGTGTCTTCTGCTCACAATCCATCTACCATCAGAGCCGTTCCGGTCGAGCAGTTCCTACGGGCGAGGCGGATCTGCTCATCCAACTCCAGGTTCGAGGCACAGGCTTCTGATTTGACCACACGTTTCAGAGAGCGAGGCTACTCTAATAGATGCATTAGACAGGGCTGCAGGAGGGCTAGAGCCACCCCTCGGGATAGCCTGTTGAACTCTAATAAAAGGACTCATGAACCAATTAATAATGAAGGACCCATCAGGTTCATATCTACATTCAATCATGCGTGGGAAGATATGAGAGCTGTGCTGAAAAAACATTGGCCTGTTCTGAGTGCTGAACCCTGTCTGAATATTTCTCCTGATGTACCTCTTGCCATGACGGCCCGAAGGTCTAAAAATTTGCGTGATATCCTTGTAAGGAGTCACTATGTTCCCAAAGTTACCAATCCCTTTAGGTCGCGTGGTCCTAGTGTGGGCTCAACGCCATGCGGTCGTTGCCTTGCCTGCGCAAATGTCCTGCGCTGCTCCTCTTTCCAGTCCTCGGACGGAACTAGAACTTTCCAGATTCGCCATGGTATTTCATGTAATACGACAAATGTCATTAATTACGCCACCTGTGGCTGCTCTAAAATCTATATTGGACTTACATCAAGAGAGCTCAAAATAAGGGTAAGAGAGCATGTGCGGGACATTTGCGCGGCCAAGGCAGCGACCGACCCTTCCAATTTAAAAACTATTCCACGTCACTTTTTCTACCACCATAACTGTGTACCTATAACCTTTAAGGTTAGGGGCATTGATGTAAACCACCTAGGCATCAGAGGTGGTGATTATAAAAAAATACTTGCTCAGGTAGAAGCAAGATGGATCGTGGTATTGGACACTATGACCCCTAAGGGTCTTAATGAGGCCCTCACTTTCTCGCCCTTCTTGTAATTCCTTTCTGTTAAACTGTTAAGTATGTATATTGATTTTTTGATCCTTGTTTTTTGCCTATCTGAATACCCTTACGGGTTTGGTGTTGTTTTTATTTTTTAATGATAATAATTTTTAATTTTCTTTTTTATGTTTTACTAACTTTTGTCATTTGTTCATGATCTTTATTCAGTTGGACCTGTTTGATCTGATTTGTATATTACCCACGATTCAGGATGATTGGAATCCCCTATTGATGCATATTCATCTGATGGATCTGGATTTGCTACATTCTATATATATATGATGTATCCTAATATATTGTATTTTTTGTAATCTGGGATTCTATCAT
Organism: Oophaga sylvatica; assembly: GCA_033576555.1. Lineage (NCBI taxonomy): Eukaryota > Metazoa > Chordata > Amphibia > Anura > Dendrobatidae > Oophaga > Oophaga sylvatica. Next base: position 576,986,444 of record JARQOD010000001.1, read on the forward strand.
TTTGTATATGTATGAATCTTCTCTTCTGTTACCGCTTTGACTTATGTAATGATGTATATACTCATCTGTCTGCATCACATGTTTGCCACCTCTATATGGTATAGTGCGCATGCGCAGCATTCCCTGCTGCTCCCGGCATGCTGGGCGCGTCTCCGGGTTACTGAGCGCGCGCCGGAACTTTATTTTCGGCGGCTGCGCGTCAGTGACCATGACGTCTCTGCATGTTCTCCTGGGACCTGCGGGACTGCGCGCATGCGCCGTGAAATGTACCACTATTGGTCACTATGCATCACATGATGTGATCATGTGGGTTTTTAAAGGTCCTTCTGAGCGCTTTTGTACATACACTCCCCTTGAGGAAGCGGTGCGGTTAGGCACGTGAAACGCACGTCGGGGCTCTACCTGACCTGACCCAGGGTCTCCTCTCCCACTCATATCTCTTGGTAAGCGCCTATTTGTAGTTCTCCCTACTTTGGGGCAAATTGCTGTACTGACCAGCGATTTGTATTAGTTTACAGCATGGGACATATAGGCATTTATCTCTCCTCAACTTAGAGGCATATTTGCTGCATTAACCGGCGATAATTTTTTCAGGTAGCATGGGACATATATGGGCATTTATCCTTCTATGTTTAGGTCTATTACCTTACTGATTGACTATGTGTAATAGCGGGTAGCATAGGATATATATAAGCACTGGCACTTTAGATACCATATTGTCCACATACATATAGTGGGCTTAGTTTATTTCTCTCATTGCTATCCTGGCCGATATTTTTGTACTATTGCCAAATCTGTTACCATCTCACATTCTCAATTGGCTTTTTGATATTGATGTCCCAATATTGTTATCTGATATTTGATATTTTGAGATATTTGTGGGGCCTTGTACTCTGGGGGCTGGAGGTTTTTTCGTGCAATAGTTGTTTCTATCACATGTATTTTGTATATCTGTTCAATAAATATGAATTTTATATATTTCACCTGATTGCTCCAATCTTCTCCTGCTATTGGGACATTTACCTGCCTATTGGGGACCAATGCTGCCTATTGGGGACATTTACCTGCCTATTAGGGACTCTCGCACCACACCAGTCTGAGCCTGAGCTAAAAGAGGAGGTGCGCCACTATGTGCACTGATGAGGATGAAATTATATGGATTGGCAAGGCTGCAGTGGTGGGCAGTGCAGGCTGTATGTCTCTGTGATTGGCAGTTTTATTGCTGGTATATTGTTTTTGTAGCACTGTATATATATTGGTATTTTACTAATAGCAATTTGGAATCCCTAGGAAATAATGATATCAAGAAAGAGAAAAATTGCTTCACTTGTGACAAATATGGAACCGAACATTGACCATCTCATTAGCCAAAAGCAGGCCCGTAGTTCCCATTGAAATACCAGTAAGTTTGTTGATTTTTAACTTTACTTGTTCTTTATTTTAAGTATTGTATTTGTTCCTGTTTTGTTTTTTTTTACTTCAAAATAAGTGTAGTATATGGTGTATACAGGGTCATACATATTGTGTGCAGTATATAGAGTGTAGTATATGGTGTATACAGGTCATACACATCGTGTGCGGTATATAGAGTGTATATACACTGCTGTATTATACTTTTCATATACAGGTTATAATGCCTCTTATTCTTTGTATAGAGGTTAGTGTGCCATGTATAATATATGGTATATACAGCGTAGTGTCACATACACTGCTGTATTATACAATATACAACAGTTCTAATGCTCCATTCCTAATATGCAGGATAATGTACAGTGTATATGATGTAACCTGTATAAAATGCGACATTGGCTTTCCCCCCCTAGTTTTGATCCTGGGTACGCCCATGCCAGCTGACGGTGGTGTGAGTCTGATATGGGGCCCGCCGCCACCTCCGGCGCCGCTATGAGAGGAGGTGGGACGGGCCCCGAGCAGTCCGGCACTTCCGCGTCATGTGACGTGGGGGCGCTGCGCGCGCTCTCACGTCACATGCAAGGCTGGCGTGGTGGACGTCGGAGCGTGGAGGACGGAGCGGCGCGCGGAGCAGAAGAGCTGGAGGACGCAGTCACCTGAGGATTGGCAGATTGGTAAGTATGCTTGCTGAGTCTGACTCTCTTTTACAGGGACGCGGCAGCCGCAGCTTCCCATCCCGGCACTTGAGGAGAGGGGGGAGAGCGGAGGGGGGAGGTGTGAGTGTATCAGGGGCCCCAGGACACAGCGGGCCACATTAGAGGCCCCAGGAAGCAGCAGGCCCCTAATGGGGCCCTAGGAAACAGCAGGCCCCATTAGGGGCCTAGTTCCAAAGGAAGCAGCAGGCCCCATTAGGGGCCTAGGTCCAAAGGAAGCAGCAGGCCCCATTAGGGGCCTAGGTCCAAAGAAAACTGCAGGCCCCATTAGGGGCCTTGTGTCCCAGGAAACTGCAGGCCCCATCAGGGGCCTAGGGCCCCAGGAAACTGCTGAATAAGGTAATTATGTTACATTATTCTTGTGAAGAAGAAATTTGTAATCTAGCCCATAAATTGCTTTCAAAATGGATGATTTATTCAGTAGAACAAAAGTACGGTATACAGAACAATCTTAGATTATTCTGTATACCGAACTGTTGTTCTACTGAATAAATCATCTGTTTTGAAAGCAATTTGCAGGCTGGATTACAAGTTTCTTCACACATTTACTCTGGAGAAAGCCTACCTTCGTCACTACCTCAGTTGCTTCCTGGGAGTTGGTTCTTTTCTGTTATTTCACTATCATTAGTCCAAAAACCTCTAACTTTGGATAATAAAGGTATCTTTCTTAACACAACTTGGGTAGACCGGGATTGGCAATGCGCGCGGGGGGGGGTCCATTGTGAAGTTTGCTGTGGGGCCCTGCCGTTCCTAGTTACGCCCCTGATCCCAATCATTGCAATGGGGACCTGACGTCATCATGATGACATCTGTGTCACCAGAGCTAGGAAAGTTGCTTGATCATGCTCAGTGCATGATTAGCAACTTTCTCTGTCAGTGCAGAGCTGACAGTTTGCATAGCATAGGGAGGTTGCTGCATCCACATGTTATACAAGTTATTAGCCTGCAAAAAATTATTTTCCCATAGTGGGGCAAAGTAAAAAAGTTTACCCCTTAGTGACAGAGCCAATTTTGTACTTAATGACCAAGCCAATTTTTACAATTCTGACCACTGTCACTTTATGAAGTTATAGCTCAGGAACGCTTCAAAGTATCCCACTGACTCTGAGACTCTTTTTTGTGACATATTGTACTTCATGACAGTGGTAAAATTTCTTCGATATGACTTGCATTAATTTATGAAAAAAATGGAAATTTGGGAAAAATTTTGAAAATTTTGCAATTTTCAAACTTTTAATTTTTGTGCCCTAAAATATGGCACGAAATAGTTAATAAACAACATTTTCCACATATCTACTTTACATCAGCACAATTTTGGAAACATAATTTTTTTGTTAGGACTAGTGATTAGCGAACGTGCTTGGTAATACTCATTACTCGCCCACGCATTGCTGTACTCGTGATTCTCGGCGAGCACCGAGCATTTTCGTGTTTGCTCAGCGGGAGTTCTGGTGCACGCCCTGCATTTTTGGCGCTCTTTAGAGCACCAATCAACATGCAGGGATTGTCTACCACGCACTGTAATACCTCAGCCATCTTTGTTGTGGTATTACAGTGATTGGCTGGCCGCACAGTGTCATCAGGTGTATAAAAGACATGGCACCGCCATACTTGGCTCCTTCTGCTCCAGAATTAGTGAGTGTAGGGAGAGCTGTTGCCGAAATAGGGTCAGATTTGGGGGTTTAGAAGGTAGTGTAGGTATACCATCAAAGAAGATACAAATCCAGCTTAATCAACAGTCCTTCTAAAGACAAATTACGGGGTATATAGATTGCAGTGCTAGGTAGGAAGGGAGTGTATGTACGTATATATGTAACACCTGCACATGGAACTGTCAGAGCAGCTACTGGTATACTGGGATTTACAGACACTAAGAAGAGTTTTGCAGCTGCTGTTAAACAGGGACCTTCAGACATTAATGGTTTTTTCCCTGAGCTGCGGGGGACTACAATTCCCATGGACCCTTGTTTCAGTCAGATGACACAGCTAGGAGGGAGGAGGAACTTGGGGGAGGGAGCTGGAGAGGAAGTGAAAGAAAGTGAGAGAGCGTATGGTTCATGTAAAAGATGGAGCGCTGTGGACTTGTATTCCTCTAAAGAGCGGAGCGTTCCAGTCCCCTCTGATATACCTGCGAATCTGGAGAGAGCGCAGCCCGGTCATCAGGTGAAGCAAGCAACATTAAGGACTCGGAGAGTTCTGCCGGCACTCCCACCGTATAAAGGCCTGAATCCTGCCGCCCCCAGTTGGGGTCCAGGGAAAACTACCACCGGTGGAGACGCACCGTGAGTGCCCCTTTTCGAGACTTGTGGTTCAACCAGCCCGTTACAGTGAGTACACTACGCCCCAGACTATTTACCTTCGTGAGCATCTAAGTGCACCAACGGTTATAAATTTGCGCGCCAACATCCGCGGCAACTGGGCCCCAACGTTTGGACTGGGTTAATACAAGAGAAGGGAAACCCTGCTACGTTATATTTGCAGGGTTGGGGAAAGAATTAGGTTGTGATGTGTATATGATTTTTATAGAGCACCGTTACCTGTATTGCATGTTGTTTCTTTAAATACACTTCATTTCTGCTGCATATCCATAAACCAGTTAAACTGTTTTACTCCTGTTTTGGGTGAGTGTGTACTGAGCTATAGGCAGGGGTTTCCCGAATCAGTCCCTGGCAGAAGATAACAGTCCTTCTGCAGTCCTAGAGAGAGCTCCAATCAAGATTCGGGTGGAGGCACTGCGCCCTAAAGAGGTGAGACCCCCCATAACACCCAGCGTACCGTGGTAGCCCTGAAGGGGTGTTACAGTGGAGGCACTGCTGAGATACAGAACTAACACAGGAGTATTTACTATGGAGACTTTAACAGAGCGAGAAGTATATTTGTGGTGTGAAGAGATGGATGTTACAGCTAGACAAAGCTTTGCAGTGAGTGGTGAGCTCTGTGATGCATCTGATGAAGAGATATTGAAAATAGTTAACCGACTCACTGAACTTGCCCACCCTGAAGTGGTCGACCGCAGAAAGGAAAAGGGGGGACAGTTACCCATAGCCCTGATCTCAACCGGGCAGATCTTGAGGAAAGATTACTTCCCATCCATGATAGCCGTGTCCCCAGAGTATGGTCGACAATGGAAGATCACTTGGCCTAATGAGTCCGAAGTTGAGACCCGGCAACAGGAATCAACCACTCAGTCTAGGAAGACTAGTATACGTCCGCCCTCTACTCCCCTTAGAACCAGTCCTGAAGAGACAGCGGCCCCTGTTGATGTGCTTATGACAGCTATGGAAAAGTTAGTCAGTCAGTTTGCAAAGATGCAGCCAGAAGGGAACTACCGTCGTTTAAGAACCTTCTCGGGTGCCCTCCCCACCCCTGCTGGAGAAGAAGAATATGATACTTGGAGGGATGTCACTTTACTGTGCTTAGAAGAGTGGCAGTGCACTGATGCCGTGAAGAAGCAGAGAATAGTAGAAAGTTTGAAGGGTACTGCTATGGAAGTGGTGCAGGCTGCTTGGCGGAGCAAGCCACTAGCAACTTATCAAGATTATATGAGTGCTTTAGAAGATGCTTTTGGATCCCTGAAGATGCTACTGATCTACTCTATAAACTTCGTACCACCTACCAACAACCAGATGAGAAGATGTCCGACTATCTATACCGATTGGATAAGATGGTTCATAGAATAGTATCTAAAGGTGGAGTCAGCCCTAAAGAAGTTGATCAGTGTCGTCTGGACCAAGTACTCAGAGGAGCTCTCACTTATGATCCAATTGCTCAGCGGATGAGGTCTTGTGATAAAGAGAAGATTCCTGGTTCTTTTCATGAGTTGCTTAAGGAAGTTCGCAAGGAAGAGGTTATTTTGGCCGCAAGAGAGAAGACCTCCCCTCGGGTGACTACTGTTGCCTTGAAGCCAGCAGCCGACTGCCGAGAGAGGGAACTGCTGAAAGTCATCGAGAAACAGGGGGAGCAGATTACTCAATTGTTAAGTGCTCAGGCCAAGACCATACAGCGGTTACAAAGTGCTGCAGAGGTAGCCGAGAAGCAGACCCTGGCTTCAGGAAGAGAGAATGATGACCTGTGTAGAGTGGAAAGTAGGAAACCAGAAGGGTGCTTTGTCTGTGGGAGTCCGGGCCATATAGCTCGTCAGTGTCCAAAGAGGTGGAGCTCAAAGAACTCTTCACATTCTCCCCACCTCCCTCCGAGGCAGTCGGGAAACGGGAAAGGGGGCCAGTAGAACCCCATACTGAGCCCCCATCAGCAACTAAGACCTACTCTACCTCTCCATCCAATAGTGCCTCATCGAAAACATTGCCTGAAGGGTTAGTGGGACCAGCCCCGCATGTCCCCGCATATATCAATGGTAAATCTTGTTCAGTATTGCTGGATAGCGGATCTCAAGTGTCCATCATTTTTGAAGGATGGTATAGAGATATTTATCCAATGTGCCTCTGAAACCGCTGTCTGGACTCGTGGTGTGGGGACTGAGTGAACACAGCTATCCCTACCGAGGATACGTGTCCGTGACACTACGATTCCCAGAGACTGTTGTTGGAGTGGATAAAGAGATACCCATTATAGCGCTAATCTGCCCGGAGGCAGAGGCAGATGAGAGACCCACACCTGTCATAGTGGGAACAAATGCCAACATTTTCCGTACGTTAGCTCAGTGGTGTCGTGAAGCTGGGGGAGAAAAGTACTCGCAGACCCTATCCATCCACCCAGTCTGTCTGGAAGCCTATGTGAGGACGGAGGAGGAGAAGAGGGAACTGCAGCCTGAAAGCTTTGACCCTTGTTTTGAAGGAAGTGAGCTGAAAGGAGAAGAGAGGAGGCTAGTCATCGACGGCATGATGATGCGGGGGGCAGCTTTCTCCTTGGGCGAATGGGACATGGGCCTCGCCCAAGGAGTAGAGCATCGCATTCGGTTGAAAGATCAAAAGCCTTTCCGAGAGAGATCCCGAAGATTGGCCCCGGCGGATATCGAAGATGTTAGGCAGCATCTACGCGGTATGTTAGACACAGGAGTCATCATAGAGTCTAGTAGCCCATATGCTTCCCCCATTGTGATTGCTCGAAAAAAAAATGGAGCTATTCGGATGTGTGTGGATTATCGTACTTTGAACAAACGTACGGTTCCTGACCAGTACACTGTGCCCCGAATTGATGAAGCTTTAGATTGCCTGCAAGGGAGCCAATGGTTTTCTGTGTTAGATCTCCGGAGTGGTTACTATCAGATACCCATGTCAAAGGAAGATCAAGAGAAGACCGCTTTTATCTGCCCCATTGGGTTCTTCGAGTTTCAAAGACTGCCTCAAGGACTGACAGGTGCTCCGGCCACTTTTCAGAGATGTATGGACAAAGTAGTGGGGGACATGCACTTACGTGAGGTCTTGGTTTATCTCGATGATTCTTATTGTTTTTGGGAAGACTCTGGAAGAACACAACCAGCGGTTGTTCAAGGTGCTGGATCGGTTGAAGGAGGCTGGGTTGAAGTTGTCCCTTGATAAGTGCCGGATTTGCCAGATGACTGTGAAATATGTGGGGCACATAGTCAGCAGAGAAGGAATTTCCACCGACCCCGCCAAAGTGGAGGCTGTGGTAAACTGGCCTAAGCCCACCAAGCTGGGGGAGCTTAGGTCCTTTTTAGGATTCTGTGGATACTACCGAAGATTTGTACCCCAGTACTCTCGGATTGCGAAGCCATTAACTGCTCTTACCCAGGGGTATCCCCCTTCCGGTGGGACAGCCCGCCCCTCAAGGTCAGGGAAAAGAGACTACTTCCGAGTTAATGAACCTTTTGGGGAAAGATGGACACCCTTATGCGACGAGGCATTCGAGAAGCTGAAGTCATGTTTGACCCAAACTCCAGTGTTGGCCTATGCAGACGCCAGTAAACCATATGTGTTACATATAGATGCTTCTCTCGACGGACTAGGAGGGATTCTCTATCAGGACCATGATGGCTGTCTACGTCCCGTTTACTACATTAGTCGAGGATTGACTCCCAGTGAACGCAACTACCCAGCTCACAAACTGGAGTTTCTGGCTCTGAAATGGGCTGTAGTGGACATGCTGCATGACTACCTCTATGGGGTACGCTTCGTGGTTCATACTGACAACAATCCATTAACCTACGTGAGAACCACAGCAAAACTGGATGCCACGGGGTACCGGTGGCTTGCCGCACTCTCTCTGTATGATTTCAGCTTAAAATATCGACCAGGGATCAGTAACATTGATGCAGACACACTCTCTCGCCTGCCTAGTGAACCTTTAAATGAGGAAGAAGAAGGAGGATGGATAGAGGTCCCTGCCCCTGAGGGGAAGACTCTGTGCCATAGACATCGAACTGATGCCCTCACTCTGCAGTGCTGTGCTAAATTCTTAGGAGCATCTAGCGAAGCGCTCCCGTTGTCGTACTGTCGAGTGACAAATGTAACCCCAGACTTCTCCCTCAACTGACTCATAATCAAGTCAGGACGGCGCAGCAGGAGGATCAGTCAGTGGGGGTAGTTCGATGGTGGGTGAAGAGGGGCTGGAGGCCCGAAAAGAATGCATTAAGAACAGAGGAGTCTGTCCTGCTGATCGCAGCTAGAGTCGCTAGTAGTAAAAAATGGGCTACTATACCGAGAGACAAGGGGCCAGAAGGGAGGAGTCCGCAGGCAGCTGGTGTTACCCACCCGATTTCGGAAGATGGTCATGAAGTCCCTGCATGATGACCATGGACATCTTGGCATCGAAAAGACTACGAGTCTCGTGGCCGACCGATTCTATTGGCCTCGCATGGAAGCGGATATTGAAGAATACTGCAAATCATGCTCCCGGTGTGTGTTGAGAAAAACCTTGCCTTTGAGAACAGCCCCCCTTGTGAACATTACCAGTGATGGCCCACTTGAACTAGTGTGCATTGATTTCCTCTCCATCGAGCCTGATGAAACAATGTCAGTAATGTGTTAGTGGTCACTGACCATTTCACCCGATATGCCCAGGCCTACCCCACTAAAGATCAAAGGGCAATTACTGTGGCAAAAACATTATGGGAGAAGTTCTTTGTACATTACGGGCTGCCTGCCCACATCCATACCGATCAAGGAAGAGATTTCGAAAGTAGACTAATCAAGGAGCTATGCGCTCTCTGTGGGATCAAGAAATCCAGAACCACGCCATATCACCCCCAAGGGGATCCTCAACCTGAGAGATTCAACCGTACCCTTCTGAACATGTTAGGCACTTTAGATCCCAGGAAGAAGGGACACTGGAGCAGGCATGTGAGCCAGTTGGTTCATGCCTACAATTGCACCACAAATGAGTCAACTGGATATTCTCCTTATTTCCTCATGTTTGGAAGAAAAGCCCGACTACCCGTGGATATTAGTTTTGGGACATCCATTGACTGTTCTAATGGGAAGACCTACTTAAAATATGTGTCCCAGCTAAAAGAAGATTTGACAAATTGGCAGAGCAGGCCTCTGGTCGGTCAGGGAAGCGCAATAAGACTCGCTACGACTGTAGGGTTCGAGAACAAGTTTTACTACCTGGAGACAGAGTTCTTATTCAGCTTTTGGGCCTTCCTGGGAAGCACAAGCTTGCTGATCGGTGGTGTCCTGACCCTTACGTGGTGATGGAGAAGTTGCCCGGTGTTCCGGCCTACAGAGTGAAGCCCGAAAAAGGGGGTGGAGCTGTTAAAACCTATCATCGACATCATCTGTTGCCTGTGGGAAAAAACATCCCTTTACCCCCATTGCCAACTCAAGGAGGTCATACAACTCTTCAGTGCAATAGGAGAAGTCCAAGGTGTAAAAACCCACCCCAGACTGGAGTTGCCTCAGGAGGTTGTGACAGCGAGTCTGGGGATGAATGGGACCTGACTGTCAATGGAGCTACAGGTGGATCGAGGACCCATGCCCCATGGGCGTAGACCCTGAAAACCAGACCCCTGAAGTAGAAACAAAGAAAAGGGACATTTGTCAGGAGGCGAGTGCACCCCGCCCACAATTGGAGGAAAGTTCAGAAGAGGGACATTTATTGAATGAAGAGATTCACCTGGTGGAGCCCGTTCTTGAGAGACAAGAGTCGGGGACTGAGGAGGTGGGCCCCTCGGTACACACTCGTCCCAAGCGGGACATTAGGCCACCCATGATGTTGACTTATGACAGAATGGGACATACCACTGAGGTCCCCAGGTTGATACACCCAAATTCAAATTCTGTTTGGCCTTATTTCTCGGTATCTTCCATGTGTCCAGGAGGTGGTTTGTATGCATGTAAATTTGGTGTTAGTCAGGATGCCTTAACCCCCATTCATGTTTCAGGTGGTGAGTCCTCATGTCGTGATGGGACACTTTCAATGACTCACCAGGGGGAGAATGTAACACCTGCACATGGAACTGTCAGAGCAGCTACTGGTATACTGGGATTTACAGACACTAAGAAGAGTTTTGCAGCTGCTGTTAAACAGGGACCTTCAGACATTAATGGTTTTTTCCCTGAGCTGCGGGGGACTACAATTCCCATGGACCCTTGTTTCAGTCAGATGACACAGCTAGGAGGGAGGAGGAACTTGGGGGAGGGAGCTGGAGAGGAAGTGAAAGAAAGTGAGAGAGCGTATGGTTCATGTAAAAGATGGAGCGCTGTGGACTTGTATTCCTCTAAAGAGCGGAGCGTTCCAGTCCCCTCTGATATACCTGCGAATCTGGAGAGAGCGCAGCCCGGTCATCAGGTGAAGCAAGCAACATTAAGGACTCGGAGAGTTCTGCCGGCACTCCCACCGTATAAAGGCCTGAATCCTGCCGCCCCCAGTTGGGGTCCAGGGAAAACTACCACCGGTGGAGACGCACCGTGAGTGCCCCTTTTCGAGACTTGTGGTTCAACCAGCCCGTTACAGTGAGTACACTACGCCCCAGACTATTTACCTTCGTGAGCATCTAAGTGCACCAACGGTTATAAATTTGCGCGCCAACATCCGCGGCAACTGGGCCCCAACGTTTGGACTGGGTTAATACAAGAGAAGGGAAACCCTGCTACGTTATATTTGCAGGGTTGGGGAAAGAATTAGGTTGTGATGTGTATATGATTTTTATAGAGCACCGTTACCTGTATTGCATGTTGTTTCTTTAAATACACTTCATTTCTGCTGCATATCCATAAACCAGTTAAACTGTTTTACTCCTGTTTTGGGTGAGTGTGTACTGAGCTATAGGCAGGGGTTTCCCGAATCAGTCCCTGGCAGAAGATAACAGTCCTTCTGCAGTCCTAGAGAGAGCTCCAATCAAGATTCGGGTGGAGGCACTGCGCCCTAAAGAGGTGAGACCCCCCATAACACCCAGCGTACCGTGGTAGCCCTGAAGGGGTGTTACATATACATATAAGTGCAAGGCATGCACACACTGTATGTGCATATACAGATCTCAGTAGGAGGCAGGCATTCTATATGGCATACTTAATTGCATACATCAAGATAGTCCATTCTATTACTGTCTGCTGCTTCTGCTGCTGCTGCCTATTACTTATATTGACCTTATCTACACAGCCCTAACACCCACATCTTCTCGCAACAGATTCCTGTCAAAATTCATAGGGGATGGCAGAACAGCACTCTTGACAGCAGAGCAGCGTGAAAAGGTAGTTGATTGGATGGTGGATAATGCTTCCTCTCACTTTGCACCACCACCGTCTTCCACACGGTCATGTCTGAGTAGCCATGAGTCTGGACCACATATTCCTCACTCTGATCCCCTTCCTCCTCCCATGCCGAGTGCCCGGAGACAACTGATACCACACTTGGACACTCCGAAGAGCTGTTCACTTTTCCATTTATAGATTCGGACCTCTCGCCCGGTACACTTGAATTGGGGCAAATTGAGATTGCATGTAGCGATGCCCAAATATTGGAGCAGCCACGTTCCGTTCACACAAAGGCGACGGTGGGAACGAGTCACAAGGCGTGGACGATGATGAGACACAATTGCCAGAAAGTCAGGAGGAGGACCAGGGTGCGGAAGTGGAAGAGGAGGTGGTGGATGATAAAATAACTGACCCAACCTGGCAGGAGGACATGCAAAGCGAGACAGCAGCACATGTGGAGGGAAGTGTAGCACCATAACAAGCAGGAAGAAGCACTGTGGTGGTCGCAGACAGAAGGCAACGATTTCTTGTAACACCATCACTAACGAAGTTGGCAGTATAACTGTTAGGTCTTCCCAAGTCTGGATGTTTTTTAAAGACTTTACCGATAACCCCAAACAGGCCATTTGCATCATCTAAGATGCCCGCTTCTGCAGAGGTAGCAAAACTACCAGCCTGACCACCACCAGCATGATCAGACACAGGGTGCAAAGCACCCAACTTTGTGGGCCGAACCCCAGGGTCCAGGAACAGTGTCTGCGGGTGACACCACTGCTTCTTCTGCTGTTGTGCGTGGAAGTCAATCACCTGTCCATGGTGCCTGCGAAGATGCCTCATGCACTGCACCTGTTGTTGCACACACTCAACTAACACCATCATCAAGCACGTCCACGTCCTTGTCCCAGTGCAACCTTTAGTTGTCCATACTCCAGTCATTCGAACCCAAGCTGAAATACCCAGCCAATGCCCCACAGGCCACAGTATTAAATTCACACATTTCTCATATGCTTGTGCTCGAAATGTTGCCTTTTAGGCTCGTGGAGACGGAAGCTTTCTGCAACCCTATGGCGGCGGCCGTCCCAAGGTACTCTGTCCCCAGCCGACACTATTTCATACCGGCATTACAAAAGCACGTGTCCCACAACATTTCCCGTGCCCTCAACAATGCAGTTACTGGAAAAGTACACTTAACCACGGACACGTGGACAAGTGCTTCTGGGCAGGGACGGTACATCTCGCTGATGTCACACTGGGTTAGCATAATGGAAGCCGGGACCCAATCGGACCTTGGGATGGAACACGTCCTTCCAACGCCGAGGATTACAGGCCCTAGGTCAATCAGGGTTGCCTCCACAGTCTACAGCTACTGCATGTCATTCTCCTCCTCCTCTTCAGCCTGCATCTCTGAAAATGACCACATCAGTCACAAGCTGGAAGCACTGCAGCACTGCCTCAGCCAAGTGTCAACAGGCTTTGCTGAAGCTAATATGCTTAGGTGACAAAACCGCACAACGCTGAAGAGTTGTGGACAGCTCTGAAAGAGCAGCAAGATATGTGGCTGACACCGCTGAACCTACAGCCAGGCATGGTCATGTGTGACAATGGCTGGAACCTGGTGGCTTTGAGGCGAGGCGAGCTCACACATACACCATGCCTGGCCCATGTTCTTAACCTCGTGGTTCAGCAGTTTCTCAAAACCTACCCGGAACTTCCGGATTTGCTTGTGAAAGTACACCGCCTGTGTGCCCATTTTAGAAAGTCAGCTACAGCTTCAGCTACCCTTGCTGTGCTTCAGCAGCGTTTGAAGCTTCCGGCTCACCGACTGGTGTGTGATGTCCCTACGCATTGGAACTCTACACTGTGTATGCTTGAGGCGGTATGGGTGCCGGACTATTACGTACTTGTGACGTTGACAGCTTCCTACCGACCCCATGACAATGGGGTTCGGTCATCATCAGTGGGCGGCACCAATAGTAGCTTTTTCAATACACATGAGCTATGTCCGCACACACCATTGGTGGATGGGACCATTTTAATCCCCTCACTTCCCGTTTCCCATCACCCTTGAGGAAGGCAATCACGCTGAAACGCGCGTCGGGGGTGACACACTGGGTGGTCGTCCCTGGTCTGTACAGGTAATTAGATGGTTTGCTATGTTAGTGTCTCTATTTTTTGACAATTGAATATCTGTTCCTTGAGAATTATCTTCCTGGCCATTTGGGATGGTACAATACATAATATAAATTTAAGTCTGCACTTGCAGCCAACTGCTCTGAATGATGGATTACATTCAATTCCCTTCATAGATTCCTCCCATGTGTGTCCTCTTTATCTCCCACACGTGCTAATTGGCATGGAGTTTTTCCTACAGTGCTTCTCTGTATCTTAATTATTTAATAAAGTTTTTTTGATACTTTATAACTGTTGTTTTGGGATCTATTTGATTGTTTTGTTTTCTGTGTGTATACTGTGTATGCTGGAAAGGATTTGTGAGCAGAAGAGGGCAGTTGTTGACTACCAGCATCAACAAGGCCGTCGGTATTCAGTTCAGACTCCACACATAAAACCTCGGAAGTGGACATGGATGTCAGACATATATACCATCCTTCAAAACTTTGAGAAGTCCACCAAGATGGTGAGCGGCGATGATCCCATAATTAGAGTCACCATCCCGCTTCTCTGTATTCTGAAAAGCTCTCTGCTCACAATGAAAGAGGATGCATTGCAGGCAGAGCACGATGAGATGGGGCAAGGAACCATACAGGGTGATTAGACACAGCCCAGCCTCATGTCATCCCAATGTAGATTGGATGACAATGAGGAAGAGGAGGAGGAGGAAGAACAGGAGATACTTTCATATGCTGTAGATGGTACTACAAGCACAATTCTCATACTGTCTGTTCAGCGTGGATGGCCTGAGGACAGGGGGGGGGAGGAGGGGGAGAAAAGCATGGTCAGTCATCCTCTTGGTGAGGACACGGAAGTCTTGCCTATTAGTAGTCTGACACGCATGGCTGACTTTATGTTGCTCTGCCTTTCCCGTGACCCTCGCATTCTCAAAATTTTGGGTGACACTTATTACTGGTTGGTGACACTTCTAGACCCATGCTACAAGGAGAACTTTCAATATTTTCTTCCAGAGGCAGACAGGTGTACTAAAATTGGGCAGTACCAAAGGGCCCTTGTTGCGGAATTATTTAAAAAATTCCCATCTGAAAACGCTGGCAGCAGGGTCACAGTTCATTATACAACCAAGGAGTACAGGCAAGAGAGACACAACTACAGTCCAGCAGAGGCAGGGGAACACTGGCAAAGTTCTGGGAGTGTTTTCCCAGACCCTCCCATCGCACAAGCCATGAGGCGCATTGTACTCTCACAAGGAGCGCAAAGTTTTTGAAGATGCTGAGGGAGTACCTTACTGACCGCACCAGCATCCTCCGTGATTCCTCTGTGCCTTATAATTATTGGATATCCAAGCTGGACATGTGGCATGAACTGGCTCTCTACGCCTTGGAGGTCCTGCCTGCCCTGCCGCTAGCGTTTGGTCAGAGTGGGTTTTTAGTGCCGCTGGTGGAATTATAACTGATAAGCGTTTCCACCTGTCAACTGAAAATGCTGACAGGCTGACTGTTATAAAAATGAATAATGGCTGGATTGGGCCAGACTTCTGTACACCACTGAATGACAGCAGCGAAACATAAACTGTAAGCCAGTGTCTTTTTTTGGGAGGTATATTCCCATGCAACTCTTTGCACCCACACATTGGTATACGCTTCTTGATTTTGGCTATTTGCTGTTATCCTACTCCTTCTCCTCATCTTCACAATCCACCACCACTAGATCACCATGGTGACTGTGGTCTGTGATGCAACAGCCACTTTACTGTTTTCAAGGGTGTTTATGATGTCTGTAAAAAAAATGTTTACAAAGTATGTTCATGTGTACACCACAGGAGGGAATGTCAGACCAAACACTTAGTGTATGGCCATTACAAATATAGGAGACCCGCTCCTTTCTAATGTGAACATTTTTTTATGAGGCCCTCCCCTACGTTTTTTTCAAGGGGGATTGGTGTGCGTGCAAATTTGTGGCAGGCCTTGCATTAAATGCATAGCCTGAAAACAGTATGGGAGTACCACATTTCTAATATTGGGAACTTTGGTTTCATGTAGCCATCCAGGCAGTCGGTTCAAAGGGTTATTGAGGTGCGTGTAACTTTGGGGTAAGGCAGGCCTTGCATTCAATGCATAGGCAAACACTATGGGAGATCCACTTTCTTATAATGAGAGCATTATTTCATGAGGCCTTCCAGTACGTCTCTTCAAAGGGGTTTTGGTATGCGTCCTAATTTTTGGCAGCCCAGCCACATACTGCATAGGCAATAACAGTATAGGAGACTCACTGTTTAATAATGGGAACAACAATGCATATCCGGCTGATGGCCCTTTAAGAATATTAATGTCGCCTGATGCCCCTATTAAAATAGGCTTTGTGACTTTCACAGTCCCTCCTTCATAAATGAAACAGGATGTGCCTGATGATATGTCACACACCACATGGGCAGCTAAGGTTGTTAAATGTTAAAATGACATTTCCCAATGAAAAATATTTAGAGTTGAAAGTCCTCAGTGGTTGATACCTTTTAATGGCTAACTGAAAAGATGGTAACAAATTGCAAGCTTTCGAGACTACTCAGGTCTCTTCATCAGGCTCAACTAATACAAAATCTGAAGAATCACATATCCCAAAGAATGCATTTGTAATGGGTGAAAGCAATGCTAAAGTTGAAAAATGCATTAAAAATGCTACGTGTGAAGATAGACCAAGTGTTGGAGGTACATTTTTATTTTGGTTTATTTTATCTTGCATTACATACAAATCATTACCCTGGAAAGGATGTTCCTTAACATATTTTCCAGGAAAATCCATTTTGGTTTATTTTTTGTATGTTTTAGTGTGCGCCTGTAAAAGTGGCATAACACTCTGACAACATTGTTCCCAGCAGTGACCTAGGAGTCAGAAATGCTTCCAGGGGTCTTCCCCATGTCTTTTGAGCACTGTTCCCATAGATTTCTGACATTTTTTTACCCTAAAAAGAACTCCAGGGATTACTGCGGCAAAAAAGCTCATTTTTTTTTAAAAAAAGCAAAATAGTGTTAATAATTCGAGTAACACACAGCAAAAACATTTGATTGGGGGCCTGAAATGCCACAATTTGTAGCCCACAGATAGTTGAGGGGTGTGAAGGAGATACCACAATTTTAAAATATTTGGCCTGTATTTTTATTTTTTACGGCTAAACAGTGTTAATAATTGGAGTAACACATAGCAAAAACAGATGAATGGAGGCCTGAAATGCAACACTTTGTAGCCCATAGATCGATGAGGCATGTGACGGAGATACCAAACTTTTAAAATATGTGGCCTAAATTTTTTTTTTTGCAGCTAAATAGTGTTAATAATTGGAGTAACACACAGCAAAAACAGTTGAATGGAGGCCTGAAATGCCACAATTTGTAGCCACAGATCGGTGAGGCGTATGACGGAGACACCACACTTTTAAAATATGTGGCCTGTATTTGTATTTTTTACAGCAAAATAGTGTTATTAATTGGAGTAACACAGAGCAAAAACAGTTGAATGGAGGCCTCACAGGCCACATTTTGCAGCTCACAAATAGATGAGGCGTCTGAAGGAGATACCAAATTTTTAAAATATGTGGCCTGTATTTTTACTTTTTACAACTAAATAGTGTTAATAATTGGAGTAACACACATCAAAAACAGTTGAATGGAGGCCATAAATTCCAAAATCTTTAGCCCACAGATAGATGAGGCGTCTGACGGAGATAGGCCATTTTCAAATGTCTAGCCTGTATTTTTTTTTGGCCAGCAAAATTGTGTCAATAAGTAGGCTAAGACACAACAAAAACAATTCTATGGAGACCTGAAATGGCACAACTTTACACGCCATGATATGTGATCCGTGTGGCGGACGAAACCCAGTGTAAAAATATCTGCCCTGCAGCTAAATATTTTTTTGGCAGCAAAATGGTGTCAAGAAATTGTATAAGACACTCCAAAAAAATGTTACAGTACCAGAAAAATGGCAGAATTTTCTGCAAACTCAACTGTGATGGCTGGGACAAGCAAACCAATTTAAAATAGCTGGATTTTCACGCTGTACTATTAAAAGGATCTGGCTGATTTCTACAGTGTCAACAAGCAAATAGAGATAAAATAAGGGGCTCTGGATTGCTTTGGAATAAAATAATCAGAATTAAGATGCAAAAAAAATTATTCCTGGCCACTGATACCTGGGGCTAAATGTCATATTGTCTAAATGTATACTGTCAATATATGTAATAGGCAGCAACAGCAGCAGACATTAATGGAATGGACCCTAACTTTGAAACCCCCAAATTTGACCCTATCTTGGCAGCAACTCTCCCTACACTAGCTGAATCCGGAGCTGAATGTGACGAGCAGGGCGGCGCCAGGTGTGATATAGACCTGATGATGCTGTGCGGCCAGCCAATTACTGTAATGCCACAACCAACATGGCGTGGCAGAAAATCTCTGCATGTTGATTGGCGCTCTAAAGAAATTTCTCACGCAGCTGTGCCACAAGTGAAAGGATGAGCTCAGGTGACCTCAGCGGTGGGGTGATCCACAGCGGGAGCATTATCTCCAGTCAATGTACAGCGGAGCCCCTGGAGAGTGGTCACATCTTCTGATGTGACCGCTCTCCTCGGGAGATCGTCGTGGGACAATCGTTATTTTATTTCCAGGTGGTCGAGGGCATCGGGAATTAGCTGTATATTGTATGTACTCTATGTCTGTATGTGGTTTTTTTTTACTATTCAACACATTAGCCGGATGATGGGACTACTATTGTCTCATCATCCGCTAATGCTGTCACTGTAGCATACACATAGCCGAATGAGACTTGTAGTCCCATCAGATGATGTCTGCCTACACACAAACACACACACACAGCCCCGCAGACCCCCGCAGACACATACACAAATACACACATTCTCCGCCCACACACTATTCCTCCTCCCGATTACCGCCTGCATTTAAACAATCATGCACACATTTTAGCCTTTTCCTCAGGCCCCCAGACGCTTTGCAGGGTCCAGGAGAAAGTTACTCTCGTTTCACATTGACTTGCATTGGACTCGCTACTCGTAATGAACATCTGAGTATTATGACATACTCGTTATGAGTATAGTGAGTCTGAATATCTCACTAGATTGTCATGGTCTCCAAATTCCGATGTAACAAATTTCTTTTATGTTGTGATTCTAGTATGGCTATTTCCTTTATTTCCTTATAGAGATCTTGCGTAATCTTTTTGCGTTGTTTGTTGAGATGGTAAGCTATGGAAATCAGTTCCCCTCTAACCACTGCTTTGTGGGTTTTCCACAAGATCGGATAACTCACATCTGATGTGTCATTGATTTTGAAGAAGTCGGTTAGGGTAGTTTTGGATTCAATGTTTGTTAGAGTCTGAAGTTAAAATTGATTAATTTAATCTCCATGAATGATATATAGAGTGGGGTTTAGAGAGCGAGAAGCAAACTGAGACAATTGAATGATCAAAGTGAATTGAGGGAAGTATTTCTACATTCATGGTTTGTGATAATAGAGGTCTTGGTAAGAAAACGTAGTTAAGCCTATGGTAAGAGTTGTAGGGATGAGAAAAATAAGAAAAATCCCGATCAATGGGGTGTAAGTGGTGCCAGATATCTATGAGTGAAAGGGTGAAGAGTGATTTTTTTATCCTGACAATGTTTCAATAGGAGATCTGGCATTTTTTGAAGTAGAGTCCAAAGTAGGGTCAAGGGGGATGTTAAGGTCTCCTCCGAGGATTGGTGTACCCTCCATAAAAGTGCAGAATTGGTTTAACTTGGATATAATCCACTTTATTTGTTTTTTGTAAGGGGCATAGAGATTACCAATAGTTACCAGGGAACCTGCCAAAAGGCTTTTCACAAAAATATATTGCCCATCATTGTCAGTCAATGAGTCAATTAAAACGAAAGGGGGCTATTCTTGGCGAAAGCAATTGACACCCTCTAGAACCTTTCTGAGGGGAAGTAGCATAGTACCATTAATTATAGTAAGCTTTTTCAAATGAGGGGAGCTTCTCGGTCTTAAAGTGGTTTTCTTGTATAAAGAGTGTATTAAAGTTTTCTTTACTAAACCTGTTTAACGCCTGGGATCTCGGTATAGGGGAATTTAGACCATTGAAGTTTGCCAATTTAAAACTACCTTGTTTAGCCTCCAATGAGTAAGGAGGTAGGGGTGTGGACCTTTTATCTCTTGTAGCGACCAAGTTGGATCTAGGGAAGAGGAGTGGGAAGGGAAGGTGTAAGAACATTAGCACAATAGGAACAAGAACAACACATAAACATTTAAGTACGTTTAACAGAAACTTTTAACATGTCAAGATAGAACACTAAGCAATTAAATGGAACATGGTGGTGTCGTTGCTGTAGACTCCGTGCATGATCAGCCAACCCTGATCCCATGGGGCCAGGTCCATCCCAGCGTCCGTAGCTAGGGGAAAAACAAGCAGAATGACTGAGGCCCCACGGGAAGGGAAATAACAATGTTTGTAGAACGGAGCCTAAAGTGTTGATACAGTAATTTTAACATGCGGTACCAAATGGTAAAAGGTCGTCTCCATGAATATCTCCACTCAAATAAAGGAGCATAAAGTGAAGAGACGACGAAAAAGAAACTTGAACAGTCAAAATAATACAGGGCAACTAAGTTAAAGGTTGAACTATTTAAGGTCAGGGAAAACCTGGCTCTCAGTTCTTTGGATCATCCATTTTCGTCGTCCTCTGGGGTAGAGGGATGCTTTGCCGGTTTATGTCTGGTGCGTTGGGCCTTAGAAGGTTGAACTACACTCCAAGGTGATGGTTGAGGTATGCGATGTAAGGCAGATGTTGAATGGAATGCTTCTAAATCTGAGTATGTTTCCAGAGTAATCCCCAATTCTTTGCATGCCTCTCGGATCTCCGCCGAGGTCCTGGCTTGGATGTAATTGTCTTTGGTTGTTATTGCAATGCCAAAAGGGTAGAGCCAGTGGTATTGGTATTGATTGTGGTGTAGAGCCTCTGTGAATGGTTTCAGTAAGCGTTTCTTATTAAGTGTAGAGGAAGCTAGGTCTTGAAAAATCAGGATCGGCGAATCTTCGAAATTGATATCCTCTGCTTCTCTTGACCTTTTTAATATTAGATCTTTAGTGCGGTAGTCTAAGAAGCGACCGATGAAATCACGTGGTGGGTCCCTGTTATGAATGTGCTAGAGATGGTTTCTGAGCAGAGGCTCCCTCTGGTGGTTACAGACAGTACTGAACCTTCCAGCGAGGAATGGCAATCTGGGATCACTGACTGGACTGATATAAGGGAGGTTCCCTCCCATCATGGTCGCCGGTGAACAATTGTTCTTGTCTCAATTGTGGTTCCTGGTTCATTTGGAAGTTTGCTGTAGTCTTGCCTGCATCTGCTGCTTTCAGCTAAGATATTTTCTGCTTTTCTTTTTGTGATTGCTTTTTGCATAGTTTTCTGCACTCTTGTGGAGGTCAGCCGGGTCCCCTCCTGGGGCCTGTGCTCCTCTCAGTTTATCTGTAGTCACTGTTATTTGTTCATTTGCTTTTTCCTGTTTTTTCAGTGGCTGCGGCTTAGTTTTGTTACACCAGAGACCTGATTTAGGTGGTGGAGATCGTGTGATTTCAGGTGTTTTTGCAATCAGAAGAGTTGGTATTTTTTAGGGTTTTTTGTTGGATTGCAGTCAGAATTCTTTCTGTTATGCTTCGGTAACTGAGGAGAAATGGCAAAAAATAGCAAAAGCGGTAATACACCAGAGAGGCTGGAACCTATTGGATTGCAGTAACCTGAACTAAACACACAACTAGAGGTAGCCGTGGAGCGTTCCTATGTTGATCCTAGACGCCTCGTCACAGCCTGAGAGATAACTACACCTAAAGGCAGAAAAATGAAAGCTATCAGTCCTGGAGCAGATCCCCAAAGAAAATAGGAAGCCCCCAAACATGTAATGGCGGTTAGACAAGAAGAAAGCTCGGACACAGACAGAAAATAGAATGAGCAAACGCTGGGGCCCAATCTGTCTAGACAGAAAAGTACAGGAAAGAATTCTGACTGCAATCCAACAAAAACCCTAACAAAAAAAACAACACGTCTGATTGCCAAAAAACCTGAGATCACTCGACCTCTTCCACCTAAATCAGATCTCTGGTGTAACAAAACGCTATTCAGCAAATTAAAAGTAACAAAAGAGCAAAGCAAAAGTGTAGACACAAACGGAGCACAATTGCAGCGCCAGACCCCCAAAAGGGGACAGGCTGCAGTCCACTGCAGGCAGCAAACCAGCAGAGAAAATCAAACAGAGAAAAAATAAAAAACAGCAAACACTTATCTGAAGGAGAGCAGGAAACTAGCAGTGCTTCAAGCAAGACCAGAAGAACAATTGATAACCGGCAAGGCTGCTGGGAAATCAGGCAACTTATATCCTACCATTCAGCGCCAGCTGAAGGCCATTCATTAATCAGTTCATTACCCTCAGCAACCACCGGAGGGAGCCCCAGCTCAGAAGCCGCCTCTAGCATATTCACAACATCTTTCCTGTACTTTTCTGTCTAGACAGATTGGGCCCCAGCATTTGCTCATTCTGTTTTTTGTCTGTGTCCGTGCTTTCTTCTTGTCTAACCGCCATTACATGTTTGGGGGCTTCCTATTTTCTTTGGGGATCTGCTCCGGGGCAGATAGCTTTCATCTTTCTGCCTTTAGGTGTAGTTATCTTTCAGGCTGTGACGAGGCGTCTAGGATTAACGTAGGAACTCTCCACGGCTACCTCTAGTTGTGTGATTAGTTCAGGTTACTGCAATCCAATAGGTTCCATTAGGTGCCTCTGGTGTATTGCTGTTTTTGCTTTTTCTCCTCAGCTACCTAAACATAACAGTATCACCGGCCCAAACTGAAAATTATATGGTACTCACAGAAGGGAAAAATAGTGTGTAAAGAAAAAAAAAGTTGGCAGAGTTGTCAGAGATTTTTTTTTTCTCTTTTTCTCTGGGTTCTGAGGAGGATTTTTTTTCTCTCAATGGAGTTTGAACAGTTGTCTGGCCATGTGGATCAGCTTGCCACTGAGGTTCGGAGTATTGCTACCCATCTTGCTAGGTTGCCGGTTGTGGAACCTAGGATTCCCATGCCAGATTTGTTTTTGGGGGATCGGGCTAAATTTCTGAATTTCAAAAATAACTGTAAGTTGTTTTTTGCCATAAAACCTAAGTCCTCGGGGAGCGCAGCACAGCAGGTTCATATTGTCATCTCTCTCCTGGGCGGCGACCCTCAGGATTGGCTTTTTCCCTGACACCTGGGGATCCTGTTTTGAATGATATTGATGTATTTTTTCTGGCTCTGGGGTTATTGTACGATGAACCTAATGTCACTGATCAAGCTGAAAAAACCTTGTTGGCATTAAATCAGGGTCTTGAAGACGCTGAGTTGTACTGTCAGAAATTCCAATATTGGGCAGTCCTGACCAAATGGAATGATGATGCTTTGGCAGCCCTTTTTTGGAAGGGGCTGTCAGAGAATGTAAAGGATGTTATGGTGGGATTACCTGTTCCCTCTGGTCTCAATGATTCTATGTCATTGGCTATTCAAATTGACAGACGTTTGCGTGAGCGCAGAGGTATGCGTGAGATGGTGTTGCCTTGTGAGCCAGCTCCTGGGCCCATGCAGTGTGATGGAGTGACTTCTGGGGCTCAGCGTCATGAGTTTCGAAAGTGCAATGGGTTATGTTTCTACTGTGTTGACGCCTCTCATGCTCTTTCCGCCTGCCCTAAGCGGGGAAGACGTTTTGCACGCTCAATTGTCTTGGGTAGTGTTCAGACTAAATTTCTGTTGACTGTTACCCTGATTTGCTCCCTGTCCACATTTTCTGCTCAGGCTTTTGTTGATTCAGGAGTAGCTATTAACCTGATGGATTTTGACTTTGCCAAACGTTGTGGGTTTCCCATGATACCCCTGCGGAAGTCTATTCCCCTACTGGGCATTGATTCTACCCCTTTGTCGGAGAATAAACCCCAGTTTTCTACTCAGGTGATAATGAGGTTTGAACCAGATCATCAGGAGAGTTGCAAATTTCTGGTGCTGCATAATCTGCATGACATTATTGTACTAGGTTTCCCTTGGTTACAGTCTCATAATCCTGTTTTGGATTGGAAATCTGTGTCTGTGACCAGTTGGGGCTGCCAATGTGTTAATACTGACACACATGTTTTTTCTGCCTCTCCCCAGTCTCAGGATGTTCCTGACTTTTTGACTGATTTTTCGGATGTATTTAGTGAAAGTAAATCTGCATCCTTGCCCCCTCACAGGAGTTATGATTGCGCTATTGAATTAGTGCCTGGTGGTAAATTTCCTAAAGGTCGCCTTTTTAACTTGTCTGTACCTGAACACAATGCTATGCAATCTTATATCAAGGAGTCATTGGAGAAGGGTCATATCAGACCATCCTCTTCACCCTTGGGCGCCGATTTTTTTTTGTGGCCAAAAAGGATGGTTCATTGAGGCCGTGTATTAATTATCGTTTCTTGAATAAGATCACTGTGAAGTATCAGTATCCGTTACCCTTGATTTCTGACCTGTTTTCCAGAGTGAAAAGTGCTAGTTGGTTTACCAAGCTTGACCTCAGGGGGCATATAACCTTATTCGCATTAAGCACGGGGATGAATGGAAGATGGCGTTTAATACCCCAGAGGGGCATTTTCAGTACCTAGTGATGCCCTTTGAGCTCACTAATGCTCCTTCCGTCTTCCAATGCTTCATGAATGATATTTTCAGGGATTTTGTGGATAAATTTCTGATTGTTTATTTGGATGATATCTTGATTTTTTTCCAATGACTGGGACTCTCATGTGAAACATGTTCGGACTTTGTTCCAGATTTTGTATATGAAGGGATCAAAGTGTCTTTTTGGCATACAGAAGGTCTCATTTCTGGGATTCATTTTGTCTCCGTCTGTTATTGAAATGGACCCGGTCAAGGTTCAGGCCATCTGTGATTGGGTCCAACCTACTTCATTAAAGGCTCTTCAGAGATTTTTGGGTTTTGCCAATTTTTATCGTAATTTTTTTGGTAATTTCTCGGTTATTGTTAAACCATTAACTGATTTGACCAGAAAGGGTTCTGATGTGGTGAATTGGCCTCCTGAGGCAGTCTCTGCGTTTCAGGAACTTAAGCAGAGATTCACTTCTGCTCCTGTTCTACGGCAGCCTGATGTTTCTCTGCCATTTCAGGTGGAGGTTGATGCCTCTGAAATTGGGGCAGGTGCCGTTTTGTCCCAAAAAGATCCAGAGACCTCTAAAAGTAACCCTTGTGCCTTTTTCTCTCGAAAATTTTCTCCTACTGAACGTAATTATGACGTGGGTAATCGGGAGTTATTGGCCATGAAGTGGGCTTTTGAAGAGTGGAGACATTGGCTGGAGGGAGCCAAACATCAGGTGGTGGTCCTTACGGACCATAAGAATCTGGTCTATCTGGAATCTGCCAAGCGACTCAATCCTAGACAGGCCAGGTGGGCCTTGTTTTTCACACGTTTTAATTTTGTGGTTTCCTTTCTTCCTGGCACTAAGAATGTTAAGGCGGATGCCCTCTCGAGGAGTTTCCTTGCGGACTCTCCTGAGCTATCTGATCCCTCTGTTATTTTGAAGGAGGGTGTAGTTCTTTCCGCCATCTCGCCCAATTTGAGACTTGCTCTGGAGGGGTGTCAGGAGGATAGGCCCGAGCGCTGCCCTGTTGGAAAATTGTTTGTCCCGGACCAATGGAAAAAGAGTGTGA
This sequence comes from Oophaga sylvatica, assembly GCA_033576555.1. NCBI lineage: Eukaryota > Metazoa > Chordata > Amphibia > Anura > Dendrobatidae > Oophaga > Oophaga sylvatica. Next base: position 577,012,063 of record JARQOD010000001.1, read on the forward strand.
TGTCTGAGATTCATTGTTCCGCATTAGCTGGGCATCCCGGAATTTTTGGTACCAGAGACTTGGTTAGTCGGTCCTTTTGGTGGCCTACCTTGTCTCGCGATGTCAGGGAATTTGTGCAGTCCTGCGGGACTTGCTCTCGCTCCAAGCCTTACTCTCGCTCTAGTGGTTTGTTGATGCCATTGCCTGTGCCCAAGAGACCATGGACCCATATCTCTATGGATTTCATTTCCGATCTTCCTGTTTCTCAGAGAATGACCACCATCTGGGTAATTTGTGATAGGTTTTCCAAAATGATACATCTTGTGCCATTACCTAAGTTGCCTTCCTCCTCTGAATGGGTGCCGTTGTTCCTTCAGCACGTGGTTCGTTTACACGGCATTCCTGAGAACATTGTGTCTGACAGAGGAGTCCAGTTTGTTTCCAGATTTTGGAGGACTTTTTGTTCTAAACTGGGTGTTCAATTGTCTTTCTCCTCGGCATTTCATCCTCAGACCAATGGTCAAACTGAGAGAACAAACCAGACATTGGAGACTTATCTAAGATGCTTTGTGTCTGCTGATCAGGATGACTGGGTCTCTTTTTTGCCTTTGGCTGAGTTTGCTCTTAATAATAGGGCTAGCTCTGCCACTTTGATGTCTCCGTTTTTCTGTAATTCTGGGTTTCACCCTCGATTTTCTTCAGGACAGACGGAGGCTTCTGTCTGTCCAGGTGTTGACTCTGTTGTTGAGCGTATGCAGCAGATTTGGGACCAGGCAGTGGAGAGGTTGTCCCTCTCTCAGGAGAAGGCCCAGCGGTTTGCTAACCGGCATAGGACTGATGGTCCTCGGTTTAAAGTGGGGGACTTGGTCTGGTTGTCCTCAAAGAATATTCCTATGAGAGTAGCATCTCCTAAATTTAAGCCTAGGTTCATTGGACCTTATAAGATCATGGAGATTATTAATCCTGTTTCTTTTCGTTTGCTTCTTCCAGGGACATTTAAGATCCATAACGTGTTCCACAAGTCCTTGTTGAAGAGGTTTGTTGAGCCAGTGGTTCCTGCTGCTGTGCCTCCTGACCCTGTTTTGGTTGAGGGCAATCTTGAGTATGTGGTTGAGAAAATATTGGATTCTCGTTTTTCTAGACGGAAACTCCAGTATTTGGTTAAATGGAGAGGTTATGGTCAGGAAGACAATTCTTGGGTGTTTGCTTCGGACATCCATGCTAGGAGACTTATCCGTGCGTATCATAGAACTCATCCTGACCGACCTGGTTGCTCAAATGAGGGTTCGGTGACCCCTCCTCAAGGGGGGGTACTGTTGTGAATGGGTTTGAGATGAGTTCTGAGCAGAGGCTCCCTCTGGTGGTTACAAGCGGTACTAGTGAGGATTGTGAGGACTGGGAATCAGGTGTTACGGATTGGTCTTATATAAGGGAGTCATTTTCCCATCAGGGTTGCCGGTGATCAATTGTTCTGGTCTGAATCCTTCTTTCCAGTTTCCCTTGTAGCCTGCTGTGTCGTGTCTGCATCTCCTGCTATCAGATAAGACAATTTCTTATTTTGTGTTTTTGCTATATTTTTTCATTTTGTCCTGCACTTCTGTGGGGGCCTTCAGGGTCCCCTCCGGGGGCTTTTGCCCTCTCAGTTTAGTCCAGCCACTGTGTTTTGTACTTTTGCTTTTTCCAGTTTTTTTTCAGTGGCTGCTGTTTTGTTTTTGTTACACCAGAGAACTAATTTAGGTGGTAGAGGTCGTGTGATCTCAGGTGATTTTCAAATTAGTAGAGTTGGTGTTTTTTCAGGGTTTTCTGAGATTGCAGTAAGTACCCTTCCTATCCTTTTCTATTTAGATAGTTTGGGCCCCAGCGTTTGCTCATACTATTTTCTTTCTGTGTCAGTATTTCCTCTTGTCTAACCGCCATTACATGTTTGGGGGCTTTCTATTATCTTTGGGGTTCTGCTCCGGGGCAGATAGCTTTCCTATTTCTATCTTTAGGTGTAGTTAGTTTCTCAGGCTGTGACGAGGCGTCTAGGACCAACGTAGGAACGCTCCACGGCTGCCTCTAGTTGCGGTGGTTAGTCAGGGTACTGCAATCTCATAGATTCCAACTGCTCTGGTGTATTTCCTTTTTTACCTGCACTCCTCAGCTACCGTAACATAACAGAGATCACATGATCTCGACCACCTATATCAGATCTCTGGTGTGACACACAGCTACCCAGCAATAAAAAATATCAATGTAACAGAGAACAAGTGCAAATACAAAATGAGAACAGAGGGCAGCACAAGCCCCCAAAGCGGACCAGGCTGAAGTCCAAGGCAAGACTGCAAAAAGCAAGGAAAATCCAACCACAGAAAAAAAACAGAAAGTCACTTATCTGAGTGATAGCAGGAAAGCAAGCTGAAATTCCAACAAAGACCTGGAAGCAACAATTGCTTACCGGCGAGGATCATGGGAGATCAGCTCACTTTTATCAGGCCAGTCAGCTCCACCTGACACCCATTCCTTAATTGGTTCAATACCCTAAGCAACCACCGGAATGAGCCTCAGCTCCGAAGTCATCTCCAACACATTCACAACAGATCTGCTGGAGTTGGGATGAGAAGGAGGTAACTTGGTTATACGATAATTTAATATATGCTTCTGGGTCTTTAACTTGGTGAAACGACTCTCGTTTGTACTTATCACATGTCTAGATGATGGTGTTTTCCCCCTTGTCCACCGGTTTAAACACAACATTCTGATAGTATTGGAGCTGTTTGATTGCATTACGCTGTTGAAGTGTGAGATTATCAAATCGCCTTCTTGAGGAAAGCTTTTTAAAATCCTTGAATACCAATCTAGTAAAGATCTCAATAACCGGACTTAGGGACAAGGGGCGGAACCTCGTCGAGCTGGGCAAAATGGAAGATGGAAACCTACCTTGGTGTGATGGAGTTTGTTCACCAAGTAGATCCTCCAAATTTTGCAGTGCCTCCCTTTTAATATCACTCAAAGATTCCTGCATCAATTGATTTTTGCTGTGTAGTTTTCTTAGAAAAAGCTTACGGGAAAAGAGTTGTAGATCCTTCATGGCTACAAAATAATCAAAGGAATTCATGGGAGAGAATGTCAGGCCCCTGCCTAGTAATTCCAATTGTACATCAGAAAAGACATGAGTGGACAAGTTACATACCTTTAACACTCCTAGCAGTCCCATATAGTAGTCCCATCAACCGACGCCAGTGACCGGAGGTAAACTTTTAACCTCTGGTCACAGCTGCAGGCTCATGCTGGTTGCCGAACACAAACAGTAAAATGGACTTTCTGGTGAAGTTCGTGTTCGGGGGTCTGTGCCCGAGCAGTAGGTGAACTTTCCTGTTGGGGTTTTTCCATCTCTAGTTAACAGATTTTAACATGTTTTCATAATCTTGCCTATATGACACTTTCTATTTGTTCATTACAAGAAGATTTTTGTTTCTTAGGCAATCATATCCTCTGGACACTGTTTTTTCTTTTGTACAATGTTTGTAACCTTTAAATTTATAATTTCATCATGTCACCTGTCTAATATACTTGGGTTATAATAACTTGAGAAATATCATTTGTTACCTTCACGCTAGATGAATCACTTAAAGGGTTTTTTCGGGAATTTATTATTATTCACAGCTTGGTAGAAATTTCTTAACACCCAGAAAATAATTTTAGACTACAAAATAAAATATTTGTGACTTTTAAAACAAAATTATCATTTTTATTTGGCTATTACGAAATTTAGAAATTCTGCTTTAGCATTCTAGAGCAAAATAAAGTTGTATTTGAGAACTGTTAATAAAGCTCATGCCACGAAACAGTAAAATTACAACCTTACATGTATAACTTCATAACCTAACTTTCTTTTTACTATAACATAAAACATTCATTTTCCACATATGAAACTTGTTAGGGTTCGAGTTTCCACTGCTGCACAAGGGGAGTCTCGAACCCGTCCCGCTGCGGTCTCCCATTCATCTCCGGCCGCAGTGGAGCCTGCTCAGCAGAGACGTCGGTCCAGGCGTCTTGCCCACTCCTCTACTGTGCAGTGACTTGCTGCTGCCTTTCCTGGATCTGCTATTATAGCCAGTGCTGGAGCAGCCGTCTTTGAGACAAAGTCCTGCGTTTTCCCATCTGAGCATGCCCAGAGTGAGATCTCTCATTGGAGATCAGGGGTCACATGTTCAGGTGCTGCAGCGGCTCCTATTGGTCCGCCAGGAAGGTCATGTAGCTACGTGTGTTTGTAACAGCTTCTCATTGGTCCTTGTTCCTGGAAGGTCCTGTAGCTGTTGCTATAAAAGGGTAGCATGGCTGGGCCGCCATGCGCTAATATCAACCATTGTATGCTATGCGCCAGTGTGATCATGCGTATGTGTGGTTAGGGACCCGGCTGAAATAAGCCACTAGAATACCGACTTAATCGGTGAGGAGTTTGGTATGGTAGCTGGCCAGGGTCGGTGTCCTAGATGCCCTAGATTACCGGCGTAACCGGTGAGGAGTTTTGATTGCCGTATTCAGGGTCAGGCGTTCAGACGCCATAGATTGCGGGTGACTCCCGCGAGGACATTAGCACATGATCACGCGTTATGTACGCTTAGCACTTAACTGTGTACCTGAGAGCCTGACAGGACACAGCACTTTTCCTCAGCAGCTCTGTGACGTAACAGGGTTTGCTTTCGACGCTAGACAGCGCCCTAGCGTTTTACTTTGCGGCTCACTGAAGCTAAGTGAGTTCGCACCTATCGCCATATAGCGCTGTGGCATTTCCGTTAGCGGCTCTGGGTATTAACAGAGTTCGCACTTACTGCCACAATGCGCTACGGCGTTTATTTTAGCGACTCTGCGGGATAACAGAGTTCGCTACTTTCGCCATTTTACTAGCAGCAGGTTCCGCCTGCACGGTGGACCCCGGGCTGCGAACGCACCTCTCTACCTCATATATTTGGTGCGTTCCGCAGACCCTAACAGAAACTATTGGCATTGCTTTTTAGCAACTTAATGTAATTATTTCTTCTGTTTTTTTAATTGCTACCACACCATCTAAGTATCCTCACTAGTGTAATGAATTTATCAGTCTAAGCTAAAACACTTATTTGCCCTATTTGAGAGTTCTTCTGATTGCTCACTTTTTATTGCTGCTTAATTCCCTAATTCTCAATTTGGCTTGTGAGTTGATTTTGCATTCTACAGTTTGATACGTTTATCGTTCTAAACTGTTTTGATCCTAGCTTACCTGCTTTCCTGTTTTCTTCATAACACAAGTAAATCCATTTGTTCAGACCTCTATTAACAAACTTGGCTACCTAATACAGCTACATTACCCCATCTTTCCCAGTTCATTGACCTTCCCTCACCAGATTGTTTTTGCATTGACTTTCCTGTTTTAGTTGCACTTAACAATTATATCTCTGAGCTATTAATTAGTATTTAGGTTTCACTTTACCCCTAGTGACAGAGCCACTTTGCAGCTTAATGACCAGGTCAATTTTTACAATTCTGACCATTGTCACTTTATGAGGTTATAACTCTGGAACGCTTTAACGGATCCCGCTGATTCTGAGAATGTTTTTTCATGACATATTGTGCTTCATGTTAGTGGTAAAATTTCTTCAATATAACTTGTGTTATTTATGAAAAAAACAGAAATATGGCGAAATGTTTAAAATTTTCCAATTTGAATTTTTATGCCTTGAAATCAGAAAGATATGTCACGCAAAATATTTAACAGCATTTCCCACATGTCTACCTTACATCAGCACAATCTTGGAGACAATTTTTTTTTGTTAGGAAGTTATAAGGGTTAAAAGTTGACCAGCGATTTCTCATTTTTACAACAAAATTTACAAAACCATTTTTTTAGGGACCACATCACATTTAAAGTCACTTTGAGGGGTGTACATGATAGAAAATACCCAAAAAGTGACACCCCACAAGGTGTTCAAAGCCACATTCACAAAGTTTATTAACCCATTACGTGCTTCACAGGAACTGAAGCAATGTGGAAGGAAAAAATTAACATTTAACTTTTTTTTACAAACATTTTACTTCAGAACCAATTTTTTTATTTTCACAAGTGATAAAAGAGAAAATGAACCACAAAATTTGTTGTGCAATTTCTCCTGAATACGCCAATACCCCATATGTGGAGGTAAACCACTGTTTGGGTGCACGACAGAGTTTGGAAAGGAAGGAGCGCCTTTTGACGCTGGAATTGAGATCGGACACCATGTCACGTTTGGAGAGCCCCTGATGTGCCTAATCAGTTTAAACCCTCTATAAGTAACACCATTTTGGAAACTAAACCCCTTAAGGAACTTAAAATCAAATAAAGAAATGCACTACTCATAAATCAATTATAAAATAAATATATTCAAAACTTTATTGAAATTGAACAATGAGTAAAAAATACAAGGATGGCAGTGGTAAACCGACAAGCAGATATACGAGTAACCACTAGGCAAGGAATAATGGGACATCACATGTGTCGTATAAACAGAGCGCTTGGAGAAAGTGCATAGTGCATAGTACAATCAACTGCAGTTTACAAGTAAAGTCAATAAAGGACACAATGTCCATATATGTTAATACTGAAAATAAAGTCACACAAGGATAAATCATAACAACCAAGCAGCAAAATGTAATGAGTAAACAGCCCAGAACATTATTTGATTTTTTGTAATTTTGCTCATTATACTCTGCCCTATATCCGTGTACCCCTTTATGATTTTGTTATTTGTGGGTGTTGGTCTAGTTTATAGGTTATTACCATTAAAGAACTTATCTAGATGTGTGGTGAGCATTTTGAATCCCCAAGTGCTACACAGAAATTTATAACGTTGAGCCTTGAAAATAAAAAATCATATTTTTCCACAAAAATTATATTTTCGCCCCAAATTTTTATTTTCACAAGGGTAACAGAAGAAATCATACCACCAATGTTGTTGTGCAATTTGTCTTGAGTATGCCAATACCCCATATGTTGGGGTAAACCACTTTTTGGGCGCATGGCTGAGCTCGGAAGGGAAGGAGCGCAGTTCAATTATTTCAATGCAGAATTGGCTGGAATTGAGACCTGACGCCATTTCGCGATTAGAGAGCCCCTGATGTGCCTAAACAGTGGAAACCCCTGACAAATGATACCATTTTGGAAACTAGACCCCTTAAGGAACTTATCTAGATGTGTGGTGAGCACTTTGAACCCCCACGTGCTTCACAGAAGTTTATAACGCAGATCAGTGAAAATAAAAAAAAAAATTTTTCCCCAAAAATGATTTTTTAGCTCACAATTTTTTATTTTCACAAGGGTAACAGAAGAAATTGGACCCCAAAAGTTGCTGTCAAGTATGTCCTGAGTATGCTGGTACCCCATATGTGGAGGGGAACCACTGTTTGAGCACAGGGCAGAGCTCGAAATTGAAGAAGCGCCATTTTGGAATGCAGACTTTGATGGAATGGTCTGCTGGCACCATGTTGCATTTGCAGAGCCCCTGATGTGCCTACATAGTAGAAATCCCCCACAAGTGAAACCATTTTGGAAACTAGACCCCCAAGGAGCTTATCTAGATGTGTGGTGAGCACTTTGCACCCCAAGCGCTTCACAGAAGTTTATAGCTCAGAGCCATGAAAATAAAAATTTTTTTTCAGAAAAATGATTTTTTAGCCTCCAATTTTTATTTTCCCAAAAGTAACAGGAGAAATTAGACCCCCAAAGTTGTTGTGCAATTTGTCCTGAGTATGCTCATGCGGAGGCAAACCACTGTTTGGGCGCACGGCAGAGCTCACAAGGGAGTGAGAACCATTTGACTTTTTGAATGCAAAATTAGCTGGAATCAATTGTAGCGCCATGTCGCTTTTGGAGACCCCCTGATGTACCCAAACAGTGGAAACCCCCAATTCTAATTCCAATCCTAACCCCAACACACCACTAACCCTAATCTCAACCCTAACCATAACCCTAACCCTAATCCCAACCCTAACCATAACCCTAACCACAACCCTAAACCTGATCCCAACCCTAACCATAAGCTAAACCATAAACCTAACCCCAACACACCGCTAATGTTATTTCCAACCTCAACCCTAATCCCAAGACTAACCCAAACCCTAACTCTAAAACTTTAGCCCAATTCACTTTAGTCTAACCCTAACCCTAAAACTTTAGCCCAACTAACTTTAGCCTATCTCCGACCCTAAAGGGAAAATGGAAATAAATATATTTTCTATATATTATTATTTTTCCCTAACTAAGGGGGTGATAAAGAGGGGCTTATTTACTATTTTTTTTAAATTTTGATCACTGTGATAGCGTTTATCACAGTGACCAAAATGAACCCATAGGAAAAATCATGAAATTGTTGCCGGATGATGGTCATCTGATTTTGGCACCATTTTCTAACTGGAAGAAGATGGCGGTGCCCACCGGAGGATGCAGGAGGGCCAGAGGAGCACCGGGAGGTACCGGGTGGATCAGGGACCCTATTTCTCTCTCCTCTGATGTGCGATCACATCAGAGGAGAGAGAAATTAAATGGCACATCGGCCTTTTTTTTTTTGCAGTAGCCGTTATATGGTTAATAACGGCTATCGTAACAATAGGGTTGGTAAAAACTGACCTGAATCATGTTCTCTGGGGTCTCGGCTACCCCCGGCAGCCGAGTCCCTGGAGAAAATCCGAATCTGGTGGCGATATAGGGTTTAAGTACCCTTAACTACCGCCGTTAAAAGGCGTAACGCCTGTCGTTAAGTGGTTAAGCTAGACATCCAGGCAAATGAATACAAGACAGCTTTAGTATGTTCCCTGATTAGAGATGAGCAAGCAATTCCTAATACCTGCTTGCTCGTTTCAAGTAACGAGTATAATAGGAGTCAATGGGAAAGAAAAAGCTTTTTTTACTGCAGACCCTACAAAGAGGTCTTGGGGGCAGTGAAATTGTTGCACATACATGCTTGGTTATAATTGCTAAGTGTTTATTTCTCTCTACCTCTATCTTGCACACAGGGTGGATTAAGGGTAGCCAGGGCCCCGGGCTGTTCAGACTCTGTGGACACCCCAGTCATGTGATGTGGTCATGTGACAGGGTCATGTGACAGGGTCAAGCGACAGGGTCATCATATACCTGAAACAGATTATTCCAGGCGCCTCCACCCCTCGAACTGTCCACAGTCCCACCGCTCTCTCTTGGAAAAACTCCACTTTTCACCTATCACACATTAACAGTTTCCATCACCAGATCACACATATAGCCAGCAGCTTTTGTTTAGGCCAAAAGATTTTTTAAGCCGCCACCATAACACAGTAGACAATTTTGGCCGGGCTCTACTCTACTGTAACCTATTAAATATTTGTTAAAATATGCAATATAATTTAGGTATATTTTTATTTATTTTTCAATTTTTAAAATGACCAATAACACCACATACAAGTGACAAATACCACCAGACCACATATTACCATGACAGTGATCGAATAATATCACATACAAGGAAAAAATACCACAACACCATGACCAGAGCACATATTACCAACACAAAGTGACCAAATAGTACATACAAGGGTCAAATACCGCAACACCATGTCCAAACCACATATTGCCACCACATAGAGACTGAATACTACAATACTGATCAGTAATAAAAAAAACACAATACTATAACCATAAGTGCCAGTATACACAGGAGATCTGTACTTAGTATGCAGTGTCTGTGTACAGGTAATACAATGAACAGTGGTGACATTATGCACAGGACTTCTGTATATAGTATACAGTGTATAGTGTCAGTGTATAGGTAACACACTGACTCACCAGTGACGTCTCTAGGTGAAGTCCTTCATCTTTGTTTTTCATCTTTCATCCAGCACAGACCACCGTCACTTCTTCCAGCCAGGACTCGTCTCTGCAGGAAATAACACAGTTATCTCGAGCTCCGCTTGCAGAACACATTACTTAATTTTTCCCAACTTCTACATTACACCACATGAAGAAAAAAAGGTGACATAGTATCACTCTGCACAGTAACAGGACCGCACCCCCATTTAAAACAGTATACTCAAAAAATAAAAAAATACATCACTCCAGTAATATCCCTTAATTAGCCCCTAAGGTAATAATATTCCCCATCCTGGCCCCTGTGTGTCTCATTCCTGGCTTCAGCCATATGATCTCACATCCTGCCCTCATGAATATCCATTCTGCCCCATATGATCTCCCCATCCTGCCCCATGATCCTGCACGATCTGTCTCCAATCCTTCTCCATGTCTCCCATCATGCCCCGTATCTCCATTCTGCCCCGTGTCTCGCTGGACATGCTGGACATGGGGGCAGAGTACTGAGACATGGGGCAGAATTCTGGACATGGGGTAGACTGAGACATTGGGGCAGAATGCTGGACATGGGGTCAGACTGTGAGGCATTGGGGCAGAATGCTGGACATGGGGGCAGACTGTGAGGCATGGGGCAGAATGCTGTACATGTGGCAGACTGTGAGGCATGGGGCCGAATGCTGGACATGGGGCAGAGTACTGAGACATGGGGCAGAAAGCTGGACATGGGGCAAATGTGAGACACATGTCTCCAATCATGCCCCGTATCTCCATTCTGCCCCGTGTCTCGCTGGACATGCTGGACATGGGGGCAGAGTACTGAGACATGGGGCAGAATGCTGGACATGGGGCAGACTGAGACATTGGGGTAGAATGCTGGACATGGGGCAGACTGTGAGGCATTGGGGCAGAATGCTGGACATGGGGGCAGACTGTGAGGCATGGGGCAGAATGCTGTACATGTGGGCAGACTGTGAGGCATGGGGCCGAATGCTGGACATGGGAGCAGAGTACTGAGACATGGAGCAGAATGCTGGACATGGGGGCAGACTGTGAGACATGGGGCAGAATGCTGGACATGGGGGCAGACTGTAAGGCATGGGGCCGAATGCTGGACATGGGAGCAGAGTAGTGAGACATAGGGGCAGAATGCTGGACATGGGGGAAGACTGAGACATGGGGCAGAATGCTGGACATGGGGGCAGACTGTGAGACATGGGGCAGAATGCTGGACATGGGGTCAGACTGTGAGACATGGGGCAGAATGCTGGACATGGGGCAAACTGTGAGACACGGGGCAGAATGCATTCTGCCCCATGCTTCACAGTCTGCCCCATGTCCAGCATCCTGCCTCCATGTCTCAGTACTCTGTCCCCATGTCCAGCATTCGGCCCCATGCTTCACAGTCTGCCCACATGTCCATCATTCTGCTCCATGCCTCACAGTCTGCCCCCATGTCCAGCATTCTGCCCCAATGCCTCACAGTCTGCCCCCATGTCCAGCATTCTGCCGCAATGTCTCAGTCTGCCCCCATGTCCAGCATTCTGCCCCATGTCTCAGTACTCTGCCCCCATGTCCAGCATTCTGCCCCATGCCTCACAGTCGGCCCCCATGTCCAGCATTCTGCCCCATGCCTCACAGTCTGCCCCATGTCCAGCATTCTGCCCCCATGCCTCACAGTCTGCCCCCATGTCCATAATTCTGCCCCCATGTCTCAGTCTGCCCCCATGTCCAGCAGTCTGCCCCCATGTCTCAGTCTGCTCCCATGTCCAGCATTCTGCTACCATGTCTCAGTACTCTGCCTCCATGTCCAGCATTCTGCCCCATGCCTCACAGTCTGCCCCCATATCCAGCATTCTGCCCCATGCCTCACAGTCTGCCCCATGTCCAGCATTCTGCCCCCATGTCCGGCATTCTGCCCCATGTCTCACAGTCTGCCCCCATGTCTCACAGTCTGCCCCCATGTCCAGCATTCTGCCCCCATGCATCACAATCTGCCCCCATGTCCAGCATTCTGCCCCCATGTCTCAGTCTGCCCCCATGTCCAGCATTCTGCCCCAATGTCTCAGTACTCTGCCCCCATGTCCAGCATTCTGCCCCATGCTGCCTCACATTCTGCCCCCATGTCTAACATCCCCCATGTCCAGCATTCATCAATCATCATGTCCCGACTCCCCATCATGGCAGGCAGAATCTTCCCCCATGTGTCCAGGCAGTGAGTCTGCCCCCCAGCCCCGAGTCTCTCAGTCACAGGCTGCCCCGGGCCACCGCTCAATAATAAAAAAAAAAGACACCTTCTATTCTTACTTTGCCGACCCAGCTCCTGCGCCGAAGTTCCCTCCACAAACGCGTACTCACAGTGACGTCAGACTCCGGCGACGTGTGCGCTAGCCTGAGGCTGACGTCAGCTGCCACTGCCAGCCTCCGATTGGCTGGCGGGCGGCGGCTGTTAACTATTGAATTGCGGGCGCCCGCACGTCAATAGCGTTAAACTGCCGCAGTGCGCCGCTTTCAGGGCAGTAATGCCCTGATGTCGGCCCTGTGGTGGGCCCCCCCACACCACTGGGCCCTGGGCGGTAGCCCAGATTGACCCTCTTATAATCCGCCCCTGCTTGCACATGCACTTTATTATACTCTTTTACTTTGTACATCTAAGGACTAGTAAGTTTATTTTATCTTGCAGCCTTGTTGTTGGTATCAATACACGTTGTATTATATTTGTCTTATTACCAACACACCAAAGCCCCAATTTTATCTGTGTACTATTGTCCCATGTACTGCAATTATACAGTATATAGAGGTAATACTGCTACATCTACATCTCCCAAGCATAACGCTTGCTCTGTGCACCACTGGATTGCTTTTAGCTGTTCAATATACATTTTTTATGTATGATTTTTTTCTGTTATTCAGTATTCAGTAAACTTTTGCATTTTATAAACTTCATAATTTGGCCTTGTTTGCACATTCACTCTATATGATCCATGTTAGCATTTCTGTGCTTGACCTCCCTTTTTGTCCTATATGCCTTATTGTATAGGCATCCCTAGATTGCTCCTGGTGTCCTCGCTAGGCTCTACCACTTTTCTTTAATGTACAGAAGAAAATAAACTATTATACTCATCAGGGGTGTACATAGCAGTCATAGAGGCTCCATAGAAGAAATATAATGCACCCCCAATAGTCATCCCTTTAGTATAATGCATCCCATAGTCATCCATATAATGTACTGTATGCAGTATAATGCACAGCCCATAGATATCAATAAAGTAGAATGCACCCCATGGTCATCCATAATGTACAATCACCCCATAGTCATCAACAGGAGTATAATGAACCCCCATAGTCATCCATATTAGTATAATGCACACCCATAGTAATCCAATACAGTATAATGAACCCTCATAGTCATCCTATAAAGTATAATGCACACCACATAATCATCATATAAAGCATAATGCAACACCATAGTCCTTCATAGTAGTATTATGCACCCCATATTCATCCATAGTGTAATGCACCCCATAGTCATCCATAGTAGAATATTGCACCCCTATAGTCTTTGATAGTAGTATAATGCACCACCATAGTCATCTTGAAAAGTATAATTCACCCCCTAAGTGATCCTATGTTAGAGTCTGCAGAACGCACCAAATAAATATAAATAGTGGGTGCGTTCGCAGCCCGGGGTCCACTGTGCAGGCAGAGCCTGCTGCTAGTAAGATGGCGGTAAAGGCGAACTCTGTTACTTCACAGAGTCTCAAGCATAGATGCTGTGGCACTATATGGCTGTATAAGCGAACTCTGTTACATCACAGAGTCGCTGTGGTAAAGCCGCCGAGATAGCGACTGTATCCTGTTAACACCACAGGACTACACAGATAACTGCTGTGCGGATAGCAGTCCGTGGTCATGCAGTCAGCAACACAAACAAACAACTCCTCACCAGAGAAGCCGGTATTCTAGGGGCTTATTTCAGCCAAGCCCTGAACACGTTTATACGAATCTCCTCACCGGAGGTGCCGGTATTCTAGGTGCTTATTTCAGCCGAGCCCTAATCACACTGGCGCAAAGCACATAATGCAATTGACACTAGCGCATGGCCGCAAGGCCATGCAACCCTTTTATAGTAGCAACTACAGGACCTGCCAGAAAAGGACCAATGAGAAACTGTTTCAGAACACATGTAGTTTCAGGATCTTCCTGGCGGACCAATAGGAGTTGCTGCAGTACCTGAGCATGTGACCCCTTATCTCCAATGAGAGATCTTACTCTGGGCATGCTCAGAAGGGGAAACGCAGAACTTAGTCCTAGAGACGTCTGCTCGCCGCTGACCAGTACTGGCTACAATAGCAGAATCTGGAGAGGCAGCAGCAAGTCTCTGCTCAGTATTAGACCGGGCGAGACGCTGGGACCGACGTCTTTGCTGAGCAGGCTTCACTGCGGCCGGAGATGGATGGGGAACCGCAGCGGGACTGGTTTGAGACTCCACTTGTGCAGCAGCGGGAACTCGAACCCTAACATTATCCCCCCTCCTAGGGCCCCCCCTTCTTTGGGCCTCGCTGTGCTCAAAGGCAGCCATGAGCTGCGGAGCGTGAACATGCTCGACAGGCTCCCAGGACCTTTCCTCAGGCCTCCAATCCACCAAATAAAAATTTTTGCCCCGTGGACACGGGTTTCAAAAGGGACACGTGAAAGGTATCAGAGACACCAAGGCGAGGAGGAAGAGCTAAGCGGTAGACTACAGGGTTTACCTGCTCAAGGATCTTAATGGGGTCCAAATAGCAAGGTGCCAACTTAGTAAACTCTACTCGCAGCCTGATGTTCCGGGCAGAGAGCCACACTAAGTCGCAAATGTCGGAGCGGAAGACCTCATCCTCTCCTTGGAGGCCTGAATGGCATCCTGAGTGCGGTCTCAAATGTCCCGTGCCTCCACAGCCCAGTCTGCCACCCTGGAGTCGTCGGAAAACACGGGCATGGGCACCGGTACCCGTGGATGCTGACCGTGGTTTAAGAGGAATGGTGTCTAGAGTTGAGCGATACTTTCCGATATCCAAAAATATCGGATCGGAATGGTATCGCCGATATCACTAAATATCGCCGATATCTGATTCCGATACCGGAAGTCCCATGTAAGTCTATGGGAACAAAATATCGCAACTAAAAAAACACTTTCTTTCCTTGTAAACACAAAATATACACACATAGAATACATATATATATATATATATATATATATATATACATGTCATTGTGACATATATATATACATATATTTATAGTTTATTCACTTCTACATAGTAAAATAGCCTCTGATTCAATTGCCGGGTAAAGCCGGCATTTGTGAAAAGACAGAAGCACCCGAGGGTCCAGTCGCCACAGAGATGTTGCATCGCACCCAGCGGTGTGACAACTTACTCTCAGGTAAGGAGGAAACACCCCATTGACTCCAACCACTGCATTCAACAGTACACTATGCCAGCTGAGTGTAGGCGGACCCAATGGGATGGTCTAGCTCAGGCTGGTTAGAACAGGGTGTAGCTAGTTGGATGGGAGGGGTTGAGGCAGCCTTATGCTGCATGTCTTTGTAGTAAGAATTGTTTCCTTTCCTGCTTTCTTACTACGTCGCATACTCCACTCTGCTACATCACTCTGCACCATTGCTCTATCTCACATCTATCTGCCCTGGAAGGATACCGTCTTACCTGTAGAAGACTTATCACCTAGCTGCACTACACCATCCCTGCCAGAGGACCTGCACAGCAGCGCTGGACACCCTGACCAGGTACTACAGGTGGAGTCACGACAAACTACACAAACATTCTATCATCCCCTGGAAATATCCCACATTCCAGTGAGCGACCAGGGCACGGACATAGCTGTGCTACCCGTCACATCCCCCATAGAAGTCGATGTGATCGGTGCCGAGTACCCCCAAAACCTGTGGCTTTGTGCGACTCAACTTTGGCGTCACGAACAGGATTCAGAAGCTCGCTATAAGCGAGTCCTATGTGCCTTAATTGAACTGTTTTTTGCTTGAGAATTGCAAAAATCATCATAGACTGTATTTGCCATTTTTCCGTCATATCTGCGCCACGATGCACAGGTGAAGAATAAGGGCGTGCTCTCGTGGGCGTACACTCACTCCGTGGCGCGAAAACGATGTCCGCCCACTCTAAATGTTACTGCAATGTAAGATCGTGCCCCACAGCTCTGGAGTTCCGCCTCCTCATCCTCCTCAGTGGGCGGAAACGAACGCGAAGGTCCCGCCTCCCTACAAAAGATGGTGCCTCTCCTGATGCTAATGACACATGTGACTTGGCAGAGATGGCGAACGGACGTGAGCAGAAGTGGGAAGGGATGGAGGAGTCAGAGCTGTCCCCCCACGGAAGCGACCCGATCGCCACGGAGCCACCGTTTGGCACCCGGCCTGGAAACCCTCCTACGCTGGAAGAAGCGGAGGATACCCTGAGAGACCTGGCCCGGCACCGGGAGGAGGTCGCCAGGATGGAAGCGAGCTGGCGGGCCCTAAAACTACACTTGGAGCGGCGCCAATCCCTCTTACCCCCTGAAGTGTCTGTACCGGAAGGTGAGGCACCCGTTCCAGTAGAGGAGGCCGTGCGGGCATCCCAGCCCTTGCAATCTGAACCAGTTGACAGTATCTCAGTGGAGGCACCCGTTCCAGTAGAGGAGGCCGTGCGGGCATCCCAGCCCTTGCAATCTGAACCGGTTGACAGTATTTCAGTGGAGGCACCCGTTCCAGTAGAGGAGGCCGTGCGGGCATCCCAGCCCTTGCAATCTGAACCGGTTGCCAGTATCACAGTGGAGGCACCCGTTCCTGCAGAAAACGCCGCACCAGCACCCCAGATCCCGCTGTCTGCCCCCGTCGCTGAGGCAGAAGAAGCGACACCTGTCCTCATGGAGGAGGCCGCGCAGGCACCAGAGCTCTACCTGCCTGTACCGGAGCCCCGACCGTCATCTGTTCCAGAGCCGGCTGCTTCCGCCACAGGTGAGCGCCGCCAGGACTGGCGGGCGCCAGGAGAGCTGCCGCAAGACGGACATCGTAAGCTGGCATTTGATGGTGGAGACATGGAGCTGCTGGTGGAGGAGAATTACAACCGGCGTCAGGAGGAAGAGTGGAGACGTCGGGAGCGGGAAGCAGAGCGACAAAGGGAGCAGCGAGAATCCCAAAAGCTTCGGCAACGTCACCTGGAGAAGGACCTGGCAGAGAAGGCACGTATGAGAAAGGATAAAAGTACGGTGAGGGAGCCGCGGCGTAAGGGTGCAGTACGGAACTTTAAGTTAAACGGTGGTTGGGGCTTCATCCAGGAGCCTGGACTTTATTTAGAAGTCTTTGTAACCCGGCGGGACGTGGAGGCTCACCTCCCAGAAGGACACCCGGGGAGGGACCTGTTGGCAGGAGACTTGGTGAGTTACACCCGACACTGGGGTTACAATGGATGGTACGCCCTAAATGTTACCAGGTGCGACCCCTACTCCCCAGAGTGTCAGGAAACTGACAGACCCTCTGAGCCTTCAGCCTCCCCCAACCAGGCCTCTGCACAAGTGCCCACCCCACGCCGTAAATCTCCCCAGCCTCCCTCAGTGGTCTCCTCAGCAGCCCCAGCTATGGACATGATAATGATAGCTGGCCCGTACCCGGCGCCTGTTAGGCCCCCTGGGGTTCGTATAGTCCGGGACATAGGGTTCCAGACCCGGAGGGAGACGAAAGAGGTGGCCACACAGACCCAGATAGCGGGTCACGACGTAACTGTACAGGCCACACGACGTCATCAGGTCTGGGTGGACCCTCCTGTCACGGATGTTTGGCAAGCTCCAGAAGAGTACCAGGTGGTACCTGTAAGAGGCCAGCCAAAGAAGTCTAAATAACCCGGACAGGGTCTCTGTATGTAAATCGTTAAATTATTGATGTACCCGGACGGGTGAATGTTCATAAAAAGAAGTTTATTGTTGCCTTAATATACCCATGTTGGGTAATGGTTTGATGTACCCGGACGGGTGAATGTTCAGAAGAACAAGTTTATTGTTGCCTTTATATACCCAGGATGGGTAATGGTGTTTCAATGTAATCAAAATGTTGAACTTTGAAGCCATGAACTGTACTGGCTCACAAACTTTTCTCTAAATAGTTGGCACTTCGGTGCTCCATCTTGGTTTTACAAAAAACTTAACTGTGCACTATTTTCAACTACCTCAGAAACTAAAAACCCGTTTGGTGTGGCCGAAAGTGAGGTCTGCTCAAGGAAAGTCTTGCAGCCCACCCAAGACCACAGTTGGAGGTTTGGAGCGGGTCCTCCACAAGCACAAGTAAAGGACACTGTGAAGTTACCCCAGTGGGGGTAGTCCTAAGAAGTCTCAACGAACTTCGGCAGTAATGCTATTTGCACTTTTGTAATGTTATTATTAAAAATTTTATTATGCAACGTTTAACTTGAAGTGTTTCCTGCTTTCTTACTACGTCGCATAGTCCACTCTGCTACATCACTCTGCACCATTGCTCTATCTCACATCTATCTGCCCTGGAAGGATAGCGTGTTACCTGTAGAAGACTTATCACCTACCTGCACTACACCATCCCTTCCAGAGGACCTGCACAACAGCGCTGGACACCCTGACCAGGTACTACAGGTGGCGTCACGACAAACTACACGAACATTCTATCATCCCCTGGAAATATCCCACATTCCAGTGATCGCCCAGGTCACGGACCGAGCTGTGCTACTCGTGACATCCCCCATAGAAGTCGACGTGATCGGTGCCGAGTACCCCCAAAACCCCTGTCTCTGTGCGACTCAACTTCCCTCACTGTGCTGGCACTTTACATTTACAATGCCTCTGGGTTTTTTTTTGGGGGGGGTGGGGAACATTCAGACTTTTGCTATGGGGCCCCATGATTTATATGTACGCCCCTGCTGCTGAGGCATGGTATTTAAGGCTGTTAAGGAGCCAACATACATGGACCTTGCCAGCAGCGTCGGACTGGAGTACCTTGGGCCCACCAGAGAAAATATATTCTTGGGGCCCACCATCATACTTCCCAACCTTTGAATAAGGGAAAGAGGGACAAAGGCTGTGGCACGCTGTGCATGCTGCAGAAAATTTTAGGCCATGCCACGTTGCACCACAGACTGTCCAGGAGTTGGTGGATGCTTTAGTCCAGGTGTGGAGGAGATCCCTCAAGAGACCATCCGTCGCGCTCATCAGGAGCATGGCCAGAAGTTGTAGGGAGGTCATACAGCATACCTCCCAAATTTGGAAGACAGGAAAGAGGATTAAAGGCTGCGGCGCGTGTTGCGCGCCGCTGAAAATTTTAGCCCACGCCCCGACAACACCCATTTCACAGCTAATCACACACATATCCTCGCCCCAAGCGTAACCATTTAGCACTGCTGATCACACTGACTGGTAATGAGGGCACAGTGGCTGGTACTGAGGAAAAGAAAGAAAGAGCAGCGAGAGAGAAAGAACAAACAGAGAAAGAAAGAGAGGAAAGAAAGAAAAGAGAGAAAGAAAGAACAGAGAGAAAAAAGAACAGAGAGCGAGAAGGAAAGAACAGAGAGCGAGAAAGAAAGACTAGAAGAGAGCCATAGGCGTAGCTAGGGTTTTGGTTTAGTGGGGGGAAAACTTCTGAGTGGGCCCATCATCAGAGAACCTCAGCAAATGACCGCGCTGTTGGCCAAAATAATCTATATATAAAAAGACCAATATTGATATTACCGCCATATGGTCTGTGTTAAATAATACCAGTCCTACAGAACATATAGATTACAGCACAGGTACAGATAATGACTTACCGCTGATGTTCTTTCTAATGGAATTGTTCACTTTTCATGTCTTTTCCATCTGGCCCACACCGACATGACGACTTCTCCAGCCAGGACTCGACTGCACCCCCATTAAAAAAAAAATAAAAAAAATACTCACCTCCCGGCTCCTGTGCTGCTCACCTCTCAGCGTCTGACAGCGGGCGCCGGCAGGTGATGTTATTGCGCCCGCTGTCATACGCTGAGGGGGATTATGGGAGAGAAGGAGCGCTCGCAGGATGCCGATACAGCTGACCCTCCGATGACGGGTGGGGGGCCCACTGCTGGCACCGGGCCCCCCCAACGCCTGTTCAGGCCCCATAGCTTCCGGGCGGCAGAGCAGGGAGAGCGATTCTCCCTGCTCTGCCGCAGAATGTAACTGTATCGTAGCTCCGGGTGGGCCCCCTCAGAGCGCGGGCCCCGGGGCCACCGCCCCCTCTGCCCCGCGACCTATCCTTTCAAATCAGGGCCCACCATGCAGGAGCTGGGGCCCACCGTAGGTTTCTCCGGTGTCCCGGTGCCTCAGTCCGACCCTGCTTGCCAGCCTGATAATACCAGGCCACAGCAGTCTGCTTATCTTTGCTGGTTAACAAAAATAGGGGATCCCCTCGAAAAAAAATTGGCGTGGGGTCCCCCCTATTTTTGTTAACCAGCCAGATGAAGCAGACTGCTGAGGCCTGGTTTTTCAGGCTGGTAATGAGCCAATATCCATGGACCTTGCCAGCCTGATAATACCAGGCCACAGCAGTCTGCTTAGCTTGGCTGGTTAACAAAAATAGGGGATCCCCTCGAAAAAAAAAACGGCGTAGGGGTCCCCCTATTTTTGTTAACCAGCCAAGTAAAATGCAGACTGCTGCGGCCTGGTATATAAAAGACTGTCAAGGCCCATGGATTTTGGCCCTCAACAGCCTGATAATACCAGGCTACAGCAGCCCCACATTTGGCGCATCAAAAGATGTGCCAATTGTGGCACTTTACCTGGCTCTTCCCACTGCCCTGTAGCGGTGGCAAGTGGGGTAATAAGGGGTTAATGTCACCGTTGATTGCACGGTGACAATAAGCCCGGTTAATAATGGAGAGGTGTCAATAAGACACCGATCCATTATTAATCCCAAAGTTTTTAAATGTATAAAAAAAAAGACACAGCAAGAAAAAAGTATTTTAATGAAATAAAAGAGACAACATAGTTTTCATTTCTTTTATTATACTCTCATTCCTGGGACGCCATCGATCTCCTGTAAAAAAAGGAAAAAAACAAACCAACAGTATACCACCTGTCCGACGCAGTCCATAGTAACGACTGTCCCACGACGATCCAGCTCTGCTACATCGGAATGACAGGCAGAGGCTGTCATCCCGGCGCAGCACAGCTGATTACCTGCTTCCCCGGCGGTGACGTCATCGGACTGACTGCTTTACGGCCGGGATTACCCAGCAGTCACTGCAGTTATCGCGAGAAACTGCATGTGACTGCCGGGGAAAGATGATGGCGGCCATCAACCAGTCCAGGCCGTGACCACCGGAGATCTTCTGCCAGGTAAGTGCCGCTGACTCCTGACAGACCCGACCGACGGACACTCACAGTGACAGTGACAATTCCGATTCCGGTATACGATATATGGGAAATATCGAAAGTCAATATCGAAAGTCCGATACAGCTAATATCGGCCGATACCTGATACTTGCGGTATCGTATCGCTCAACACTAATGGTGTCTGTCCGGTGGAGTCAGCCACAGCATTATTTAGAGCGAACTCAACCCATGGTAGCAAGGATGCCCAGTCATCCTGCCTGGCTGAGAGAAAATGTCGCAAGTATGTGACCAAGGTCTGGTTGGCTCTCTCTACCAACCCATTCATCTCAAGATAATAAGCCGAAGAGAGATTTAACTCAATTCTGAGTAGATGACACAGCTCTCTCCAGAACCGAGACGCAAATTGGGGACCACAATCACTGACAATTTTGTCTGGCATTCCGTGTAGCCGGAAAATGTGCCTGATAAATAATGCTGCTAAGGCCCGTGCGGAAGGTAACCGTGGTAACGGGACCAAGTGCACCATTTTGGAGAAGTGGTCGGTTAACACCCAGATGATGGTGCAGCCCCGAGACTTGGGTAAGCCCACCACAAAATCCATCCCAACCATCTCCCAGGGCCTGTCTGACACCGGTAAATGGAAAAGTAACCCAGCTTGCCATTGTCGAGGGAATTAGGAGACGCACACCTGAACGTATTCCCAGACATCACGGACCATATGTGGCCACCAGTATGTCCTCGCCAGCAACTCAGATGTCCTCTTTGCCCCCAAAATGTCCACTCACCCTGGACGAATGTGCCCAAGAGAGTACCTCCGATCGCAAATTGATGGGCACAAAAGTCTTGCCTGGAGGCACAGACTCACGCGAAACCGGGGCCACAGTTCTTAGGCTCTCTGTGGGGACAATCAGCCGAGGCTCCTCCTCCACCTCGAATGTTCTTCTCCCCGGAGAGAAAATGGGGGGTGAAATGGAACCGGGAGAAGAACAGGGACCATCGGGCCTGACGAGAATTTAGCCGCTGTGCGGTCTGTAACTAGACCAACTTTTTGTGTTCAGTGAACACTTGAAAGGGACAGCGAGCCCCCATCAGGAGATGTCTCCACTCGCCAAAGGCCAACTTCATGGCTAGCAACTCCCTATCCCCAATGGAATAATTGCTCTCGCTGGTGTGAAGGTCTTGGAGAAGAAGAAGCAAGGATGTTTACGACCTTGAGCATCCTTTTGAAAAAGGACTGCTCCAGCACCAACGGACGAGGCATCTACCTCCAATATAAAAGGCTTATCAACCTCAGGACGATGTAGGATAGGAGCGCTAGAAAAATGGGACTTGATTGAAGTAAAGGCCTTGGAGACCTCCTCTGACCACAATTAGGGATTGGCTCCTTCTTGATGAGGGCTACCAAGGGAGCAACCAAAGTAGAGAAGTGGGGAATGAATTGGCGATAGTAATTAATGAACCCCATAAAGCGCTGCACCGCTTTAAGAGAGTGGGGTTCTTGCCAATCCATTACAGCCTGTAGTTTGGCAGGATCCATAGCCAATCCCTGAGTGGAGATGATATAGCCCAGGAATGGCAGAGACTCCTGTTCAAACATACACTTCTCCAACTTCGCATATAGGGAATTTGTCAGCAAGAGGTCGAAGACCCTGCAGACATCTCTTCCTGTGGGTGTCCATATCTGGAGAAAAGATGAGAATGTCATCCAGATAGACTACCACTGAGGTGGCAAGCATATCCCGGAAGATGTCATTTACGAAATCTTGGAAGACAGCTGGAGCATTACAGAGCCGAAGGGCATCACAAGATATTCGTAATGTCCATCTCTGGTATTGAACGCCGTCTTCCATTCGTCCCCCTCATGGATGCAGATCAGGTTATAGGAACCACGAAGATCCAGCTTAGTAAATACCCTTGCTCCCCCGAGCCTATCAAAGATCTCAGATATTGGGGGCAATGGGTATTTGTTCTCAACGGTAATGGCGTTAAGACCCCAATAGTCTATACACGGTCGTAATTCTCCATTCTTCTTCTGCACGAAGAAAAATCCTGCCCCTGCTGGTGACACTGACTTCCTAATAAACCCTCTTGCCAAATGTTCCTGGATGTATTGTGACATGGCCTCCGTCTCAGGAAGAGAGAGAGGATACACTCTTCCCCGAGGGGGCTCCGTTCCAGGCAAGAGGTCTATAGGACAGTCATAGGGGCGATGAGGCGAAAGAGTCTCCACTGCCTTTTTGGAGAATACGTCCACATATGACCGATAAACCTAGGGGAGAGAAGCAAGGTCTATGGGTATCTCCGTGGTGGAAACTTGAACATCCTCTCTGAGACATCTGTCTCTGCAATGATCACCCCAACTCAGTATTCTCCCAGAGGACCACTCAATATGGGGAGAGTGGTGGCGAAGCCAGGGTAATCCCAACAAAACCTCATCTATTCCCTCAGGAAGAACAAAAAGGTATATATTCTCCTGATGAGAAGGGGACATAGACAGAGGAAGAGAGACAGTCTGGTGGGTGATTTGTGAGGGAAGGATTGCTCCATTCAATACTCTCACCGATACTGGCTCGGCGAGCGTCACCAGCGGTATGGAATGGCAAGAGGCAAAGTAGGAGGACATAAAATTCCCCTCTGCCCCAGAGTCCACACAAAGCTTGGAAGGAAGAGTGGATGAACCTAGAGAGATTAACCCTTTAAGGAGCACTTTCGGAGCAAAATCCCTCGTGTCTAATGACCCTGCACCCATGGTCACGGAACATGACCGTTTACTCATTCGCTGGGGACATCGGTTGGCATAATGTCCTGGCTGCTGACACACTCTACAGATCACGGATACTCGAGTGGTCCGAGACTTAGATCCCACTCGAGTAGTCTCCACAGTTTCTTGGGAGTCGGACGCCTGAATGGGAAATTCAAGAGGTTTGGCAAAGGTGGGTGCCAGCCGAAACCTCTGCCTACACAGGGTCCGCTCTAACCTCCGCTCGTGAAAACGGAGGTCGATGCGGGTAGATTTAGAAATGAGTTTCTCCAGTGTGGCAGAAATCTCCCTGGTAGCCAAAGCGTCCTTTACATGGTCTGCCAGTCCTCTTCAGAATACTGGAATAAAAACTTTATCTGGCCACCCCAATTCAGAGGCCAAAGTCCGAAATTGGACTGAGAACTGGCTGGCCATGGACAAGCCCTGTGACATTGCCAGCAGTTGGTGTGCCGTATCGTGCGTGACCTGAGGTCCTAAAAAGACCTTTTTCAGAGCCTCCAAAAAACGAGGAGCACTCCACACCACACGATCGTCGCGCTCCCACAGCGGCGTTTCCCACTCCAATGCTCTGCCCGACAGAAGAGACACAATAAAAGCCACTTGTACCTGTTCTGTGGGGAAATGTGTTGCCAGAAGCTCAAGCTGTATAGAGCACTGACTCACGAATCCCCGACAATGTTTACTGTCACCAGTAAACTTGTCTGGAAGTGGGAGGTGGGATAATGTCGGAGCAGAGGTAGCGGTGGACAAACTGGCTGCAGGTACGCTAGCAGCCTGAACAGCGACTGCGGTAACATCCACAGCTGAGGTTGTGCGCTCAAGGACTGCCAACCTACCCTCGAGCTGCTGGATGTACTGCTGTAGACGCTGGTCGTCCGCCATTTTACTAGCCAGACCCTGGCGCTAGTATACTGTTAGGGTCTGCAGAACGCACCAAATAACTATAAATAGTGGGTGCATTCGCAGCCCGGGTCCACCGTGCAGGCAGAGCCTGCTGCTAGTAAGATGGTGGTAAAGGCGAACTCTGTTACTTCACAGAGTCGCAAGCATAGTTGCTGTGGCACTATATGGCTGTATAAGCGAACTCTTACACCACAGAGTCGCTGCGGTAAAGCCGCCGAGATAGCGACTGTGTCCTGTTAACACCACAGGACTACACAGATAACTACTGTGCGGATAGCAGTCCGTGGTCATGCAGTCAGCAACACAAACAAACATATCCTCACCAGAGAAGCCGGTATTCTAGGGGCTTATTTCAGCAAAGCCCTGAACACGTGCATACGAATCTCCTCACCGGAGGTGCCGGTATTCTAGGGGCTTATTTCAGCCGAGCCCTAACCACATGCGTGCATGATCACACTGGCGCAAAGCACATAATGCAATTGATACTATCGCATGGCCGCAAGGCCATGCAACCCTTTTATAGAAGCAACTACAGGACCTGCCAGAAAAGGACCAATGAGAAACTGTTCCAGAACACAGTTTAAGGACCTTCCTGGTGGACCAATAGGAGCTGCTGCAGTACCTGAGCATGTGACCCCTGATCTCCAATGAGAGATCTTACCCTGGGCATGCTCAGAAGGACTTAGTCCTAAAGACGTCTGCTAGCCGCTGACCAGTACAGGCTACAATAGCAGAACCTGGAGAGGCAGCAGCAAGTCTCTGCACAGTATTAGACTGGGCGAGACGCTGGGACCGACATTCTTTGCTGAGCAGGCTCCACTGTGGCCTGAGATGGATGGGGGACCGCAGCGGGAATGGTTCGAGACTCCCCTTGTGCATCCTATAAAGTATAATGCACCTCCATAGTCATCCTATAAAATATAATGCATACTCCATAGTCATCGTATAAAGCATAATGCCCCACCATAGTCATCCATAGTAGTATAATGCACCCCCATAGCCATCCTATAAAGCCGTGTTCCCCATCCTTTCTGGCCTAGAGAGCCATATTCAGCTCTGAGAGAGGGTCGCAAGCCACATCCAGCTCCCTCCCACCTCACAGTAGTGGCAGCCAAAGCCATTACGGGTATAATTATAACCAAAACTTTTCCACAGAAATCACCCCGAAGCAGTATACCTAGATCCAGAGGTCCTCACTATACCCCCATTCAGTTTGCTCCCATCCAGCACTCCCAGCACACTGTCTCATCCAGCTTGAGGCACCTCCTCTAACACATACACACGTGGTCAAAATTGTTGATACCCCTCGTTTAATGACAGAAAAACCCACAATGGTCACAGATATAACTTGAATCTGACAAAAGTAATAATAAATCAAAAACTATGAAAATGAACAAATGAAAGTCAGACATTACAACTCATGAAATAGACCTGGACAGAAATGATGGTACCCCTGAAAATAATGTGACAAAATGGACATGTTAAATCAAGGTGTATCCACTAGTAAGCATCACAGGTGTCTACAATCTTGGAATCAGTGAATGGGCCTGTATATAGTGCTACAGATACTCACTGTGCTGTTTGGTGACATGGTGTGTATCACACTCAACATGGACCAGAGGAAGCGAAGGAAAGAGTTGCCTCAGGAGATTAGAAAGAAAATTTTAGACAAACATGATAAAGGTAAAAGTTATAACACCATCTCCAAGCAGCCTCAGGTTCCTGTGACTACAGTTGCACATAATATTCAGAAATTTAAGCTCCATGGGACTGTAGCCAACCTCCTTGACGTGGCCGCAGGAGGAAAATTGATGACAAATCAAAGAGACGGATAATATGAATGGTAACAAAAGAAAAACTTCTAAACAGATTAAAGGTGAACTTCAAGCTCAAAGAACATCAGTGTCAGATTGCACCATCCGTCTTTGTATGAGTCAAAGTGAACTTCATGGGAGATGACCAAGGAGGACACCATTTTAGAAAAAAATCATAAAAAAGCCATA
The DNA here is from genome assembly GCA_033576555.1 of Oophaga sylvatica. Taxonomy (NCBI): domain Eukaryota; kingdom Metazoa; phylum Chordata; class Amphibia; order Anura; family Dendrobatidae; genus Oophaga; species Oophaga sylvatica. The sequence goes on from JARQOD010000001.1 coordinate 577,038,896, forward strand.
CTGGAATTTCCAAACTACATGTTGACAAGCCACAAGGCTTCTGGGAGAATGTCCTATGGACAGATGAGACAAAAATTGAACTTTTTGGCAAGGCACATCAGCTCTATGTTCACAGACAGAAAAATGAAGCATATCAAAAAAGAACACTGTCCCTACTGTGAAACATTGAAGATGCTCTGTTATGTTCTGGGGCTGCTTTGCTGCATCTGGCACAGGGTGTCTAGAATATGTGCAGGGTACAATGAAATTTCAAGACTATCAAGGGATTCTATAGAGAAATGTGCTGCCCAGTTTCAGAAAGCTTGGTCTCAGTCGCAGGTCATGGGTCTTGCAAAAGGATAATGACCCAAAATACACAGCTAAAACACCTAAGTATGGCTAAGAGGAAAACATTGGACTATTCTGAAGTGGCCTTCTAAGAGCGTTGACCTAAATCCTATTGAGCATCTTTGGAAATAGCTAAAACATGCCGTTTGGAAAAGGCAACCTTCAAACACGAGACAACTGGAGCATTTTGCTTTTTAGGAGTGGGCCAAAATGCCTGGTGGTAGGTGCAGAAGTCTCATTAACAGTTACAGTAATTGTTTGATTGCAGTGATTGCCTCAAAAGGTTGTGCAACAAAATATTAAGTTAAGGTTACCATCATTTCTATCCAGGCCTATTTCATGAGTTTTATTTTTTTTAAAATTCTGTGGAAGCATGGTTGAAAAGCAATATCTGACTTTCATTTGTTCATTTTCATAGATTTTTTTATTTATTATTACTTTTGTCAGATTCAAGTTATTTCTGTGACCATTGTGGGATTTTCTGTCATTAAACAAGGGGTACCAACAATTTTGACCACGTGTGTAGTATCATCCTGTCTCCAGGGTATGATACTTAAATTATCTCTACTGTAAACCCATAAGACCAGTATATGTGAATTCAGATTTAATCTTCTCTGCAGGGATTCTCACAAAATTCACCATTTTGAGATTTGCTCTTCATACCTGTTTGCTAGACCTAAAGCTAATGCACCTAGCTGGCACACAGCTGCGAGCCACAATTCGTGGGACCGTGAGCCATATGTGGCTCCCGAGCTACAGGTTGGGGACCCCTGCTATAAAGCATAATGCACACCCCATGGTCATTCATAGTAGTATAATGAACCATAAATAGTCATCCAAAGAACTATAATGCACTCCCAGTCATCCTATAAAGCATAATGCACCCCCATAGTCTACCATAATAGTATAATGTACCCAATAATCATCAAATGAAGTATAATGCACTCCCATCTTCATTGATAGTAGTATAATGCACCCCTTTAGTCATCTTATATAGTAAAATGCACCCCCATAGTCATCCTATGAAGTAAAATGCACCCCATAGTCATCCTATAAAGCATAATGCACCACCATAGTCATTCATAGTAGTATAATGCACCCCCATAGTCTTTCATAGTAGTATTATGTACCCCATAGTCATCCATAGTGTAATGCACCCCTATAGTCATCCATAGTAGAATAATGCACCCCCATAGTCATCTACAGTATAGTACTATAATGCACCCCCATAGTCATCCTGTAAAGTATAATGCACCCCCTTAGTGATCCTATAATGTATAATGCCCCTTCACAGTCATCCTATAAAATATAATGCACACCACATAGTCATCCTATAATGCATAATGCAACCCCATATTCATCCATAGTAGTATAATGCTCCCCCATCGACATCCTATGTCGTATAATGCACCACCATAGTAATCCATAGTAGTATAATGCACCCATATAGTCATCCCATAAAGTATAATGCACCCCAATAGTCATCGTATAAAGTATAATGCACCCCATTTTCATCCTGTAGAGCATAATGGACCCCCATAGTAATCGGTAGTGCTATAATGCACCACTATAGCAATACTATAAAGTGTAATGTACCTCTAAAGTCATCCTATAAAATATAATGCACCACCATAGTCATCCATAGTATAATGCAACCCATATTCATCCATAGTAGTATAATGCACCCCCATAGTCATCCTGTGAAGTATAATGCACCACCAGTCATCCATAGTAGTATAATGCAATTCCTATAGTAATCCTATAAAGTATAATACACCCCATAGTCATCCTATAAAGTATAATGAACCTCCATAGTCAACCTATAAAATATAATGCACACCCCATAGTTATCCTATAAAGCATAATGCACTACCATAGTCATCCATAGTAGTATAATGCACTTGCCCAGAGTCATCGTAGAGAAGTGTAATTCACCCCCATAGTCATCCATAGTAGTATAGCCGCAGATTTATTTTTTTTTAAAAAAATACTCACCTTCCCTTCAATACTGCGCAACGCGCGTCGTCTTGGGAAGCCGGCAGATGATTTTGGTGTGCGAGGGGAGCATATGTCATCACTGCCATGCAACCCATCAGGTGCACGCCAACGTCAGCTGCTGTCCTTCGATTGGCCGGCAATGTGTATTGTGGAGCGCGAACCCAAGAAAATGTAATACCCTATTCGTAAGCAATATAATACCAATACATTTTTAACTATTTTTAGGGGGGTTATATACGAACAAATGGACTCCAGACCAGGGAATAGGTGATAGTCTATAGGTGAGCAATAAAATACCAATTAACTTTAAACAATATTTTTGAGGCTTATATAGCAACAAAATGTATCCAACAAGATGTAATACCTTTTGGGTGAGCAGAATAACACTGATACATTTTGAACAAGTTTTTGGTGGGTTATATACAGTTGTGCTCAAAAGTTTACATACCATGGCAGAATTTTAGCTTTCTTGACCTTTTTTCAGGGAATATGAATGATAACAACAAAACAATTTCTCCGCTTATGGTTAGTGGTTGGGTGAAGCCATTTATTGTCAAACAACTGTGTTTTCTCTTTTTAAATCATAATGACAACCCAAAACATCCAAATAACCCTGATCAAAAGTTCACATACCACATTTCTTAATATCATGTATTGCCCCCTCTAGCATCAATGACAGGTTGAAGTCTTTTGTTGTAGTTGTGGACGAGTTTCTTTATTTTCTCAGATGGTAAAGCTGCACACTCTTCTTGGCAAAAAGCCTCCAGTTCCTGTAAATTCCTGGGCTGTCTAGCCTGAACTGTGCGCTTGAGATCTCCCCAGAGTGGCTCAATGATATTGAGGTCAGGAAACTGGGATGGCCACTCCAGAACCTTCACTTTTTTCTGCTGTAGCCAATGACAGATCGACTTGGACTTGTGTTTTGGATCGTTGGCATGTTGGAACGTCCAAGTACATCCCATGCGCAGCTTACAGGCTGATGATTGCAAATTTGCCTCCAGTATTGGTGATAACATGCTTCATTCATCTATCCTTCAACTTTGACCAAGTTTGTGGCCAAAAAGTTCAATTTTGGTCTCATCACTCCAAATGACCTTGTTCCTGAACTGATGAGGCTTGTCTCTGTGCTGTTTTGCATATTGTAGGCGAGATACTTTGTGGCATCTGTGCAGTAATGGCTTTCTTCTGGCGACTCGACCATGCAGCCCATTTTTCTTCAAGAGCCTCCTTATTGTGCATCTTAAAAGAGCCACACCGCTAGTTTTCAGAGAGTACAGTATTTCAGCTGATGTTATTTGTGAGTTTTTCTTTGCATCCAGAACTATTTTCCTGGCAGTTGTGGACAAAATGTTTTTTGGTCTACCTGACAGTGATTTTGTTTTTACAGAGCCCCTGATTTTCCATTTGTTAATCACAGTTTGAATGCTGCTGACTGGCATTATCAAGTCCTTAGATTTCTTTTTGCATCCCTTTAGATCCGTTGACAATTCTTTTGCTTTCCCCATGACTCACAATCCAGTAACGTCAGTGGCTGGATGAAAGATGCAAGAGTCTGTCTGGATCCCAGAAGCTCACTCAGCTTTTATGCACACACACTGATTACAAGCAAACAGGTCACAGTTGAGGATGTTACCTTTAGTAGCCATTCAATCCCATTTGTGTCAACTTCTGTGCATGTTATCAGGCCAAAATCAGCAGGGGATGTGAACTTTTGATTAGGGTCATTTGGATGTTTTGGGGTGTCATTATGATTTAAAAAGGGTAAATACAGTAGTTTGACAATAAATGGCTTCACCCAACCATTAACCATGAGTGGAGAAAAAGTTTTGGTGTTATCATTCATATCCTGTGAAAAAAAGCCAAGAAAGCAAAAATTCTGATGGGGTATATAAACTTTTGAGCACAACTGTACCAATTAAATGTACCCAAGAATATGTAATACCCTATGGATGAGCAATATAATACTGATAAATTTTGATCAAGTTTTTTTAGGGTTATATTGCAATGAAATACACCCAAGAAGATCTCATACCCTATGGATAAGCATTATAATACAGATACATTTTAAACTATTTTTTTGAGGGTTATATACCAACGAAATGGACTCCAGACTACAGAATAGTCTATAGGTGAGCAATATAATGCTAGTATGAGAAAATTTGTTTGGAAAATGATTCGCCAAACATAAATTCAGCATGAATATGGCACATTTGGATTCTTGATCGGAAACACATGCAAAATTTTATAAAATTGTTAAAAATTGGAACCATTTGGTAAAAAGTACGGGAAAATATTTGCGTTGCCACAAAAGTATTTCCAGCACTTTAGCAACGATAATGGTGGTGTATCATGAGCGTTTGGCACGTGTTTGATGAAAGGAGGGGGTTTGCAGAGCTCAGAGCAGTGGCATTCTTTTAAACAGTCATTTTTTTTCCTAACTTTATGTGTGCACATTGTGGCTAGCCAATCAGAGCGCAGGAAACACCCACAATGTCCTTACACAACAGCTTGTGTCATTGGCTGCTGAAATCACATGTCCCTCTCCATATAAATAGCGGACATCTTGGTTTAGCACCATTTTGACACTGTAAAAATGCAGAGAGGCTGCTCCTGATGCTGGCACTGTTAGCAGCAAGATTTTAGCTAGTTAGCTAGGCAGTTGTATATCAGTCAGATAAAACAGTAGAGGGAAAATAGTAGGGAAAAACATCAGCTCACCATCTGTTGCAGCACCTTTCCGGATGATGTAACAGCGCCTAGAGCCGTCTCAGTCTTGGACATCATCGAAAAAGAAAAAGATGGGGAAAGAAACCTCCAGCAATAAAATCAAGTGGGAAAATTATATTTTTTGTAAAAAAATGAAAAAACTTTTATTTGATATTTGTTACAATAGTACATTAAAAAAGATGTGAATCCTGGTCATCACAACCTGGGATAAACAACCAACATGTTTCAGCTAAGAGCCTTAATCATGGTATGTGTATATCAGGCAGATAGTGTAGCTAGCTAGTGTCCAGTGTGGCTGTAAAATTTACCGTTCAGGACTTTGTTTTGGCAATTACTGAGGTTCACAGACAAAGCCAGCAGGGCACATGTCCTACAAGTGTGTTGTGTACTGCTTCTATTGTGCTCCAAGCATGAGTATAGCATTCTAAATATTTTTTCACTAGCTAAATGTGAAACAGCTTGCTGTATCCCACCTTGTCATTTTGTGCTGTGGTGATATGAAACTGTCTGCAGACCTAAGGCACATAAAAAAAATATATAATTTTTTTTTGAGCTGCTTCAAAAAGCACATAACCTGTGTGCTCATTTCCGCCATTCCCACCCTTCTGGTCATCGATTTGCATCGATACAGAGGTCTTTATCCATGGAAGTTAACAGGTTGATATGGGATATGCCGACATGGTGGAATTCCACTCTGCACATGTTGCCGTAACTGTGGCAGCAACAATGAACCCTGGTGCAGTATGTCATGTAATATAGTCTGGCCTAACGCAATACGAACGTGGCACATATCACATTTACAGAGTGGGCACAGATTAAGGACCTCTGCACCCTTCTGCATAGATTTGAAATGGCTGCTAAGATGGTTAGCGCTGACAACGCTGTCATCAGTATCACTTTTCCGGACATCTGTATACTGGAGTCGACTTTGAATATGCTGCGGAAGGAGATGGTGGTCCAAGAAGAAGAGGAGGAAACAGAAGAGGATGCGGAAAGGATAACATTGTTTATAAGTTCAAGACTATCATCACTCAGGCGGGTGCATTACAGTGATGGTGGTGGGCTGGTGATAAAAGGCAAACTGTTATCGAAGTGCAAGATGCAACACATGGAAGAACAGGTGATGGGCGAGCAACTGTCAGATGTAGAGGATAATCCTCCCCTCTCTGTTGTTCGTGGTTGGAGGGAGGGGACGGAGGAAACGAGCCTCATTGTTACCCAGCCACACACACATCATGGGCTTGGACATCATGGTAGAACCGCATGCATGAGTGCCTTCTTGCTACAACATGATCCCCATACAGTTATGATTAGGAATACTGCTGAATACTGGGTTGCCACTATGTTAGATTCACATTATAAAACCAAATTTTGCCAGATGCTTCCAGCCCTGGAAAGGGACCAGCGATTGCTGGAGTATCGAAACACGCTTTAACACAACCTTAAGAGAGCTTTTCCCCAAGACAGCAGCAAAGCACACAGTTTGCATCGCAGCTCTGGACTTCTAACCTCCGGCACGTCAATTTGTCAATGCCAAAACATTAGCAGAAGCAACAGTAGTGGAAATGGAAGAAGAAGTTTCTGTGAGTACTTTTTTTAGACCAGTTCATGCACCAGCACAACAGAGTCCAAGTCTTACATGTAGTGAACAAATAGAGAGGATGGTGCATGAGTATCTAGAACTGAATATAAATATCATCAGGGAGGGTTTGGACCCTTTCACATTTTTTCTTCCAAAATGGATGAGTGGCCTGAGCTCGCCTCACACGCCTTGGAGGTTTTATCATGCCTGGCATCCAGTGTTCTCTCAGAAAGTGTCTTCAGTGCTGTTGCTGGTGTCCTGATGGATAAGCGCAGCCGACTGTCCCCTGAAAGTGTAGACCACCTAACTTTCATCAAGATGAACAAGTCATGGATCTCCAAGGACTTTTGCGCCCCAATCGCATACTGTACAATGTGATATTGCATTTTTTTGTGTGATGCATTAATGTCACTTAACTGCACTCTGCAATATCTTTATTGTGGCTTCTGTGCCTTCTGTGGCTGTTGCTGCTGCTGATAGTAGCACAATTTTGTGGGAATGTGAACAGTCGTGGTTGGTCTACATCTGCTGTAGTGGAAGAAGTGTCGTTCCCAATTATACTATTTCTATTCTCGCGACAGTTATTCCACCTTGGTGTGTCATGCCCTCATTTTGTAAAATGTGAAAACTGCAGGTTGGGTGTCCATCTGCTGGATTTGGTGTAATGGAAGACCTGTCTGTCCATTTTATACTATTTCTACTGTGGTAAAATTGATGCCACTTTGGTGGTGTCTGCCAGTAATTTTTGGAAATGTGAACACTCCTGTTTGGGTATTCATCTGCTGTATTTGGGTGTAGTGGAATACCTGTTGGTTCCTATTATACTATTTCTACTCTCATGAAATTGATGCCCTTCTCTGGTTTAAGGCCCTCATTTGTTTAAATGGGAACACTCCTGGTAGGGGTGTCCATCTGCTGGATTGGGTTTAATGGAAGACCCAATGCAGCAGAAGGACACCCATTTTATACTATTTCTAGTGTGATGAAATTGATGCTACTTTGATGGTGTCTGCCAATAATTTTTGGAAATGTGAACACTCCTGGTTGGTTCTCCTTCATGCGTGTTGCCTGTAAAAGTAGGCCTCCAAGACAGTCAGGCCTCCACTTTCTTGGACTCAACTACCTGTGTTACTATCCTTAAATTTTTCTCACAGTGGTAGTCTACAAAACTGATATTTGTGCCACATGAGTGTGGCTCAGCATGGAAGCAGTTAGAGGTGTTGCTTGTGGTATCAGGGCTCCCAGCAAAGGAAGCCTAAACCGATCCTTCACCCACCTCGTCTTACTGTGACGTTCAATTGAAAGCTGCAAATGCTGTCCCAGACCCCGATAACTATTTGCCTGGCTGATTTGTTTTGTGGGTGAATTGAGGCAATGTTCTTGTTGTCTGATCTGATGTGTTTTGAGAGCATTTGGGGCCATTATAAGGTGTTGTGCATGGATTTGATTTTGCCTCCCATTGACCTGAATGGCATTCTGTTATGTTCGGCGAATATTCAACAAATCAATAGGCGAATATTGCAATTTCGGCGATCGTAATCCAAACCGAACATTAAAATATTCACTCATCTCTATATGATACCAATAAATTTTGAACAATTTTTTGGAGGGTTATACACCAACGAAATGGACTCCAGACCAGGAATAGTTTATAGGTGAGCAATATAATACCGATCAATTTTAAACAATATTTTTGAGGCTTATATAGCAACGAAATGTAGCCAAAAAAGATGTAATAGCCTATGGATGAGCAATACAATACTGATAAATTTTTAGCAAGTTTTTTAGGGTTGTGTACCAATGAAATGGATTCAAGACCACAAAATAGTCTACAGATGAGCAATATAATACCAATAAATTTTGAGCAAATTTTTTCCGGGTTATATCTACGAAATATACCCAAGAAGATCTCAAACCCTATGGATGAGCAATATAATACCAATACATTTTTAACAAGTTTTTGGAGGGTTATTTACAAACAAAATGTGAGATAGCATATTGGAAAAAGAGGAGGAGGAGCAGGAGGGGTTGCAGGAACTGCTGTAAGAGGTGGTGGAAACCCTGATAGAAGTAGAGCCAGAAATCCTTGGCATCGGGATCACATGCGCCGTGCCAGGGTGGGACTCGGTCCCAGTCTCAACAATATTCAGCCAGTGTGCCAATAGGGAAATGTTGCATCCATGGGAACAAGTGCTTGTCCACATGTCGGTTGGACAATGCCAGTAAGTGCATTGGTAAGGGCATGGGTGATGTTCCTGGACACGTGCTGGTACAAGATGGGGACACCACATTAGGAGAAAAGTGACAGCTGGGGACTGAGTACCTAGGGATGGCTACCACCAGTGTTTTGGACAGGGGACTGGGAAGCACTTAACACAAGGGAAGAGGCAGTAGTGTCACCAGATAGCATCAATTGTGAACCCAGGTGTTCCACTTGTTCGAAAAACGTTCGCCAATCTCAAATTTGGCACGATCGCTGCACATTCTGATTTGTATTCAGATTCCCGAGCATTTTTCCTAAAAATCTACAAAATTTGGCCAATGTTCAATAAATAATAGTTTCCACAAAGGGCTCTTTCACACGTAATTTTTTCCACTAGCAGCACAGGACGCAAAACTGATGACAAACGGAAAACACACACTCAGAATAAAGTCATTTAATTGAAAGAATGACACAGATTCCTTTAATGAATCTACAGTCATGGACAAAAGTTTTGAGAATGACACAAATATTAATTTTTACAAAGTCTACTGCTTCACTTTTTCTAATGGCAATTTGCATATACTCCAGAATGTTATAAAGAGTGATCAGCTTAACAGCAATTACTTGCAAAGTCAATATTTGGCTAGAAAATGAACTTTATCCCCCAAAACACATTTCAACATCATTGCAGCCCTGCCTTAAAAGGACCAGCTAACCTCTTTTCAGTGATTGCTCCATTAACACAGATGTGGGTGTTGATGAGGACATGGCTGGAGATGTCATGATTAAGTAAGAATGACACCACTGGACACTTTAAAAGGAGGCTGGTGCTTGGCATCATTGTTTCTCTTCTGTTAACCATGGTTATCTCTAAAGAAACACGTGCAGTCATCATTGCAATGCACAAAAATGGCCTAACAGGGAAGAGTATCGCAGCTAGAAAGATTGCACCTCAGTCAACAATCTATCGCATATTATTATTATTATTATTATTATTATTATTACACATTTATATAGCGCCATTTATTCCATGGTGCTTTACATATGAAAAGGGAAAATATAGACAGGTACAATAAACATGTGCTAGACAAGGGACACACAAGTACAGAAGGAGAGAGGACCAGAAGGAGAGAGCATCATCAAGAACTTCAAGGAGAGAGGTTCCATTGTTGCCAAAAAGGCTCCAGGGTGCCCAAGAAAGACCAGCAAGCGCCAGGACCGTCTCTTAAAAGTGTTTCAGCTGCGGGATCGGGCTACCAGCAGTGCAGAACTTGCTCAGGAATGGCAGCAGGCAGGTGTGAGTGCATCTGCACGCACTGTGAGGCGGAGACTCTTGGAGCAAGGCCTGGTCTCAAGGAGGGCAGCAAAGAAGCCACTTCTCTCAAGAAAAAACATCATGGACAGACTGATATTCTGCAAAAGGTACAGGCAGTGGACTGCTGAGGACTGGGGTAAAGTTATTTTCTCTGATGAATCCCCTTTTCGATTGTTTGGGACATCAGGAAAACGCCTCAGTCGGAGAAGACAAGGTGAGCGCTACCACCAGTCTTGTCTCATGCCAACTGTTAAGCATCCTGAAACCATTCATGTGTGGGGTTGCTTCTCAGCCAAGGGAATCGGCTCTCTCACAGTCTTGCCTAAAAACACAGCCATGAATAAAGAATGGTACCAGAATGTCCTCCAAGAGCAACTTCTCCCAACGCTCCAAGAGCAGTTTGGCGATCAACAATGCCTTTTCCAGCATGATGGAGCACCTTGCCATAAAGCAAAGGTGATAACTAAATGGCTCTGGGAACAAAACATAGAGATTTTGGGTCCATGGCCTGGAAACTCCCCAGATCTTAATCCCATTGAGAACTTGTGGTCAATCATCAAGAGACGGGTGGACAAACAAAAACCTAAAAATTCTGACAAAATGAAAGCATTGATTGTGCAAGAATGGACTGCTATCAGTCAAGATTTGGTCCAGAAGTTGATTGAGAGCATGCCAGGGAGAATTGCAGAGGTCCTGAAGAAGAAGGGTCATCACTGCAAATATTGACTTGCTGCATTAACTCATTCTAACTGTCAATATAAGCTTTTGTTACTCATATGTTTGCAATTATATTTCTGTCTGTGATTAAAACATCTGTCAAACACACACATAAAAACCAGAGGGCAGCAGATCATGTGAAAATATAATATTTGTGTCATTCTCAAAACTTTTGTCCATGACTGTAAAGTAAACCATACTCACATCATCGCCCAGTGCACAGAAGCCAATGTCTCATGTAAGAGAATTAAAATTATAAACAGTATTCCTCACAGAGAAGATAATAATCCATTTATCTTGCGATGCTTCTAGGTCTTGATAGCAGGCTGTGATTCAGACATGGCTGTGATTCTGATTCATTCACCCTCCATTTCCCATCACTGAGTCAGTTGATAAACCATTTACCCATATATAACCCTGATCCCATCATTCTTATTCTACCTTTTATGTGGAACAGTATTGCATACCTTTGAAAAGTCTAAATACAAAACAACCATAGCCTTTTCCTGGTTCTTTCTGGATTTGATACACTTTACCTTTTTTTTTAATTGGCTATGTAATAAAGAATACCTCAGTCAGATAATTAGAGGGGTATGTATAAAGAGGTGGCATAAAAGATAAGAATCTCCAGCGGTGCGCTATCTACTTTCCAAGCAGGCCCTGCGGAGCACAGCAGAAAAGGGACAGTTTCAGGAAGGGTTTGGATGAAGCACCAGGTCAGGTAAGCTTGATGATGCAGTTCCCCGATGTAAATAGCAAGAGCGCCAAAATGGAGCAGATTTGGTGCCAAGTGAAGTAATGCACAGGGTGTCTGTCAAGGAAGACGCTGAGGCCAAGGTGTCAGGCTGTGAGAGAAAGGCCAAGTCAGCAAGTTGTGGTATGCCTGGAAGCAGAACCCAGGTGGTGCCTGACGAATCCCAGAAACCAGATGATGCCGGTCAAGACCTGAAGACACAATTTACGCCAGGCAAGTTCTGGAGCTCAGCTCTCTTCCCACCGGGTATGAGAGGCATCCGCCGTTAGTCAAGCATCAAACATCCGTGAGGAGACTCCGCTCGGGGGTGGACGCCTGCGGTGCTGAATGGGAAGTACAACTTTATTAGTACCGGGATTATCACCCCTGTCAGAAGTTATAAGAACATATAACAAGAGACTGTTATAATAGCTAGAGTGAACATGAAAATTCATTGTATATCTGGTGTTGCAAATTTCATGCAGTATTTACTGTGTTTCACATTATGTTTAATCATATTTTATTAATAGAATTTTTTTTCATAAAGACAGTAAAGAACAGTCAAAAAGTAATAAAGCAAATGCAGTATAGTGCCTCACAGGGATATGTTCTAAACCAAATTTTCTAAACCAAAACTTGTGACGCAGCAGCGATCTCGCTAGCGATCTCGCTATGTGAGACGGGGGCTTAAGTGATGAACAGAACATGACAACTACGTATGATGATATGCATTTTCATTATCTAGAGAATTTAGAACTTTGTCTAGACTTTTTTTTTAACCTTGGTTTAATCAGGCGCCACATTCCAAAAGAACAACCTGCATTCCTTTCATAACCATCGAAGCAACATTCCAGCACTCATCTTTACCCTCTAGAAATCTTAGAAATAAAGATTTACTTATTGCTGTCAGTAGGTGAGATGCCTTACTGGATACATGTGGAAAGACATGTAGTTATGTGCTGCAGTAAAGCATAGTGGTGCACAGCCCTGAGCAGCAAGGACAGCGAAAACCTCTAAATGCTTTCTCATTGCACAGAATGAAGAATAGCAGATCAACTGGAGCAGTGGGCAGCAACTAACAGAATGGATTTTAACAGGGAAAAATGCAAAGTACTACATCTGGGCAATAAAATGAAAAAAGCATATACAAATGGGAGGAATAGGGCTAAGTAACAGCACATGTGAAAAGACTTGGGTATACTAATTGATCACAGACTTAACATGAGTCAACAGTGTGATGCAGCAGCAAAAAAGGCAAATGCAATTCTAGGATGTATCAACAGAAGCATACAGTCTAGATCACATGAGGTCATTATTGCCCTCTACTCCTCTTTGGTCAGACCTCATCTGGAATACTGTGTCCAGTTTTGGGCACCACATTTTAAAAAAGACATCAACAAACTGGAGCAAGTTCAGAGAAGAGCCACCAGAATGGTGACCGGTCTGCAAACCATGTCCTATGAGGAACGGTTGCAGGATTTGGGAATGTTTAGCTTGCAAAAAAGAAGACTGAGAGGAGACTTAATAGCTGTCTACAAATACCTCAAGGGCTGTCACATTGTAGAAGGATCATCTTTATTCTCATTTGCACAAGGAAAGACTAGAAGCAATGGGATGAAACTGAATGGGAGGAGACACAGATTAGATATTAGAAAAAACTTTTTGACAGTTAGGGTGATCAATGAGTGGAACAGGCTGCCACAAGAGGTGGTGAGTTCTCCTTCAATGGAAGTCTTCAAACAGAGGCTGGATAGACATCTGTCTGGGATGATTTAGAGAATCCTGCTTTGAGCAGGGGGTTGGACCAGAAGGCCCAGGAGGTCCCTTCCAACTCTACCATTCTATGATTCTATGATTCTAAGAAAGTGTATAATTACCCTGTTTGTGATAGAACTACTGGGGACATATCTGACAGCAACCTCTTGCACACAATATTGTAGCAAAGGTGCATGATGTCAGAATTTACATCTTGTCATTCACAATACTGTGATTTCAGCAGTTGGGGACAACGAGACATGAATATGTTCCGTTTAATTCTATCTCTTTAAGGTTTTTGTTTGTGGTCACATGCAGCTATGTTGAAGGACATATAATAATAGTAATATGAAATTTTGTAGCTTTTATTACATCTCACATTAATTCTTTCTTATCTCAAACATGGCTCTCCTCCAATAAATGGCGTAAAGTGGCCACTAGCAGAGTGTCTATACTGTGTACATGGAGTGGGGATTATACCATGAATGGGTTGAGCTGTAACTAAAAACGTTTACATGGTTGTCTGACCAATCAGTAGTTTTTCAGAAGTTTTAAAATGTGCTATTTTCTTTTTATTAAAAACATTTGAAACATACAGTTGTGTGAAAAAGTGTTTGCCCCTTCCTGATTTCCTATTATTTGCATGTTATTCACACTTATGGTATATGTTTCAGATCACCAAACAAATATAAATATGAGACAAATCTAACACATGTAAACTCAAAATTCAGTTTTTAAACAAAGAAATCCAAACTTACAAGACCCTGTGTGAAAAAGGGATTGCCCCCAAGACATAAATTAACTGTAGTTTATCACATATTTGGGAAGATGAGCTCAAATTCTCTAGCCACACCCAGGTCTGATCACTGCCACACCTGTGCTCAATGGAGAAATCACTAAAATAGGACCCGACTGACAAAGTGAAGTAGACCAAAAGAACCCCCAAAGCTAGACATCATGCCATGATCGAAAGAAATTCTGGAACAAATGAGTTGTTGAACTTTTTGGAAGGTGCATGTCCCATTACATCTGGTGTAGAAGTAAAACAGCATTTCAGAATAGGAACATCATACCAACAGTAAAATATAGTGGTGGTAGTGTTAGGTGGCAGGATTCTCCCGCTGCATGGGATAGATCCCTAGCCTTGTCTGGTGCAGAAGTCTCCCATTCTGACTCGGCTGCTGGGATGACTGCTTAGAACAGACTAAGCTCCAAGCGTCTTGCCCAGGCTTATGCTGTATGCGTAGTTACTGCTGAATCTCCATCTAAGCCTATGGTGACTACTGGTTTACATGTGCAGCATTCTGCTCTACAGCCTAAGTCCAGATTTCATCCTACTGATCATGTCCGTGATGTTGCACCTTCTCATTGGTGCTCAGATGTCAGCTGCTCTGGTTATGTGGCAGCTTCTGATCGGTCCACAGGCAAGGTCCTGTTTGGCTGAACATGATCCTTGTGTATAAAAGGCCCTCGTCCCTCAGTAGTGCATGCCGGTGCGCTATTATCATTTGTGTGTGAGTGGATACACTAACACTCTGTGTGTGACTTAGTTTTTTGTCAGGCAGTGTAGGGTGGGAACTCCCACTTGGCTCGGTATCTGTTTCCCGTCCTGTGTGCAGTTAGCACTGCAGAGTCACGGATCGAGCACAAACACCAGCATAGACTTCTTGGGGGTTAAGCGTTAGGGACCCCAGTAGCCTCACGCTTGCTGTACGCCTGTGAAGTCTAACAGGGTTACTTCTAGTGCTCTGCTATATTGCGGCTCTGTGGAGTTACAGAGCTTGCTACTTAGTTTCTGATCACACTGAGTGACGTTCAACTCAGTGTGTTTATAGATTTGTCTCGCAGCTTTGCTCTGCCATTGTTCACTTTAGCTGCAGTTTATCATCTCTGCACGGTGGACCTCGGGTTGTGAATGCACTTTATTATTATTTTTATTTAGTGCATTCCGCCAACCCTAACAGGTAGTGTAATGGTCTGGGGCTGTTTTGCTGCTTTAGGACCTGGAAGACTTGATGTGATAAATGGAACCATGAATTCTGCTGTCTACCAAACAGACCTGAAGGAGAATGTCCGACTATCTGTTCGTGACCTCAAACTGAAGCACACTTGCAGCAGGGCAATGATCCAAAACAAACCAGCAAGTCCACCTCAGAATTGCTTAAGTAAAACAAAATTAAAACTTTGGAGTGGCCTAGTCAAAGACTTGACCTTAATCCTATTTAATTGCTGTGGCAAGACCTTAAAAAGGTGGTTCATGCTCGGAAGCCCTCTATTATGGCTGAATTACAATTCTGCAAAGATGAGTGGGCCAAAATTCCTCCAGAGCATTGTAAAAGACTTATTGCCAGTTATCACGCTTGATTGCAATATTTGAGCTAAGGGTGGCCCAACCAGTTATTAAATTTAGGGGACAATTACTTTTTCACACAGGGTCCTGTAGATTTGGATTTCTTTTTCCTTTAATAATAAAGACCTTCATATAAACACTGCATTTTGTGTTTACTTGTATTATTTTTGTCTAATATTGAAATATGTTTGAGGATCTGAAACATTTAAGTATGACAAACATACAAAAGAATAGGAAATCAGGAAGGGGGCAAACTGTATATCATATGATGTTATGTGTCCTATAAGGCTAAAGATCACTTCTGCATTCATATCTGTTTTGATATCTGAGAATGATTTATCAAGCAACAAATATGGCACTACATTGTGACTTTTGTTTATAATGGAAACCACATTACACTATAGAACAGAACCTAATATGGCGACTTATGACTAATAACTAGCAGTGAGCAGTAGGATTGAGTTTGAGTCGAATTTCCTGAAATTCACTGTTTCATGATATTTCGAACACTTTTAGATTTGTTTTGTGGTGGTTTGCAATGTAAAAACTTGGCCAGCACCATTTCCACACTGCTGAAGCATCATAGAGCGGATTAAATGTCTTTTTGCATTGCTACACGGGCCTCCCTATAATGTTCTGCAGCTATGAGTGTACAGAAATTGCCGGAATGATGGACAAAATTTAGGACCATAGTCCAAAATGTGGGGCGTTTCCAATGTAATTAGAGCAATAAGAAAACATGCATACCCCAGTGTAATAGAGACATATGCTAGATAAACCTATATCATGTAAAATATTTGTATTTTATTAAAATTATTAATAAATAGGTTTAAATTTTACAATAGTTTTAGTGCTAGTAGACGGTCAAGTTGGTGAAGACACAAAATATGAGACAACAACACAGGCAATATAGATGTCAGTATAGGGGCAGCTCAATATATTCAAACATGTGCCCAAAGTAAGTACATATGTTAATCATAGCATTAGTCATAATTGTGAATTATGAACATGCAGGGAAGCGGAAAAGAAAAATATACACAACAGTGCAATAGTGCCACGTGTCAGCTACATGGTGCTCCAACGAGCTGCATGGTAAGAAAAATCATGTGGTGTAGCAAAGCTGCTTTACGTGCATCACAGGTGTGTCATATAAGTCACATGATAAATTGAACTAGCATTGATGTGAAAAATGTTGCAACGTATGAACAAAATAGTAAATGCTTACCCATAAAGAGTGATGTGTCTGTGTGCATCAAAACATCACGCTTTTCGCGTAGGCTTCTTAGGGGAGACTGTATTGTGTGTGAATAAGGTGGAATATATTGTTATGGAAATTTAATTTAGGATAAATCTATCCCCATGTTTGCTGCTGCTGTTCCCAATCTTAGATAAAATGTCTTTTTGAGCACTCAAACGAAATGAGGACTGTCCACACGGAAGTGTCAGTATAACAGTTCGTCAAGACCAACAGTTTATTATTCATTCAAGGTTTTATACTTTTACAAAAAGGGGCTGGTTAGTCAATTAACATACAATTAAAAGCTGCTAGATTATTGGCTGTTTGAATATAAGTATGATAATTATGATAAAGGGTTGAAGTAGCAGATTTATTGTTCCTTGCCCCAGTTTTCCTACGTGACCAGTTATCAAAAAAATAATAGATATCTACCCAGACCTTCTGTCTTTGTTTTCCTTTTTTGTGTCCTTGGTAAAAAGTCCCTATGAGCTATCTTTTGCAGCAGCCTGACTTATGTAGGCCAGGGGTCATGTCTTAAGCAACTGATTATAGCTAGCATCAGCTTTTGCATAGATATGTTTTAAGGACAGACTTTTAGCAAGTGAGATCTACCTGATATACATATATATGAATATACATTGAATACGTGGAATACATATATATTTCCATGACAGTCCCCCTTAGATACCACTTGCCCTAAAAACCTGCTGCTGTTCCAAAGCGCTGCAACTCTTTTGTGCTACCGATGGGCTGGCACATGTCTAACACATGCACCCCTCATTGATGCAGGCTTTTCGCAAATGGGCGGACAGGAGATCTGTCCTAGCAGGGGTTCATGTGTTTGCAATCAGTCTCTTTATTCAACTGCATGTTCAGAAAAACGTGTGTATTCTTCATCAGGTAGGTCATTGTCTGGTCAGTCAGAGCATCCACGACATCATTCATGGCTTAGGTGTCTCTTCTGGTACGGGAGATTCCTTGTAATGCGATACGTGGATCAAAGCAGGCTTTCTCTTTAGTTTCACAGAGGTTGGTGTCATCTGGGGTTCTTGAACAGGACCATCAAATCTGGGATGAGTGTTCTCATTTCCAACTTTTTTTCACCAACACCCAGTCTCCTGGCTTTCAAGGAGTGCGTACCGGACACTGAGTCTGGATCTGGCAGTGAAGAGAAAAACTCGAGAATGGACATTAGTTTTTTTTGACCAATTCAATTACATAAGCAAACAAGATATCATTTTGCATGTTCTGCTGCTGAAGGAAGAATGCACCTAACTTGAGACTAGACCCAAACAAAATTTTGTATGGTGACAGCTTTTCTGGGTCTCTGGGAGTGTGCCTTACGCTAAACAGTGCAATTTAGCTTTTCCTACTTTCTTACTGCTTTGGGGGTGGTATGGAGTGTGTAGGCCTAAATCTGACCCTACTGCTAACCAGATCTCTTGTGTCAGATTTGCTGTGAATCGGGTCCCTGATCACTCTCTATCACTTCTGGAACCCCGTATCTGCACACTATTTTCTGAAATTAGCTTCTTTGCAGTAGTCTTTGCTGACTTGGAAGGCTTCTGTCCATCTTGAAAACGCTTCTTTGACCACAACGACGTATTTGAATCCTCCACTTGGCGACATCTGGACGTGGTCTATCTGGATTCTCTGGAGCTGGTAGAGTGGTCTTGCCAGATAAAGTGAGGGGGACTTTCTTCCACACGTCCAGGCTTGCATTTGCCGCAGGTCAGACAGCTGCTGGTGAATTTGGCTGTTAGGGTGGAGATCCATGAAGCGAACCAGTAAGCACCAATCAGATCATTCATCTGTGTCTTTGATCTGTGTGTGTGGATCCATGTGCCCATTAGACCACCATAGGGTGCATACTTTGTGGTAGGCAGGGTTTGGAGTCCATTGTAGATAGCCTTCCTTCTTCATGTGTTGCTCCTTTCACATTCAGCTCTCCTTTGAAGCTTGGTCTTACAACTTTTTTGAGCAGATCCCAGGACGTCTTTTTGTCAGGTTTCTTGTCTTCGGTCGTCATGTAGTAGCCGTCCGGCTCTACGACCTCTCCCACTTCTCCATGTTGTCTTCCTTTGGCCGCTTCTTCGGCTGCCATATCCGCCATGTTATTGCCTCATGCCTCTTCTGTTCTCAGTTTTCCATGCACTTTGATTTTTCAAATTGCCATCATTTTGGAAGTTGGAGTACACCCAGCAGGTCCCTGAAGGCTCCATGATGCTTCACAGTTGTCCCGCTTGCTGTGATGAAGTCCCTTGCAGCCCAGATGGGCCCAAAGTCGTGTGCTATGCCTTGCGAGCACCTGTAGTCGGTGTAGATGTTTGCAGTCTTGCCTTCTGCCATCTGGCAGGCCTTCGTCAGCGCTATGAGTTCTTCTTCCTGGGCTGACAGGCTAGGTGACAGACTTCTGGACCACAGGATTTCTTGATTGCTGGTCACTGCACTTCCTGTGTGGAATCTTCATCATCTGCAAATCTGGAGCCATCCAAGTAGAGGATAAATTCTGTAAATTTTGTTCTGAAAAGTCCATATTGTATCCCCCCTTGGGAGTGGGAGTAGAGTGGCCGGGATGAGGACTGTAGGTCTGGAGACGGTGACATTGTGAGACAAAGGCGATAGAGGCAAAGATGCCTGGCGGTGGGGCAATACAGTGTCCCAGGGATGTAACTTGCTTCTGACACCGCTGGACTTTGTACTTCCAGACCTTGCGTTGCTGTTCCTCAAGGAACAAGGAATGGACTGTGCAGGTATCGATGTCAACCACGCAAAAGAGAAGGTCATCCACGTGTTGTAGAAGAGTGACTCCTGCATATTCTGCAATCCAGTTGACGAGGATGGAGGACATTGTCTTGATGAAACTTGAAGGGCTTGTTCTGAGCACCTTGAGGCAACACTGTCCATATGCACTGCACTGGTGCGTGAAGGCAAGCAAGTCATCCAGGTGGACGGGAACACTGAAGAAGGCACTGGCCAGGTTGATCACCGTGAATACCGTTGCGGTGACTGGGACTTTTGAGAGCAGAGTGTGCGGGTTCAGCACTGTTGGGGTTTCAAATATCGTAGCCTCTTTCACGGCCTCCAGGCCTTGCACCATTCTGAACTTAGTGGGGTTTACAGTCTTTTTCTTCACTGTGGAAAGCTGGGATTGATTCCAATGGGCGAGGCAGCCCAATTTGGCCTTGTCCGTTCACTATGCGGCAGGGGACTCCCATCTCCCGGCACAGAGCTGGCGGGAAAACAAGCTGCCTACTAGGATCCACATCATGAGAGATGACGACCAGCTGGCTTTCTTGTTCTCCACCAAGGCAGTCACTGTGTTAGCACCTGCTCTGATCACAGGGGGTCTTCTTGTTGGGACGTCTCCTTCACCGGCTGCTTTTTTCTCAGCACGGGCCATCAGTTGTTTCTTTTTCTCCAGCTCGGTCTCAGGTCAGTATTTGTGCACAAGTTTGAAGAGCTGAGTGGCCTTTTGCCGGCCTAGGGCCTGGGTGAACTGATTGATTGCAGGGGGCACCTCCTGGTGCTTGCAAAAGATGAACCTCTGGCGTTGGAGCCGGATGTGGTGTTGCCATTCCATGGAGCGAGTAGGGTCCTTTTGAGTTGAATATCCTGGCCAATGTCAAAGTTCTCAGGCCGTCTTCTTAGGCGAGTTCACTTAGACCTTCAGCTGGTCAGAGATATCTTGACTCTGGGTGATGGAGTGGCTTTATGGTACTATGTCCAGCACCTCCTGTGATAGGTCTGCAGTGTGGTTGTTTGAGGTTCCTGTTTCTTCTTGGGTCAGGAGTGAAGAAAGTGTCATGGTCCCATCTTCCTGGAACACTCTGGTCGCTTTCAGCTTCTGCAGTAGGTCCACTCCCAATAGGTTGAGGGTGCAGGTCTTTGACACAACAAACTGGGACATGATGGAGTGTTCTGGCTGAGTCCACACGCTCAAGGGCTTCATAATCTGGAAATATCTGACTTGACCATCAATTCCCATACAGGACGCAGAAGATTCTGATAGATAGGTGAGGTTGCGGAGTTCCACAAGAAAAGATCTGACTACGCCATCCACTCTCAGGATATTGGTCCCACTGGTGGGGTTCGATGTGGATTTGACGTGCTCCTGTCCTATGGACGGGGTTCTTCACTGCTTTCTGTGTTTCTTCTTCTTCTGGGCAAAGTCAATGTTCTGCACCGGTTCCGGAAATGACCAAACTCGCCACAGTTGTAACACTGGACATCCCTTCTGTCCCAGCGGGACTCAATCCTTTTTGCTACTGCGAGCAGGGTATCCATTGCTATTGACGTGTACTCAGGCCTGGCTACTACCAGTGGTTTCCAGATTGGCTCTCTCAGTCCATGCACAAAAGCCTGTGCCAACATCCATCTGTCTGTCTGATCATGGTAATGAGGCCCAAATCTTGAAACACTTGCATCACTCTGTCATGGAACTCCTCTACAGACTCTGTCTTGTCCTGGCTCGTGACATGTAGGCTGAGAGCTTGTCCTGTCAGTCTGCTTTTGGCCCATTCTCTGAGCTGCTCAATTAGCTTTGGTCCTGTCTCCCAGGCATACACATCTAATTCTGCTGGAAGCTTGAAGTGTTCTCTCATAATTGGCCAGAATGCATCACCTGCTTTTGTTTCCATTACGGCCCAGAGATCAATCCAGGCTGCTGCATACATTCGCTGGATCTGCTGCATTTTTTTGCAAAGTGGCATGGGATGTATCCCTGGGTCTGGCAGCATACTGATCACCTGGCTTGGGATGAAGGGCTCATAGGATGGTGCCTCTACCTGTCCCTGCCCTATTGGTGCTTGTGGGTTTTCTTCCCTAGTATTGGACAGCATGTGTGATGTTGCATTTTCATCTTCATCAGATGACAAGTGACATGGTGTCCTTGGTGCATACAGTCATGGCCAAAAGTTTTGAGAATGACACAAATATTAATTTTTACAAAGTCTACTGCTTCACTTTTTCTAATGGCAATTTGCATATACTCCAGAATGTTATAAAGAGTGATCAGCTTAACAGCAATTACTTGCAAAGTCAATAATTAGCTAGAAAATGAACTTTATCCCCAAAACACATTTCAACATCATTGCAGCCCTGCCTTAAAAGGACCAGCTAACCTCTTTTCAGTGATTGCTCCATTAACACAGGTGTGGGTGTTGATGCGGACATGGCTGGAGATCAATCTGTCATGATTAAGTAAGAATGACACCACTGGACACTTTAAAAGGAGGCTGGTGCTTGGCATCATTGTTTCTCTTCTGTTAACCATGGTTATCTCTAAAGAAACACGTGCAGTCATCATTGCAATGCACAAAAATGGCCTAACAGGGAAGAGTATCGCAGCTAGAAAGATTGCACCTCAGTCAACAATCTATCGCATTATCAAGAACTTCAAGGAGAGAGGTTTCAGTGTTGCCAAAAAGGCTTCCAGGGCGCCCAAGAAAGACCAGCAAGCGCCAGGACCGTCTCTTAAAAGTGTTTCAGCTGCGGGATCGGGCTACCAGAAGTGCAGAGCTTGCTCAGGAATGGCAGCAGGCAGGTGAGTGCATCTGCAGCACTGTGAGGGGAGACTCTTGGAGCAAGGCCTGGTCTCAAGGAGGGCAGCAAAGAAGCCATTTCTCTCCAGAAAAAACATCATGGACTGACTGATATTCTGCAAAAGGTACAGGCAGTGGACTGCTGAGGACTGGGGTAAAGTTATTTTCTCTGATGAATTCCGATTGTTTGGGACATCAGGAAAACGCCTCATTCGGAGAAGACAAGGTGAGCGCTATCACCAGTCTTGTCTCATGCCAACTGTTAAGCATCCTGAAACCATTCATGTGTGGGGTTGCTTCTCAGCCAAGGGAATCGGCTCTCTCACAGTCTTGCCTAAAAAAAGCCATGAATAAAGAATGGTACCAGAATGTCCTCCAAGAGCAACTTCTCCCAACCCTCCAAGAGCAGTTTGGCGATCAACAATGCCTTTTCCAGCATGATGGAGCACCTTGCCATAAAGCAAAGGTGATAACTAAATGGCTCAGGGAACAAAACATAGAGATTTTGGGTCCATGGCCTGGAAACTCCCCAGATCTTAATCCCATTGAGAACTTGTGGTCAATCATCAAGAGACGGGTGGACAAACAAAAACCTAAAAATTCTGACAAAATGAAATCATTGATTGTGCAAGAATGGACTGCTATCAGTCAGATTTGGTCCGAAGTTGATTGAGAGCATGCCAGGGAGAATTGCAGAGGTCCTGAAGAAGAAGGGTCAACACTGCAAATATTGACTTGCTGCATTAACTCATTCTAACTGTCAATATAAGCTTTTGTTACTCAAATGTTTGCAATTATTATATTTCTGTCTGTGATAAAAACATCTGTCAAACACACATAAAAACCAGAGGGCAGCAGATCATGTGAAAATATAATATTTGTGTCATTCTCAAAACTTTTGGCCATGACTGTACACAGTTTAGTAAAAACTCTAGGAAAAAGAGTGACCAAGTAAAAACTCCAAAAGCAAAAAGCTGATCAAAAAGGGGAGGGAAAAAACTATTAATAGTAAAACTCTAAAAAAACAATAAGGTTGACAAGAAGAAAAAACCCTTGTTACTAAAACAGCTAATTAAAAACAAAAAAGAGGTGGAAAAACTGATTGTAAAATGATAAAAACAAAAAGAAAAATACTTTTTAAGACTTTTGTCTGGTATTCAAAAACATTCAGAGAGAGATGAATGCAGACATAAACAACGTCCTCTTTTTTTTTTTTTTTCTCTCGCTGCTGCTGGCACTTCCCTCCTCCCTTATACCTCTGCTTGCTGTGTCTACAGACACTGAAGTCACGTATCTAAAAAGAGGTTATCCCTCAGAGCAGAAAAATGAATACAGTTTAGTCTGAATTCCTGAGAATTTTCACGCTACGGCCTGTAGCCAAAAACTAGCTCAAAAAGATCAAAACCAGGAAACAGATGTGACAACGTGATTAGCAGAGGGGGGTTTAGCCCGCTGCCTGCAGTGAGGAAGTTATCAAAAAACAAAACACTTGCTGTTCTGACTGTTAAAGCAACAGTACCCAATACAGACAGGAACGTGTACAAATGAAACAGACACCCGGGAGTATCCAAATCCCTCTTTTAGATAATCTGTGACACATACAAGCTGCTCTGGTAACTGATAACTCACCAATTGCACTGAGCACGTCAATGCTCCAGGTCTACTACCCTGAAAACCGGTCGCCCTGCCTGGTACGCCGGCCACAGGAATCTGTAATAGCCTGTTCAAAATTCCCACCCTTCACACCTGGAATACTGGGAATGTCTCCCTCCGATGTGTGAAAGAATCTGTGAGAATTTATCCAAACAAAGCCCCCACCCTTCACACCTGGAATACTGGGATTGTCTCCCTCCGATGTGTGAAGGAATCTGTGGGAACTTATCCAGCAATTTTGGCTTTCCTGCTATACAGCTCCCAGAAATCAGCAACAAACACAGTCACCGTTCCAACTTTCTCCCGGTTCACACAAAACATGAAACACATACACAGCAGGAGCAAACACCTTATATCCCAGGGCTTTGGATAAGGGTGTGGACTTTTACACTACCTGGGAATGCTGTGGTGACCACACCTGACCGGCAAGAGGTATAAGACCTGGACTGGACACAAGGGACTTTCAGGTAAGATGACAAGATTTTCTTACCTTACTTATGGAGCTGCGCAGTCTCCGTCCCGTGAGCCAAGGCCATGGCCAACACCTTGTCTCTCCGGTCAGCAGGTCCCCGTGCGTTTCGTCCACTGCCCCGCGTGCAGGCGCCAACTGTTATGGAAATTTAATTTAGGATAAATCTATCCCCATGTTTGCTGCTGCTGTTCCCAATCTTAGACTAAAATGTCTTTTTGAGCGCTCAAACGAAATGAGGACTGTCCACACGGAAGTGTCAGTATAACAGTTCGTCAAGACCAACAGTTTATTATTCATTCAAGGTTTTATACTTTTAAAAAAAGGGCTGGTTAGTCAATTAACATACAATTAAAAGCTGCTAGATTATTGGCTGTTTGAATATAAGTATGATAATTATGATAAAGGGGCTGAAGTAGCAGATTTATTGTTCCTTGCCCCAGTTTTCCTACGTGACCAGTTATCAAAAGAAATAATAGATATCTACCCAGACCTTATGTCTTTGTTTCCCTTTTTTGTGTCCTTGGTAAAAAGTCCCTATGAGCTATCTTTTGCAGCAGCCTGACTTATGTAGGCCAGGGGTCATGTCTTAAGCAACTGATTATAGCTAGCATCAGCTTTTGCATAGATATGTGTTAAGGACAGACTTTTAGCAAGTGAGATCTACCTGATATACATATATATGAATATACATTGAATACGTGGAATACATATATATTTCCATGACAGTCCCCCCTTAGATACCACTTGCCCTAAAAACCTGCTCCTGTCCCAAAGCGCTGCAACTCTTTTGTGCTGCCGATGGGCTGGCACATGTCTAACACATGCACCCCTCATCGATGCAGGCTTTTCGCAAATGGGCGGTCAGGAGATCTGTCATAGCAGGGGTTCATGTGTTTGCAATCAGTCTCTTTATTCAACTGCATGTTCAGAAAAACGTGTGTATTCTTCATCAGGTAGATCATCTGTCTGGTCAGTCAGAGCATCCATGACATCATTCATGGCTTAGGTGTCTCTTCTGGTACGGGAGCTTCCTTGCAATGCGATACGTGGATCCAAGCAGGCTTTCCCTCTAGTTTCACAGAGGTTGGTGTCATCTGGGGCTCTTGGACAGGACCATCAAATCTGGGATCGAGTGTTCTCATTTCCAACTTTTTTCACCAACACCCAGTCTCCTGGCTTTCAAGGAGTGCGTACCGGACACTGAGTCTGGATCTGGCAGTGAAGAGAAAAACTCGAGAATGGACATTAGTTTTTTGATCAATTCAATTACATAAGCAAACAAGATATCATTTTGCATATTCTGCTGCTGAGGGAAAAATGCACCTAACTTGGGACTAGACCCAAACAAAATTTTGTATGGTGATAGCTTTTCTGGGTCTCTGGAGTGTGCCTTACGCTAAACAGTGCAATTGGAGTGTGTAGGCCTAAATCTGACCCTACTGCTAACCAGATCTCTTGTGCCAGATTTGCTGTGAATGCGGGTCCCTGATCACTTTCTATCATTTTGGAACCCCGTATCTGCACACTATTTTCCGAAAGTAGCTTCTTTGCAGTAGTCTTTGCTGACTGGGAACACTTCTGTCCATCTTGAAAATACTTCTTTGACCACAATGGCGCATTTGAATCCTTCACTTGGCGATATCTGGATCCTCTGCTGGTAGAGTGGTCTTGCCAGATGAGGTCAGGGGGACTTTCTTCTACAAGTCCAGGCTTGCATTTGCCGCAGGTCAGACAGCTGCTGGTGAATTTGGCTGTTAGGGTGGAGATCCCTGAAGCGAACCAGTAAGCACCAATCGGATCATTCATCTGTGTATTTGATCTGTGTGTGTGGGTCCATGTGCCCATTGGACCACCATAGGGTGCATACTTTGGAGTCCATTGTAGATAGTCTTCCCTCTTCACGTGTTGCTTCTTTCACATTCAGCTCTTCTTCTCTTTTGGAGCTTGGTCTTGCAACTTCTTGAGCAGATCCCAGGACGTCTTTTTGTCAGGTTTCTTGTCTTCAGTCGTCATGTAGTAGTCGTTCGGCTCTACGACCTCTCTCACTTCTCCATGTTGTCTTCCTTTGGCCGCTTCTTCGGCTGCCATGTCCACCATGTTATTGCCTCATGCCTCTTCTGTTCTCAGTTTTCCATGCACTTTGATTTATCAAATTGCCACCATTTTGGAAATTGGAGTACACCCATGTCCGAAGGCTCCATGATGCTTCACGGTTGTCCCGCTTGCTGTGATCAAGTCCCTTGCAGCCCAGATGGGCCCAAAGTCGTGTGCTATACCATGCGAGCACCTGTAGTTGGTGTAGATGTTTGCAGTCTTGCCTTCTGCCATCTGGCAGGCCTTCGTCAGCGCTATGAGTTCTGCTTCCTGGGCTGACAGGCTAGGTGACAGACTTCTGGACCACAGGATTTCTTGATTGCTGGTCACTGCACTTCCTGTGTGGAAACTTCTTCATCATCTGCAAATCTGGAGCCATCCAAGTAGAGGATAAATTCTGTAAATTTTTGTTCTGAAAAGTCCATATTGTATCCCCCCTTGGGAGTGGGAGTAGAGTGGCCAGGATGAGGACTGTAGGTCTGGAGACGATGACATTGTGAGACAAAGGCGATAGAGGCGCCACAAAGGTGCCTGGCGGTGGGGAGATTATTGTTGGTTGAGCTTGATTGAGGATTGCCAAGATGTCGTGTGGAGTGAGAGTTTCCAGTGGCTGTCCAAAAGTGATGTCAGCAGTCTTGTCCAGGAAGGTGTGTGCTGCAGATACTGCCATCAAGCAGGAGGGTGCTCCTCTTGCAACTGGATCCAAGCGGGCTGAGAGGCAGCCTAAAAGTCTTTGTTTTTCCCCCGTGAATCCGTGTCAGGACTCCAGTAGCATGACCTTATTTCTTCCATCAGGTAGACGGAAAGGCTTCTCGTAGTCAGGTAGGCCTGGTATTGGCGCTGAGACTGTGGAGTTCTTCCAATTTCCTGAATGAGTTGAAGGCTGCGTCCAATAGAAAGAGCGGGGTTGCGTTGATGCAAGCGCACAGAGGCTGCATTAGGACTGAGGCATCAGGGATCCAGGTTCTGCAATACGACACTAGACCAGGGAAGGCCTGCAGCATTTTCGGAGTTGTTGGGGGAGCCATCTTCTTCACAGTTTGACAGGTGTTTAGTCTGGTGGGCAATACAGTGTCTCAGGGATGTAACTTGCTTCTGACACCGCTGGACTTTGTTCTTCCAGACCTTGCGTTGCTGTTCCTCAAGGAACAAGGAATGGACTGTGCAGGTATCGATGTCAACCACGCAAAAGAGAAGGTCATCCACGTGTTGTTGAAGAGTGACTCCTGCATATTCAGCAATCCAGTTGACGAGGATGGAGGACATTGTCTTGGTGAAACTTGAATGACTTGTTCTGAGCACCTTGAGGCAACACTGTCCATATGCACTGCACTGGTGCGTGAAGGCAGGCAGGTCATCCAGGTGGAGGGGAACACTGAAGAAGGCCTCCAGGCCTTGCACCATTCTGAACTCAGTGGGGTTTACAGTCTTTTTCTTCACTGTGGAAAGCTGGGATTGATTCGATGGGCAAGGCAGCCCAGTTTGGCCTTGTCCTTCACTATGCGGCAGGGGACTCCCATCTCCCGACACAGAGCTGGCGGGAAAACAAGCCGTCTACTAGGATCCACATCATGAGAGATGACGACCAGCTGGCTTTCTTGTTCTCCACCAAGGCAATCACTGTGTTAGCACTTGCTCTGGTCACAGGGGGTCTTTTTGTTGGGACGTCTCCTTCACCGGCTGCTTTTTTCTCAGCACGGGCCATCAGTTATTTCTTTTTCTCCAGCTCGGTCTCAGGTCAGTATTTGTGCACAAGTTTGAAGTTCCTGTTTCTTCTTGGGTCAGGGGTGAAGAAAGTGTCAGGTTCCCATCTTCCTGGAACACTCTGGTCGCTTTCAGCTTCTGCAGTAGGTCCACTCCCAATAGGTTGATGGTGCAGGTCTTTGACACAACAAACTGGGACATGATGGAGTGTTCTGGCTGAGTCCACATGCTCAGGGGCTTCATAATCTGGAAATATCTGACTTGACCATCAATTCCCATACAGGACGCAGAAGATTCTGATAGATAGGTGAGGTTGCGGAGTTCCACAAGAAAAGATCTGACTACGCCATCCACTCTCAGGATATTGGTCCCACTGGTGGGGTTCGATGTGGATTTGACGTGCTCCTGTCCTATGGACGGGGTTCTTCACTGCTTTCTGTGTTTCTTCTTCTTCTGGGCGAAGTCGGTGTTCTGTACCGGTTCCAGAAATGACCAAACTCGCCACAGTTGTAACACTGGACATCCCTTCTGTCCCAGCGGGACTCAATCCTTTTTGCTACTGCGAGCAGGGTATCCATTGCTATTGACGTATACTCAGGCCTGGCTTCTACCAGTGGTTTCCTGATTGGTTCTCTCAGTCCACGCACAAAAGCCTGTGCCAACATCCGTCTGTGTGTCTGATCATGGGTAATGAGGCCCAAATCTTGAAACACTTGCATCACTCTGTCATGGAACTCCTCTACATACTCTGTCTGGTCTTGGCTCGTGACATGTAGGCTGAGAGCTTGTCCTGTCAGTCTGCTTTTGGCCCATTCTCTGAGCTGCTCAATTAGCTTTGGTCCTGTCTCCCAGGCATACGCATCTAATTCTGCTGGAAGCTTGAAGTGTTCTCTCATAATTGACCAGAATGTATCACCTGATTTTATTTCCATTACGGCCCAGAGATCAATCCAGGCTGCTGCATACATTCGCTGGATCTGCTGCATTTTTTTGCAAAATGGCATGGGGTGTATCCCTGGGTCTGGCAGCATACTGATCACCTGGCTTGGGATGAAGGGCTCATAGGATGGTGCCTCTACCTGTCCCTGCCCTATTGGTGCTTGTGGGTTTTCTTCCCTAGTATTGGGCAGCATGTGTGACCTTGCATCTTCATCTTCATCAGATGAGAAGAGACATGGTGTCCTTGGTGCATACACTGGCTGAGGCTGCGGTGGATCAGTGTCATAGTTCCATGCTGGCAGCTCTGCTCGGTACTGAGGTTCCTCATTTGTGTCTGTTGCTACACTTCCCCCCTGTGAAGCCCCGGCTGTGGGCTCTGCTAGTTGTTGTGTTTGAGGGCTACCTGCAGCGTTTTGTGTAGGGAGATTTGCACTTTCTTCTCCTGATATAATGACTGGCAATGTTTGTACTGTGCTTGGGATAGACAGGGTGCCTCGTGCTGTAGGCACTGAGTACAGAGACACCACATTGCTTTGATTGGGCGTTGACCCAGTTGGTAACTGGAGGAAAAAAAGAGGAAGAGAGGGGAGTTGTGAGGGAGAAAGAGTGGGGTGTGATGAGGGAGGAGTGAGGTGTAGAGGAGGGGGGAGAGAAGAGAGATGGAGGGGGAGAGAAGAGAGATGGAGGGAGAGAGAAGAAAATGAAGGAGGAGAGAGTGAAAGAGGGGGAAGAGAGAGAGATGGAGGGGGAGAAGTAGAAGAAGAATAAGAAAATGGATGTGTCAGAGATGTGAGGGAGGGGAAAGAAAGAATGATAGGGAAAGAAGGATAGAGAGGAATGGCAGCGAGGAAAGAGGAGAGAAGTCTGAAGAAAAAGTAGAAAGGGACTGAGAGAAGAAAGAGGATAGGGTGTCCCCCCTGCGATGCTTGAGAGGGGACCGTTGAAGCAAAAATGCCTTCTCCCTGTGGAGAGAGGCGGGGAGCGTTTTTCTCTGCACAAGGCTCCTTATTCAATGAGAGCAGACTACATCTGTCCCGTGTCTCCACATGATGGACATCTGATGTGGGAGACTCTAAACTCTGCTCTTGTGACATGTCCGTGATCATTTTCTCACAGACGATTTCAATGCTTCTTTAACACCTTTTCAATCTTATTCACATAAATATCACTTCCTGGTCCGTTCAAATAACTTGCTGTACCTTCTACACGATGCAAGACCACCACTGCTCTTTTATAGCAGACGGCAATCTAAAAACAAACTTTCCTGTGCCTTTCAAAAAAAAAAAAACATTTAATTCATTGTGCAGCGTAAAGTCTGCCCGTCCATTGGATTTTCACGTACTCTGACCTTCTATTCACATGCCTAGCCCTTCGAATCTCACGTACTGTGTCTATTCCAAAAACCTACTCAACAAAGGTGATTAAAAATTCAAAAAATGGTTGGAGAATAAAACTCTAAAATAAGTTGATTAGAAAAAACCTCTCCAAAATTATTTAAAAATTTACTTAAAAAAAAACTTTAAATAACAAGAGTTAGATTTAAAAAGAAAAAAAAAAGAAGAAAGAAAACCCTACACAATTTAGTAAAAACTCTAGGAAAAAGATTGACCAAAATAAAGACTCCATAGTAAAATTGTAAAAAACAACAAGGTTGACAAGAAGAAAAAAACCCTTGTTAATAAAACAGCTAATTAAAAACAGAAAAGAGGTGGAAAAACTGATTGTAAAATGATTAAAACAAAAAGAAAAATACTTTTTAAGACTTTTGTCTGGTAGCGTAGGCTTTATCCTCCCGCCCTCAGGAATGTCATCTCGCTGCTGCTGGCACTTCCCTCCTCCCTTATATCTCTGCTTGCTGTGTCTACAGACACTGAAATCACGTATCAAAAAAAAGGTTATCCTCAGAATAGAAAAAAATGAATACAGTTCAGTCTGAATGCCTGAGAATTTTCATGCTACAGCCTGTAGCCAAAAACTAGCTAAAAAAGATCAAAACCAGGAAACAGATGTGACAACGTGATTAGCAGAGGGGGGGGTTAAAGGGGCTTTAGCCTGCAGCCAGCAGTGAATGAGGTAGTGACAGAGCACACTCTGCTCTGAGTGTAAATTTAAAGCAGCAGTACCTGATACAGACAGGAACACGTACAAATGAAACAGACACCCGGGAGAATACGAATCCCTCTTTTAGATGATCTGTGACACATACAAGCTGCTCTAGTAACTGATAACTCACCATTTGCACTGAGCACGCTAATGCTCCAGGTCTACCACCCTGAAAACCGGTCGCCCTGGCCGGTACGCCGGTCACAGTAATCTGAAATAGCCTTAATCAAAATTCTCACCATCCGCTTCTGGTTTGATTGAGATAACCTCCCTCCGATGCGTGGATGATTACTGTGAGAACTTATCCAATCAAAGCTCCTGCCCTTCACACCTGGATTGACTGGGATGACCTCCCTCCGATGTGTGAAGGATTATTGCAGAAACTTAACCAATTCAAAGCCCTCGCCCTTCACACCTGGATTGACTGGGATGACCTCCCTCCGATGTGTGAAGGATTACTGTGCGGACTTATCCAACAATTTGGTTTTCTGCTATACAGCTCCCAGAAATCAGCAAGCAAAACAGTCACCGTTCCAGCTTTCTCCCGGTTCACACAAAACATGAAACACATACACAGCAGGAGCAAACACCTTATATCCCAGGGTTTTGGATAAGGGTGTGGACTTTTTACACTACCTGGGAATGCGGTGGTGACCACACCTGACCGGCAAAAGGTGTAAGACCTGGACTGGACACAAGGGACTTTCAGGTAAGATGACAAGATTTTCTTACCTTACTTATGGAGCTGCGCAGTCTCCGTCCCGTGAGCCAAAGCCATGGCCAACACCTCTGTCTCTCCGGTCAGCAGGTCCCCGTGCGTTTTGTCCACTGCCCAGCGTGCAGGTGCCAACTGTTAGTGTCAGAGAGCTTTCTGACTGTAAATGCATATATATGAATATACATTGAATGCGTGGAATATATATATATTTCCATGACAATATGAATTAATCCAGAACGATGTATACAGACTGTGCCCTGTTATCTACCACGATCGCATTCTAACCAGCATGTCTATGTCTCTACAGTCATGGCCAAAAGTTTTGAGAATGACACAAATATTAATTTTTACAAAGTTTACTGCTTCACTTTTTCTAATGGCAATTTGCATATACTCCAGAATGTTATAAAGAGTGATCAGCTTAACAGCAATTACTTGCAAAGTCAATATTTGGCTAGAAAATGAACTTTATCCCCCAAAACACATTTCAACATCATTGCAGCCCTGCCTTAAAAGGACCAGCTAACCTCTCTTCAGTGATTGCTCCATTAACACAGGTGTGGGTGTTGATGAGGACATGGCTGGAGATCAATCTGCCATGATTAAGTAAGAATGACACCACTGGACACTTTAAAAGGAGGCTGTTGTTATGTTTCGGTAGCTGAGGAGTGCAGGTAAAAAAGGCAATACACCAGAGCAGTTGGAATCTATGAGATTGCAGTACCCTGACTAACCACCACAACTAGAGGCAGCCGTGGAGCGTTCCTACGTTGGTCCTAGACGCCTCGTCACAGCCTGAGAAACTAACTACACCTAAAGATAGAAATAGGAAAGCTATCTGCCCCGGAGCAGAACCCCAAAGATAATAGAAAGCCCCCAAACAAGTAATGGCGGTTAGACAAGAAGAAATACTGACACAGAAAGAAAATAGTATGAGCAAACGCTGGGGCCCAAACTAACTAAATAGAAAAGGATAGGAAGGGTACTTACTGCAATCCCAGAAAACCCTGAAAAGCACCAACTTTACTAATTTCAAAAACACCTGAGATCACACGACCTCTACCACCTAAATTAGTTCTCTGGTGTAACAAAATCAAAACAGCAGCCACTGAAAAAACTGGAAAAAGCAAAAGTACAAACATCAGTGGCTGAACTAAACTGAGAGGGCAAAAGCCCCCGGAGGGGACCCTGAAGGCTCCCACAGAAGTGCAGGACAAAATGCAAAAATATAGCACAAAAACAAAAAGAAGAAAATGTCTTATCTGTTAGCAGGAGATGCAGACACGACACAGCAGGCTACAAGGGAAACAAGGAATGAAGGATTCAGACCAGAACAATTGATCACCGGCAACCCTGATGGGAAGGTGACTCCCTTATATAAGACCAGTCAGTAACACCTGATTCCCAGTCCTCACAATCTTCACTGGACAGACCAGCACCGCTTGTAACCACCAGAGGAAGCCTCTGCTCAGAACTCATCTCAAACCCATTCACAACAGTACCCCCCCCTTGAGGAGGGGTCACCGAACCCTCATTTGAGCAACCAGGTCTGTCAGGATGAGTTCTATGATACGCACGGATAAGTCTCCTAGCATGGATGTCCGAAGCAAACACCCAAGAATTGTCTTCCTGACCATAACCTCTCCATTTAACCAAATACTGGAGTTTCCGTCTAGAAAAACGAGAATCTAATATTTTCTCAACCACATACTCCAGATTGCCCTCAACCAAAACAGGGTCAGGAGGCACAGCAGCAGGAACCACTGGCTCAACAAACCTCTTCAACAAGGACTTGTGGAACACGTTATGGATCTTAAATGTCCCTGGAAGAAGCAAACGAAAAGAAACAGGATTAATAATCTCCATGATCTTATAAGGTCCAATGAACCTAGGCTTAAATTTAGGAGATGCTACTCTCATAGGAATATTCTTTGAGGACAACCAGACCAAGTCCCCCACTTTAAACCGAGGACCATCAGTCCTATGCCGGTTAGCAAACCGCTGGGCCTTCTCCTGAGAGAGGGACAACCTCTTCACTACCTGGTCCCAAATCTGTTTCATACGCTGCACAACAGAGTCAACACCTGGACAGACAGAAGCCTTCGTCTGTCCTGAAGAAAATCGAGGGTGAAACCCAGAATTACAGAAAAACGGAGACATCAAAGTGGCAGAGCTAGCCCTATTATTAAGAGCAAACTCAGCCAAAGGCAAAAAAGAGACCCAGTCATCCTGATCAGCAGACACAAAGCATCTTAGATAAGTCTCCAATGTCTGGTTTGTTCTCTCAGTCTGACCATTGGTCTGAGGATGAAATGCCGAGGAGAAAGACAATTGAACACCCAGTTTAGAACAAAAAGTCCTCCAAAATCTGGAAACAAACTGGACTCCTCTGTCAGACACAATGTTCTCAGGAATGCCGTGTAAACGAACCACGTGCTGAAGGAACAACGGCACCAATTCAGAGGAGGAAGGCAACTTAGGTAATGGCACAAGATGTATCATTTTGGAAAACCTATCACAAATTACCCAGATGGTGGTCATTCTCTGAGAAACAGGAAGGTCGGAAATGAAATCCATAGAGATATGGGTCCATGGTCTCTTGGGCACAGGCAATGGCATCAACAAACCACTAGAGGAGAGCAAGGCTTGGAGCGAGAGCAAGTCCCACAGGACTGCACAAATTCCCTGACATCACGAGACAAGGTAGGCCACCAAAAGGACCGACTAACCAAGTCTCTGGTACCAAAAATTCCGGGATGCCCAGCCAATGCGGAACAATGAATCTCAGACATCACACTCTTTTTCCACTGGTCCGGGACAAACAATTTTCCAACAGGGCAGCACTCGGGCCTATCCTCCTGACACCCCTCCAGAGCAAGTCTCAAATTGGGCGAGATGGCGGAAAGAACTACACCCTCTTTCAAAATAACAGAAGGATCAGATAACTCAGGAGAGTCCGCAAGGAAACTCCTCGAGAGGGCATTCGCCTTAACATTCTTAGTGCCAGGAAGAAAGGAAACCACAAAATTAAAACGTGTGAAAAACAAGTCCCACCTGGCCTGTCTAGGATTGAGTCGCTTGGCAGATTCCAGATAAACCAGATTCTTATGGTCCGTAAGGACCACCACCTGATGTTTGGCTCCCTCCAGCCAATGTCTCCACTCTTCAAAAGCCCACTTCATGGCCAATAACTCCCGATTACCCACGTCATAATTACGTTCAGTAGGAGAAAATTTTCGAGAGAAAAAGGCACAAGGGTTACTTTTAGAGGTCTCTGGATCTTTTTGGGACAAAACGGCACCTGCCCCAATTTCAGAGGCATCAACCTCCACCTGAAATGGCAGAGAAACATCAGGCTGCCGTAGAACAGGAGCAGAAGTGAATCTCTGCTTAAGTTCCTGAAATGCAGAGACTGCCTCAGGAGGCCAATTCACCACATCAGAACCCTTTCTGGTCAAATCAGTTAATGGTTTAACAATAACCGAGAAATTACCAATAAATTTACGATAAAAATTGGCAAAACCCAAAAATCTCTAAAGAGCCTTTAATGAAGTAGGTTGGACCCAATCACAGATGGCCTGAACCTTGACCGGGTCCATTTCAATAACAGATGGGGACAAAATGAATCCCAGAAATGAGATCCTCTGTACGCCAAAAAGACACTTTGATCCCTTCACATACAGAGCATTCTCTCTCAAAATCTGGAATACAGTTCGAGCATGTTTCACATGAGAGTCCCAGTCATTAGAAAAAATCAAGATATCATCCAAATAAACAATCAGAAATTTGTCCACAAAATCCCTGAAAATGTCATTCATGAAGGACTGGAAGACGGAAGGAGCATTAGTGAGCCCAAAGGGCATCACTAGGTACTCAAAATGCCCTTCAGGGGTATTGAATGCCGTCTTCCATTCATCCCCGTGCTTAATGCGAATAAGGTTATACGCCCCCCTGAGGTCAAGCTTGGTAAACCAAGTAGCGTTTTTCACCCTGAAAAACAGGTCAGAAATCAAGGGTAACGGGTATTGATATTTCACAGTAATATTGTTCAAGAGACGATAATCAATACACGGCCTTAATGAACCATCTTTTTTGGCCACAAAGAAAAAA
The DNA here is from genome assembly GCA_033576555.1 of Oophaga sylvatica. Taxonomy (NCBI): domain Eukaryota; kingdom Metazoa; phylum Chordata; class Amphibia; order Anura; family Dendrobatidae; genus Oophaga; species Oophaga sylvatica. The sequence goes on from JARQOD010000001.1 coordinate 577,075,176, forward strand.
CCGGCACCTAAGGGTGAAGAGGATGGTCTGATATGACCCTTCTCCAATGATTCCTTGATATAAGACCGCATAGCGTCATGTTCAGGTACAGACAAGTTAAAAAGGCGACCTTTAGGGAATTTACTACCCGGCACTAATTCAATAGCGCAGTCATAGCTCCTATGGGGAGGCAAGGATGCAGATTTACTTTCGCTAAACACATCAGAAAAATCAATCAAAAAGTCAGGAACATCCTGAGCCTGGGGGGAGGCAGAAAAAACAGGAGTGTTGGTATTAACACATTGGCAGCCCCAACTGGTTACAGACACAGATTTCCAATCCAAAACAGGATTATGAGACTGTAACCAAGGGAAACCCAGCACGATAATGTCATGCAGATTATACAGAACCAAAAATTTGCAGCACTCCTGGTGATCAGGTTCAACCCTCATTATCACCTGAGTAGAAAACTGGGGTTTATTCTCAGCCAAAGGGGTAGAATCGATCCCCAGTAGGGGAATAGACTTCTGTAGGGGTATCAAGGGAAACCCACAACGTTTAGCAAAATCATAATCCATCAGGTTAATAGCTGGTCCAGAATCAACGAAAGCCTGAGCAGAAAATGAGGACAGAGAGCATATCAGAGTGACAGTTAATAAAAACTTAGTCTGAACACTACCCAAGACAACTGAGCGTGCAAAACGTCTTCCCCGCTTAGGGCAGACTGAAATAGCATGAGAAGCATCACCACAGTAGAAACATAACCCATTGCGCTTTCGAAACTCATGACGCTGTGCCCCAGACACCACTCTATCACACTGCATGGGTTCAGAAGCTGGTGCACAAGGCAACACCATTCCACGCATACTTCTCCGCTCACGCAAACGTCTGTCAATTTGAATCGCTAATGACATAGAATCATTGAGACCAGAGGGGACAGGGAATCCCACCATAACATCCTTTACATTATCTGACAGACCCTTCCGGAAAAGGGCTGCCAAAGGGTCGTCATTCCATTTGGTCAGGACTGCCCACCTACGGAATCTCTGACAGTATAACTCAGCGTCATAAGGCCCCTGATTTAATGCCAACAAGGCTTTTTCAGCTTGATCAGTGACATTAGGTTCATCGTACAATAACCCCAAAGCCTGAAAAAATGCATCAACATCACTCAAAACAGGATCCCCAGGAGTCAGGGAAAAAGCCCAATCCTGAGGATCACCGCGCAGGAGAGAGATGATAATTTGAACCTGCTGCGCTGCGTTCCCTGAGGACTTAGATTTTAAGGCAAAAAACAATTTACAATTATTTTTGAAATTCTGAAACTTAGCTCGATCCCCTAAAAACAAATCTGGCATGGGAATCCTAGGTTCCACAACAGGCAACCTAGCAAGATATGCAGCAATACTCCGAACCTCAGTGGCAAGCTGATCCACACGGCCAGACAACCGTGCAAACTCCATTGAGAGAAAAGATCCTCCCCAGCACCCAGAGATACAGAGGGAAAAAAATGCAACAAACAGAAAATATCTCTGACAACTCTGACAACCTTTTTTCTTTCACAATATTTTTTCCCTTCTGTGAGTACCATACAATTTTCAATTTTTAGGCCGGTGATATGTTATGTTTCGGTAGCTGAGGAGTGCAGGTAAAAAAGGCAATACACCAGAGCAGTTGGAATCTATGAGATTGCAGTACCCTGACTAACCACCACAACTAGAGGCAGCCGTGGAGCGTTCCTACATTGGTCCTAGACGCCTCGTCACAGCCTGAGAAACTAACTACACCTAAAGATAGAAATAGGAAAGCTATCTGCCCCGGAGCAGAACCCCAAAGATAATAGAAAGCCCCCAAACAAGTAATGGCGGTTAGACAAGAAGAAATACTGACACAGAAAGAAAATAGTATGAGCAAACGCTGGGGCCCAAACTAACTAAATAGAAAAGGATAGGAAGGGTACTTACTGCAATCCCAGAAAACCCTGAAAAGCACCAACTCTACTAATTTCAAAAACACCTGAGATCACACGACCTCTACCACCTAAATTAGTTCTCTGGTGTAACAAAATCAAAACAGCAGCCACTGAAAAAACTGGAAAAAGCAAAAGTACAAACATCAGTGGCTGAACTAAACTGAGAGGGCAAAAGCCCCCGGAGGGGACCCTGAAGGCCCCCACAGAAGTGCAGGACAAAATGCAAAAATATAGCACAAAAACAAAAGAAGAAAATGTCTTATCTGTTAGCAGGAGATGCAGACACGACACAGCAGGCTACAAGGGAAACAGGAATGAAGGATTCAGACCAGAACAATTGATCACCGGGAACCCTGATGGGAAGGTGACTCCCTTATATAAGACCAGTCAGTAACACCTGATTCCCAGTCCTCACAATCTTCACTGGACAGACCAGCACCGCTTGTAACCACCAGAGGAAGCCTCTGCTCAGAACTCATCTCAAACCCATTCACAACAGGCTGTTGCTTGGCATCATTGTTTCTCTTCTGTTAACCATGGTTATCTCTAAAGAAACACATGCAGTCATCATTGCAATGCACAAAAATGGCCTAACAAGGAAGAGTATCGCAGCTAGAAAGATTGCACCTCAGGCAACAATCTATCGCATCATCAAGAACTTCAAGGAGAGAGGTTCCATTGTTGCCAAAAAGGCTTCAGGGCGCCCAAGAAAGACCAGCAAGCGCCAGGACCGTCTCTTAAAAGTGTTTCAGCTGCGGGATCGGGCTACCAGCAGTGCAGAGCTTGCTCAGGAATGGCAGCAGGCAGGTGTGAGTGCATCTGCACGCACTGTGAGGCGGAGACTCTTGGAGCAAGGCCTGGTCTCAAGGAGGGCAGCAAAGAAGCCACTTCTCTCCAGAAAAAACATCATGGACAGACTGATATTCTGAAAAAGGTACAGGCAGTGGACTGCTGAGGACTGGGGTAAAGTTGTTTTCTCTGATGAATCCCCTTTTCGATTGTTTGGGACATCAGGAAAACGCCTCATTCGGAGAAGACAAGGTGAGCGCTACCACCAGTCTTGTCTCATGCCAACTGTTAAGCATCCTGAAACCATTCATGTGTGGGGTTGCTTCTCAGCCAAGGGAATCGGCTCTCTCACAGTCTTGCCTAAAAACACAGCCATGAATAAAGAATGGTACCAGAATGTCCTCCAAGAGCAACTTCTCCCAACCCTCCAAGAGCAGTTTGGCAATCAACAATGCCTTTTCCAGCATGATGGAGCACCTTGCCATAAAGCAAAGGTGATAACTAAATGGCTCAGGAACAAAACATAGAGATTTTGGGTCCATGGCCTGGAAACTCACCAGATCTTAATCCTATTGAGTACTTGTGGTCAATCATCAAGAGTTGACTTGCTGCATTAACTCATTCTAACTGTCAATATAAGCTTTTGTTACTCATATGTTTGCAATTATTATATTTCTGTCTGTGATAAAAACATCTGTCAAACACACATAAAAACCAGAGGGCAGTAGATCATGTGAAAATATAATATTTGTGTCATTCTCAAAACTTTTGGCCATGACTGTATTCTCCTTACAGGTACGTCACTCAGCTTTCTACACAGCTTTCTATACAGACTGTTCTTACCTCTGCTCCTAGTATCGACATGGTACGTCACCCAGCTTTCTACATAGCTTTCTATACAGACTATTCTTACCTCTGCTCCTAGTATCCACATGATATATTACCCAGCTTTCTATACAGACTGTTCTTACCTCTGCTCCTAGTATTCACATGATATGTCACCCAGCTTTCTACACAGCTTTCTATACAGACTTTTCTTACCTCTGCTCCTAGTATCGACATGGTACGTCACCCAGCTTTCTACATAGCTTTCTATACAGACTGTTCTTACCTCTGCTCCTAGTATCCACATGATACATCACCCAGCTTTCTATACAGACTGTTCTTACCTCTGCTCCTAGTATCCACATGATATGTCACCCAGCTTTCTACACAGCTTTCTATACAGACTGTTCTTACCTCTGCTCCTAGTATCCACATGGTACGTCACCCAGCTTTGTACACAGCTTTCTATACAGACTGTTCTTACTCTGCTCCTAGTATCCACATTGTATGTCTTTCAACTAAGCCCTCCTTTGTCCCAGTGTTGTTTATGAGCTTGTTTACTTTATCTTGATCATATGCATCTGGTCCACTCTTAATTGTCTGACCAAGATGAGCACAGACCACTCCTCTCTGCTTCACAGTTGATTGCACTATGTAGCAAATATATTGCATAGCACAAGTCTGCCAAGACTTTAGTCTGCAGTGTGTATCCTATAAGTGTGTATCTTACAAATGTGAGATATAAATTAATCTAGAATTGAACCTGAAGGAACTGAGGTAACTGGATACAGTCACTGTAAACAGTGACTCTGTTTGTTTTCACTCTGACCCCTATAATCCTTCCTTTCTGCTAACCTCCCTAGTCCCTACACCAAGCAAGGAATGTTCATCTCTTCTTCAATCCTCCCCATCTATGTCACCTCTTCCTCTGATCTGTTTCTCAACATACAATCCTCGGTCTCCAAACACAGACAGTCCCTTCTTGCCCTCTCTTGCTCCCACCTGCTAACACTTTCTCTGCTCCTTCTCACTGCTGGTGATATCTCTCCAAATCCTGGTCCTCCTCACCACATTCCCACAGTCATTTCTACCTCCCATCCACGCTCTATCCAACTTTCCGTAACCTCTCTAACCTTATACCCATTTGCCCAGCCCCGCTTCCCCAGTCCCACTAACAGGAGCTTGTGGAAAATCTTGCTCTGTCTGCAAACAAACTTTCCTACAGTATATCCATGATCTTTTTATTACTAACAAAAATTTCCTTCCTCGCATCGCCAAAACCTGGCTCATCCCCTCTGACAAAGCCCTCCTGCTGCACTTTCGTATGGTGGATTCCACCTTTCCACACACCCCGCCCCAGCAAACAAGCATGGTGGAGGAGGGTGGTTTTCTCCTGTCAGATAACTGCTTCTTCATCCACATCCCACTGCCACCCTCTGTTACCCTCCCTTAGTTTTGGTACACTCTGTGCTCATCTACTCCCCCTTCAACCTCCAGCTAGCTGTCATTTACAGCCCCCGAGGGCCAGCCACCACCTTCTTTGACCACTTCACCACCTCGCTATTTCATTTCCTCTCGCTGACATCCCCGCTTCATCTTGGGTGACTTCAACATCTTCAAAGATGGTCACACACTGGACCTCATCTTCACCTGACTCAGCTCCCTATCTAACCTCTCTAACTCACCTCTTTCTCTTTCTACCCACAGCCTACTTTACATTCTCTTCCCTCTCCACTCCTTGTCCACAATCCCCACTCCACAAACTTGCAACCCTCGCAGAAATCTTAAACACCTTGATTACACTCACTGTCT
>JARQOD010000001.1:577080652-577139050 GCA_033576555.1 Oophaga sylvatica
TTATCACCTGAGTAGAGAACTGAGGTTTATTCTCAGCCAAAGGGGTAGAATCGATCCCCAGTAGGGGAATAGACTTCCGTAGGGGTATCAAGGGAAACCCACAACGTTTAGCAAAATCAAAATCCATCAGGTTAATAGCTGCTCCAGAATCAACAAAAGCCTGAGCAGAAAACGAGGACAGAGAGCATATCAGGGTAACAGTTAATAAAAACTTAGTCTGAACACTACCCAAGACAACTGAGCGTGCAAAACGTCTTCCCCGCTTAGGGCAGACTGAAATAGCATGAGAGGCATCACCACAGTAGAAACATAACCCATTGCGCTTTCGAAATTCATGACGCTGTGCCCCAGAAACCACTCTATCACACTGCATGGATTCAGAAGCAGGTTCACAAGGCAACATTATTCCACGCATACCTTTCCGCTCACGCAAACGTTTGTCAATTTGAATCGCTAATGACATAGAATCATTGAGACCAGAGGGAACAGGGAATCCCACCATAACATCCTTTGCATTATCTGACAGACCCTTCTGAAAAAGAGCTGCCAAAGCGTCGTCATTCCATTTGGTCAGGACTGCCCACCTACGGAATCTCTGACAGTATAACTCAGCGTCCTCAAGCCCCTGATTTAATGCCAACAAAGTTTTTTCAGCTTGATCAGTGATATTAGGCTCATCGTACAATAACCCCAAAGCCTGAAAAAATGCATCAACATCACTCAAAACAGGATCCCCAGGTGTCAGGGAAAAAGCCCAATCCTGAGGATCGCCGCGCAGGAGAGAAATGACAATTTCAACCTGCTGCGCTGCGTTCCCTGAGGACTTAGATTTTAAGGCAAAAAACAATTTACAGTTATTTTTGAAATTCAGAAACTTAGCTCGATCCCCTAAAAACAAATCTGGCATGGGAATCCTAGGTTCCACAACAGGCAACCCAGCAAGATAGGCAGCAATACTCCGAACCTCAGTGGCAAGCTGATCCACACGGCCAGACAACTGTGCAAACTCCATTGAGAGAAAAGAAAAAATCCTCCCCAGCACCCAGAGATACAGAGGGAAAAAAATATATATATATATCTCTGACAACTTTTTTCTTTAACAATATTTTTTTTTTTTTTCCCTTCTGTGAGTACAATATAATTTTCAATTTGTTTGGCCGGTGATACTGTTATGTTTCGGTAGCTGAGGAGTACAGGTAAAAAAGGCAATACACCAGAGCAGTTGGAAACTATGAGATTGCAGTACCCTGACTAACCACCACAACTAGAGGCAGCCGTGGAGCGTTCCTACGTTGGTCCTAGACGCCTCGTCATAGCCTGAGAAACTAACTACACCTAAAGATAGAAAGAGGAAAGCTATCTGCCCCGGAGCAGATTCCCAAAGAACATAGAAAGCCCCCAAACATGTAATGGCGGTTAGACAAGAAGAAATACTGACACAGACAGAAAATAGTATGAGCAAACGTTGGGGCCCAAACTTACTAAATAGAAAAGGATAGGAAGGGCACTTACTGCAATCCCAAAAATCCCTGAAAAGCACCAACTCTACTAATTTCAAAAACACCTGAGATCACACGACCTCTACCACCTAAATTAGCTCTCTGGTGCAACCAAAATCAAAACAGCAGCCACTGAAAAAACTGGAAAAAGCAAATGTACAAACATCAGTGGCTGAACTGAACTGAGAGGGCAAAAGCCCCCAGAGAGGACCACAGAAGTGCAGGACAAAATGCAAAAATCAAGCACAAAAACAAAAAGAAGAAAATGTCTTATCTGTAAGCAGGAGATTCAGACACGACACAGCAGGCTACCAAGGAAACAGGAATCAAGGATTGAGACCAGAACAATTGATCACCGGCAACCCTGATGGGAAGTTGACTCCCTTATATAAGACCAGTCAGTAACACCTGATTTCCAATCCTCACAATCTTCACTGGACAGTCCAGTACCGTTTGTAACCACCAGAGGGAGCTTCTGCTCAGAACTCATTTCCAGCCTATTCACAACAAGCCACCTTTTGCTTTGATTACTGCTTTGCACGCAGAAAAGGTGAACGGATGGACTCTACATGCCTGATTCCCACTGTGAAGCATGGAGGAGGTGGTGTGATGGTGTGGGGGTGCTTAGCTGGTGACACTGTTGGGGATTTATTCAAAATTGAAGCGGTGAGCGGTCCAGCTCACCCCAAATCATCTCGATTGGGTTCTGGTCTGGTGACTGTGGAGGCCAGGTCATCTGGCGTAGCACCCCATCACTCTCCTTCTTGGTCAAATAGCCCTTACACAGTCTGGAGGTGTGTTTGGGGTCATTGCCCTGTTGAAAAATAAATGATGGTCCAACTAAACGCAAACCGGATGGAATAGCATGCCGATGCAAGATGCTGTGGAAGCCATGCTGGTTCAATTTTGAATAAATCCCCAACAGTGTCACCAGCAAAGCACCCCAACACCATCACACCACCTCCTCCATGCTTTACTGTGGGAACCAGACATGTAGAGTCCATCGGTTCACCTTTTCTGCGTGCAAAGCAGTAATCAAAGCAAAAGGTGGCTACTTTGAAGAACCTAGAATATAAGACATATTTTCAGTTGTTTCACACTTTTTTGTAAAGTGTAATGTATCATTCCACATGTGTTAATTCACAGTTTTGATGCCTTCATTGTGATTCTACACTTTCCATAGCCATGAAAATACAGAAAAATCTTTGAATGAGAAGGTGTGTCCAAACTTTTGGTCTGTACGTATATGCAAACAAAATTAATAAATATACCATTTATGAAATAAAATATATTAATTAACCTATATCCACAGGTAGATATTAATAAAGTGCATATAGTTTTAAACTAATATAACCCAAAAAAAGGGAAGAAATAGATGAATAAATAGATGAACAGAAAATCCATGTAACAATAAGGGAAAGACCTCCTCGTCCAATAATTGCTGATCATATATTCCTGTATTCCACAGTTTCACTTGATGTCAATCACGAATCCAACCCAAGGAATGGAGCATCACCAGAGAAACATGCGCAGTGCATGTCAGGAAGCCTCTCAGGTCAGTGTGTACAGAAGTTGCAGTGCTGATAGCTTCTGTAGCATGCAGATGTTGCTTCATCTGCATGCATTAGAAGCGATCAGCCTACACATAATGATTGTCCCATAGTGGGACAAAGTGTAAAAGTAAAAAATTATTTTTTTTTTTTTTAAATAATTGTAGACTGGGGAGACCTGTGTGTCCTAAACAGTGCCTTCACCCCCCCTCTCCCCACCAATCCCATAAAGAATACACAATCAGGCCTGGATGGGTTGAACAGGTCAGTCACAGTTTGTTAAATTACCAAAGCAGAGAAAGGCAATTACATTTCGTAACGGGGGCTCATGGCAGAGTTCCTTGTCCGCGATCGACAGGAGATTATGCCTACGAGCGGTCACGAACCTTTGCCCTCCTCTACTAATCCGCTGTGACTTAGTTTTGCTAATACAGAAAACTTTTTTTTTTTTTTTACTTGTACATATTACACGTATATACATATCTCCGAAGTACATAAAATGACAGTTCTCTTTATTGAATTATGTAAGGGAGGGAGGGTGGGACAACAAAAGCTTCCAGTGACTGCCGGAGGGGAAAGGAAGTTGATGACCAAAACACCTAAATTTAACCCCTGTAGGAGTGGTCCCAGGTACCTTCCCCTCCGAGGTCACTGGACAGCTGGACATCCCCAATTAGTACATCACCACTGGGAGTGGTGTGGTAGGGAGGGGTGAATTGGGCACGGACAGTATCACCTAGCATCCACCTTATAGGCTCTCCAGTCAGAGGCCCTTTCCTTATTCAGTACAGGGCCTACCAGACTGGGGAGACCTGTGTGTCCTAAACAGTGCCTTCACCCCCCTCTCCCCACCAATCCCATAAAGAATACACAATCAGGCCTGGATGGGTTGAACAGGTCGGTCACAGTTTATTAAATTACCAAAGCAGAGAAAGGCAATTACATTTCATAACGGGGGCTCATGGCAGAGTTCCTTGTCCGCGATCGACAGGAGATTATGCCTACGAGCGGTCACGAACCTTTGCCCTCCTCTGCTAATCCGCCACGGAGGATCCGGTGTATGACCTACACAGGACTCCGACCCCCACCCATCACCATTAGGGCCTGTTCAACCCCATCCTGCAGGCCGGACAAAAATATATCTAGGCCAATGTCCGTCAGGTGAACGCCATCCGGTCTGAGTAATGCCGTGTTGTCTCCTTCCAACTGATAATGACGCACCACAATACCACATTTTTTCCGTACAAATTTCGCCAACCGAGCATTAAACTTTTTTCTTATCCGCTCAATGGCTTTTTGGTCTCTCGCCCCCCACCATACGGCTCGAGGAGTTATTTGTGACCACACCAATACCATATCCTCAAACAAACAAGTAAAACGCTCGATGTCCGTTGTCATTCAATTGTACAGTTCCGTGATCTTACTTTTGCCAAGATCATTACCGCCAACATGTAACACGATTATCACCGGGCATGTCGCCCTCCTGGAGATGTAAACCAACTCTTGAAACACCTGCCGCCATTGAAGGCCTCTTATCCCTCTCGAGTTGACTTCCAAACCCGGGAAGCCTAGACTTTTTCCACCTGGCCGCCGTTCGGCCCTTTTTTCCGCCCAATAGACATATGAATGTCCTACAACCCAAACTTCAACTCCTGAAAGAGACAAAATGTGTTACTTGAGCAGATCAGGTCTTATGTATCTAGCGAAGCACGCGGATTTCCATCGTCCCATCCTCTGCACCTCGGCCTCTGATACCCCGGCCCTAGCTGCCTCGGTAGCTGCCCCTATTCGAAAGGAATGCGTCCCGTATTCTTTTGGATTAGCACCGATTCTTTTTAAACATGATGTGAAAATAGCCTGAAATTGATACCTGGTAAGAGGGGACTCATCTATGTGAGATAGAAAAAATCTGCCTTTGTGTCTTATTGATACATAACTTTTGACTATGTTAAGGGGGCATACTGGGCCATCTGTTGTTTTAACCAGCACCCATGTGCCCCTCCCAGTTGGATCACACTTGGATTTTCGCACTCGGATGCGCAGGGCGTCGCTACATACAACTATGTCCTCGGTAATTAAACCGCCTTCCAATGCGTTTTTTGAATGAGGTAATAACTCACTGATACGCAGTGCACCGAAAAAAGCGATAGCGAAAGCTGCTGAGATGAGGGTCGCCTAGTATTGTGATCTGCAGACCGATGGTGATATTGATATAATGTTGTGTAATACCGTAAGTGAAATGGGGCGACGACATTCTAGACGTGGTTGAAGCCTTTTCCATCCTTTAATGGCTTGTCTGATAAAAAAGAGTTTTGTTACGTCGGCCCACCCCATTATTTGAAAAAAGAAGGCTAATCCCGATACTTTCATTTGTGCCGATGTGCCCGACGCCCCCGCATTTCTCAGCCGAACCAAAAATTCTGCAGTCACTACCCCTCTAGCGCGATCACACTTATCTACTGGCCTATCCTGAACTAAGGAGCACCATTCCTCCCAAGCCTTACCATAAACCTGCCGGTGACACAGAGGCGCGATTAAGGGCATTAATGATTGGCCACTATGTCCCATAGGGAGAGCGGACACTGAATACCCGTCGGTTGCGCGCTGGGAAGCTGGATTCTGAAAGCCTGCCAATCGGAAGATAAAAGTGGGTTAATCAGATTGTCATCAACCTCCGCCACCACTGTGGCTCGACACCAGATATTGTTTTCCAAGCATAGAAAAGCTAAATGACGTAACAGAGCGAGTACAGGCAAGGATGACGTTGACATGTGGTTCAAGCTCTTAGCGGTTATAATATTTCCAGTATGAAACCGGATATTGGCATTTGTCAGCAGCTTGGCCCAAATCTCAATGGCTGCTACAATTGTGAAAATTTCCCACAGAACAGGATCTCGACCCCAGCTCGACGCAGCCCAAAGCTCTGGCCAATTACTTCTGCACCACTGGTCTTTGTAGACCACTGCGAAACCGTGTTCTTTGCTCCATCCAACTGAGAGCCCAATGTCTGTATTTGACGTTTCGTTAAACATGACACATGTATGACCATTGTATGATTCCAGGAATGTTTTCCAAACTGTCAAGTCAGCTTTTAACGAGCGAGTTAATCTGATTCTATGGCCGGGCTGAGAAACGCCCTTTGTTGCCAACGATAATAGGCGAGAGAAGGCTCTGCCGACTGGCATTACGCGGCTGGCGAATGTCAGTAGGCCCAGTAGGGCCTGCATCTGCTGAAGGGTGACTTTTTTAACTGTGCAGAAGCTTTCCAGCATCTGAAGTGTCTTTTGTATTTTTTCTGAAGGTAACCGGAAAATCATTGAATTGGTGTTTATTTCAATGCCCAAAAAGGATAATACGTTACACGGTCCGATTGTTTTTTCGGGTGATAGGGGGACACCGAAATGACGCGATATAAGTTTAAATTTTGTCAGCAGGAAAGAACAGAGTTTGGAATTTCTTGGACCGATGAACAAAAAGTCGTCGAGGTAATGAAGCAATGAATTACTGCCTGTTTCATGGCGGACGACCCAATCCAGAAACGTACTGAATAACTCAAAATAGTGACACGAGATTGAACACCCCATTGGCAGGCACATATCGAAATAATAGTGTTGGTCTACTTTGCATCCTAATAGGTGGTAACATTCGGGATGGACGGGTAAAAGGCGAAATGCCGATTCTATATCCGATTTAGCTAGCAGAGCGCCGGGCCCTGCAGCGCGGACTAAATCTACAGCTTTGTCAAAAGACGCATATGTGACAGAGGCTTCCTCGGGGGGGATCGCGTCATTAACAGATTGGCCCTTTGGGTGAGAAAGGTGATGGATTAAACGATATTTGCTGGGTTCTTTTTTCGGAATAATGCCTAGAGGCGAAATTTTAATGTTTTTGAAGGGCAGGGACTGAAATGGACCCGCCATTCTACCAAGCTCGACTTCCTTTATTATTTTTTGGTTTAAGATTTCGGGGAATTCTCGCGCCGATTTTAGGTTATTGGCGACTGTCGATGTTTTGTTAGGTTTGTAGGGGATAAAGAAACAGTCTGTAAAGCCGGAGAGTAGTAGCTGCGCCGCTTCCTTATTGGGGTAAAGATTTAACCAGGGGCCCATCGCGGCTACGCTCACCGGGGTTTTGCCTTGTGGGCGCTCTGTTCTTTTGACGAATACACCTTGCGGCTGGGTGTTCTCCCCCGCAGGCTGAGCAGTCGTGTCTTAACTTACAAAGTGTTTGGAAGCGGCAGTTCCCCTCGTTAAATAGCCAGCAGGCCCCGGGTTTTCTAACGACCACCGAGTGTTGACCTGCGGAGTAATTAGTAGTCGCAGATGAAAAGGGGGACTTTTTTTGGTCTAGCATCAATCGTAACCACACCTCTGTCGCTTTTACCCCCCATCCTAGATCGGGCTGTAGGGCCAGCCGCTTGCGGAAGTCTTCATCGTATTGTCGCCAAGCGAATCCGCCATGCGACTTATATGTGTTATATATCATATCCTGATATATGAATAATTCGGAGCATCGTTCCGGATGCTTCTGGCCCATAACACAGCCCAATACTGCAAACGCCTGTAGCCAATTGTTCATGTTTCTTGCTATTTTCGGTTTGTTTCTATCATATATCCCACCCCCCGTTCTCCTTTCTATATCCACGTTCTGTTGATCGATGGACAATAGTGACCATATGTCAACGTAATCATTACTCCAAATTTTTACTTTAATCTCCTGGTCTAAATGTGCACCTAGCGGGCTGATCCCGCAGTAAAAACCTTCTTTGTGCAAACTTGCTGACTGAAGCGTAGTGTTGCTTTCCGCTGTTCCGCTTGGTTGCAGTAAGCGTTGCCTCAGCTCGTTGATCGCTGAGGATAGCTCTTTTTCTTTTAAAATCAAATCATTTAACGTAATATAGTCCTTGTTATTAGAACACTCACCGCTTTGTGCTGTAGGAGGAGTGATGACCGATGCGGGTGGAACCCTGGCTCCCGCTGGCGCAGGAGGGGTGACAACCAGCGCTGGAGTTACTCCAGCTCCTGCTTGGGTGAAAGATGGGTTAACATGTTGGCTGGACGGCCCGGGGGAAGGAGAAGCGTCTTCCCGGCTGAAAGCCATATTTGAGGCATGTAATGTAATATCCTGCGCAAGAACCGGAGTGAAGTACCCCTGCTGAACGCTCTGATCGGTCATATCAGTCCGAGCAGAGCGTTCTACAGTGGGATTATGTGCTGTAGAACCGATCTCCAGGCTCCCCCCAGCAGGCATTACAGCTGTGCTTGCCTGGGAATGTGTGGGGACCGGTCCCTGGATGCTGCTGCGATCTCCTATGTTTCCCTGATAGTCCTGGCATTGTTGTGGCCGAGACCGGAAGTGACGCTGAGAAGGGGGCGGAGTCTGAGCAGGAAGTTCCTGTGCCTGGGCCCTGCGTGTCCCGGCGCGCTGCCTGCTCCCACGAGCAGGCCTAGAAGAACCCTCCCCCACCTGCAGCCTCTCAGGATGCCGAGTGCCTCTACCCGACCGCCGGGCCGTCCGCATCAGCGGCACAACGCCCCCAGGGTCGGCAGCATTAGGGGCCTGTAAAGGAACACCAGACTGGGGCGCCGGCGATGTTCCCTGGGTTCGGGGTAACGCATCGCCCCCAGCAGCTGCAGCCGGCTCTTGTGGAAGAACGGCCGACACCAAGAGTGTAACTGGAGCCCGGGTTAACGGTAAGACACCAGAGGGGCCCCGAGGGGGGCAGGGGTTAAACTGCTGAGTAGGCGGCGCGGGGACCTCTGAGTGATTAGGGGGACCCTGGACCGCTGGGCCCAAAGGGGGGACATGAGGCAGGCTGGATTCACTCACAGGCCCTGCTGGGATTAGGGGGTGAGGAGACGGCGCAGGGAGATGAGCACGGAGGGTGCTAATCATAGCTAGAATCCAGGGCTCACCTTCCTGCGCCGCTCTCCTATGCAGGGCCTCACTCCAATCGTCTGCCATGGCTACCAGGGATGACAAAAAAAGCTTCCAGTGACTGCCGGAGGGGAAAGGAAGTTGATGACCAAAACACCTAAATTTAACCCCTGTAGGAGTGGTCCCAGGTACCTTCCCCCCGAGGTCACTGGACAGCTGGACATCCCCAATTAGTACATCACCACTGGGAGTGGTGTGGTAGGGAGGGGTGAATTGGGCACGGACAGTATCACCTAGCATCCACCTTATAGGCTCTCCAGTCAGAGGCCCTTTCCTTATTCAGTACAGGGCCTACCATTATTTAAAAAAAATCAAAAAAATAAATTTTTATTATATCACTGAATAAATATTTGAATAAAAAAAATCTAAACAATAAAAGTACACATTTTTTATTACCGCGTCCATAATGACCTGACCTATGAAACTGTCCCACTAGTTAACCCCTTTAGTGAACACCATAAAAAACAAGGCAAAAAACAATGCTTTTTTATCATACCGCCGAAGAAAAAGTAAAATAACACGCGATCAAAAAAACAGATATAAATAAACATTGTACCGCTGAAAACATCATCTTGTCCCGCAAAAAATGAGCCACCATACAGCATCATTAGCAAAAAAATAAAAAAGTTATAGCTGTCAGAATAAAGTGATGCAAAAATAATTATTTTTTCTACAAAATAGATTTTAATTTATAAAAGCACCAAAACATAAAAAAAATATAAATGAGGTATCGCTGTAATTGTACTGACCCAAAGAATAAAACTGCCTTACTAATTTTACCTCACACAGAATGGTGTAAACGCCCCCAAAAGAAATTCATGAATTGCTGGTTTTTGCTCATTCTGTTTCCAAAAAATCGGAATAGAAAGTGGTCAAAAAATGTCATGTGCCCGAAAATGATATCAATAAAAACGTCAACTTGTCCCGCAAAAAACAAGATCTCACATGACTCTGTGGGCCAAAATATGGAAAAATTATAGCTCTCAAAATGTGATGATGCAAAAACTATTTTTAGCAATAAAAAGCATATTTTAGTGTGTGACAGCTGCCAAACATAAAAACCTGCTATAAAAACTGGCTATAAATACTAAATCAAACCCCCTTAACCAACCCCTTGGTTAGCGAAAAATAATAAAATAAAAGAAATGTATTTATTTCCATTTTCCCAATGGGGTTAGAGTTGGGGCTAAAGTTAGGGTTAGGGTTAGGGCTAAAGTTAGGGTTAGGGTTGGGACTAAAGTTAGGGTTATGGTTGGGGCTAAAGTTAGGGTTAGGTGTTATGTTTCGGTAGCTGAGGAGTACAGGTAAAAAGGCAATACACCAGAGCAGTTGGAAACTATGAGATTGCAGTACCCTGACTAACCACCACAACTAGAGGCAGCCGTGGAGCGTTCCTACATTGGTCCTAGACGCCTCGTCACAGCCTGAGAAACTAACTACACCTAAAGATAGAAAGAGGAAAGCTATCTGCCCCGGAGCAGATCCCCAAAGAACATAGAAAGCCCCCAAACATGTAATGGCGGTTAGACAAGAAGAAATACTGACACAGACAGAAAATAGTATGAGCAAACGTTGGGGCCCAAACTTACTAAATAGAAAAGGATAGGAAGGGCACTTACTGCAATCCCAAAAAAACCCTGAAAAGCACCAACACTACTAATTTCAAAAACACCTGAGATCACACGACCTCTACCACCTAAATTAGTTCTCTGGTGTAACCAAAATCAAAACAGCAGCCACTGAAAAAACTGGAAAAAGCAAATGTACAAACATCAGTGGCTGAACTGAACTGAGAGGGCAAAAGCCCCCAGAGGGGACCCTGAAGGACCCCACAGAAGTGCAGGACAAAATGCAAAAATCAAGCACAAAAACAAAAAGAAGAAAATGTCTTATCTGTAAGCAGGAGATTCAGACACGACACAGCAGGCTACCAAGGAAACAGGAATCAAGGATTGAGACCAGAACAATTGATCACCGGCAACCCTGATGGGAAGGCGACTCCCTTATATAAGACCAGTCAGTAACACCTGATTCCCAATCCTCACAATCTTCACTGGACAGTCCAGTACCGTTAGTAACCACCAGAGGGAGCTTCTGCTCAGAACTCATTTCCAGCCTATTCACAACAGTACCCCCCCTTGAGGAGGGGTCACCGAACCCTCATTTGAGCAACCAGGTCGGTCAGGATGAGTTCTATGATACGCACGGATGAGTCTCCTAGCATGGATGTCCGAAGCAAACACCCAAGAATTGTCTTCCT
This sequence comes from Oophaga sylvatica, assembly GCA_033576555.1. Lineage (NCBI taxonomy): Eukaryota > Metazoa > Chordata > Amphibia > Anura > Dendrobatidae > Oophaga > Oophaga sylvatica. The sequence goes on from JARQOD010000001.1 coordinate 577,091,899, forward strand.
GACTATAACCTCTCCATTTAACCAAATGCTGGAGTTTCCGTCTAGAAAAACGAGAATTCAATATTTTCTCAACCACATACTCCTGATTGCCCTCAACCAAAACAGGATCAAGAGGCACAGTAGTAGGAACCACTGGCTCAACAAACCTCTTCAACAAGGACTTGTGGAACACGTTATGGATCTTAAATGTCCCTGGAAGAAGCAAACGAAAAGAAACAGGATTAAGAATCTCCATGATCTTATAAGGTCCAATGAACCTAGGCTTAAATTTAGGAGATGCCACTCTCATAGGAATATTTCTTGAGGACAACCAGACCAAGTCCCCCACTTTAAACCGAGGACCATCAGTCCTATGCCGGTTAGCAAACCGCTGGGCCCTCTCCTGAGAGAGGGACAACCTCTCCACTACCTGGTCCCAAATCTGTTGCATACGCTCCACAACAGAGTCAACACCTGGACAGACAGAAGCCTCCGTCTGTCCTGAAGAAAATCAGAGGTGAAACCCAGAATTACAGAAAAATGGAGACATCAAAGTGGCAGAGCTAGCCCTATTATTAAGAGCAAACTCAGCCAAAGGCAAAAAAGATACCCAGTCATCCTGATCAGCAGACACAAAGCATCTTAGATAAGTCTCCAATGTCTGGTTTGTTCTCTCAGTTTGACCATTGGTCTGAGGATGAAACGCCGAGGAGAAAGACAATTGAACACCAATTTTAGAACAAAAGGTCCTCCAAAATCTGGAAACAAACTGGACTCCTCTGTCAGACACAATGTTCTCAGGAATGCCATGTAACCGAACCACGTGCTGAAGGAACAAAGGCACCAATTCAGAGGAGGAAGGCAACTTAGGTAATGGCACAAGATGTATCATCTTGGAAAACCTATCGCAAATCACCCAGATGACGGTCATTCTCTGAGAAACAGGGAGGTCGGAAATGAAACCCATAGAGATATGGGTCCATGGTCTCTTGGGCACAGGTAATGGCATCATCAAACCACTAGAACGAGAGCAAGGCTTGGAGCGAGAGCAAGTCCCGCAGGACTGCACAAACTCCCTGATATCACGAGACAAGGTAGGCCACCAAAAGGACCGACTAACCAAGTCTCTGGTACCAAAAATTCCGGGATGACCGGCCAACGCGGAACAATGAATCTCAGACATTACACTCTTTTTCCACTGGTCCGGGACAAACAATTTCCCAACAGGGCAGCGCTCGGGCTTATCCTCCTGACACCCCTCCAGAGCCAGTATCAAATTGGGCGAGATGGCGGAAAGAACTACACCCTCTTTCAAAATAACAGAAGGATCAGATAACTCAGAAGAGTCCGCCAGGAAACTCCTCGAGAGGGCATCCGCCTTAACATTTTTAGTGCCAGGAAGAAATGAAACCACAAAATTAAAACGTGTGAAAAACAAGGCCCACCTGGCCTGTCTAGGATTAAGTCGCTTGGCAGATTCCAGATAAACAAGATTCTTATGGTCCGTAAGGACCACCACCTGATGTTTGGCTCCCTCCAGCCAAAGTCTCCACTCTTCAAAAGCCCACTTCATGGCCAATAACTCCCGATTACCCACGTCATAATTACGTTCAGTGGAGAAAAATTTTCGAGAGAAAAAGGCACAAGGGTTACTTTTAGAGGTCTCTGGATCTCTTTGGGACAAAACGGCACCTGCCCCAATTTCAGAGGCATCAACCTCCACCTGAAATGGTAGAGAAACATCAGGCTGCCGTAGAACAGGAGCAGAAGTGAATCTCTGCTTAAGTTCCTGAAATGCAGAGACTGCCTCAGGAGGCCAATTCACCACATCAGAACCCTTCTTGGTCAAATCAGTTAATGGTTTAACAATAACAGAGAAATTACCAATAAATTTACGATAAAAATTGGCAAAACCCAAGAATCTTTGAAGAGCCTTTAATGAAGTAGGTTGGACCCAATCACAGATGGCCTGAACTTTGACTGGGTCCATTTCAATAACAGATGGGGAAAAAATGAATCCCAGAAATGAGATCCTCTGAACGCCAAAAAGACACTTTGATCCCTTCACATACAGAGCATTCTCTCTCAAAATTTGAAACACAGTCCGAACATGTTTTACATGAGAGTCCCAGTCATTGGAAAAAATCAAGATATCATCCAAATAAACAATCAGAAATTTTTCCACAAAATCCCTGAAAATGTCATTCATGAAGGACTGGAAGACAGAAGGAGCATTAGTGAGCCCAAAGGGCATCACAAGGTACTCAAAATGCCCTTCAGGGGTATTAAATGCCGTCTTCCATTCATCCCCGTGCTTAATGCGAATAAGGTTATATGCCCCCCTGCGGTCAAGCTTGGTAAACCAAGTAGCGTTTTTCACCCTGGAAAACAGATCAGAGATCAAGGGTAACGGATATTGATATTTCACAGTAATATTGTTCAAGAGACGATAATCAATACACGGCCTTAATGAACCATCCTTTTTGGCCACAAAGAAAAAACCGGTACCCAAGGGTGAAGAGGATGGTCTGATATGACCCTTCTCCAATGACTCCTTGATATAAGACCGCATAGCGTCATGTTCAGGTACAGACAAGTTAAAAAGGCGACCTTTAGGGAATTTACTACCAGGCACTAATTCAATAGCGCAGTCATAGCTCCTATGGGGAGGCAAGGATGCAGATTTACTTTCGCTAAACACATCAGAAAAATCAATCAAAAAGTCAGGAACATCCTGAGCCTGGGGGGAGGCAGAAAAAACAGGAGTGTTGGTATTAACACATTGGCAGCCCCAACTGGTAACAGACACAGATTTCCAATCCAAAACAGGATTATGAGACTGTAACCAAGGGAAACCCAGTACGATAATGTCATGCAGATTATACAGAACCAAAAATTTGCAACTCTCCTGATGATCAGGTTCTACCCTCATTATCACCTGAGTAGAGAACTGAGGTTTATTCTCAGCCAAAGGGGTAGAATCAATCCCCAGTAGGGGAATAGACTTCCGTAGGGGTATCAAGGGAAACCCACAACGTTTAGCAAAATCAAAATCCATCAGGTTAATAGCTGCTCCAGAATCAACAAAAGCCTGAGCAGAAAATGAGGACAGAGAGCATATCAGGGTAATAGTTAAAACGTCTTCCCCGCTTAGGGCAGACTGAAATAGCATGAGAGGCATCACCACAGTAGAAACATAACCCATTGCGCTTTCGAAATTCATGACGCTGTGCCCCAGAAACCACTCTATCACACTGCATGGATTCAGAAGCAGGTTCACAAGGCAACATTATTCCACGCATACCTTTCCGCTCACGCAAACGTCTGTCAATTTGAATCGCTAATGACATAGAATCATTGAGATCAGAGGGAACAGGGAATCCCACCATAACATCCTTTACATTATCTGACAGACCCTTCCGAAAAAGAGCTGCCAAAGCGTCGTCATTCCATTTGGTCAGGACTGCCCACCTACGGAATCTCTGACAGTATAACTCAGCGTCCTCAAGCCCCTGATTTAATGCCAACAAAGTTTTTTCAGCTTGATCAGTGATAATAGGCTCATCGTACAATAACCCCAAAGCCTGAAAAAATGCATCAACATCACTCAAAACAGGATCCCCAGGTGTCAGGGAAAAAGCCCAATCCTGAGGATCGCCGCGCAGGAGAGAGATGACAATTTCAACCTGCTGCGCTGCGTTCCCTGAGGACTTAGATTTTAAGGCAAAAAACAATTTACAGTTATTTTTGAAATTCAGAAACTTAGCTCGATCCCCCAAAAACAAATCTGGCATGGGAATCCTAGGTTCCACAACAGGCAACCCAGCAAGATAGGCAGCAATACTCCGAACCTCAGTGGCAAGCTGATCCACACGGCCAGACAACTGTTGCAAACTCCATTGAGAGAAAATAAAAAATCCTCCCCAGCACCCAGAGATACAGAGGGAAAAAAAAAAAAAATCTCTGACAACTTTTTTCTTTAACAATATTTTTTTTTTTCCCTTCTGAGAGTACAATATAATTTTCAATTTGTTAGGCCGGTGATACTGTTATGTTTCGGTAGCTGAGGAGTACAGGTAAAAAGGCAATACACCAGAGCAGTTGGAAACTATGAGATTGCAGTACCCTGGCTAACCACCACAACTAGAGGCAGCCGTGGAGCGTTCCTACGTTGGTCCTAGACGCCTCGTCACAGCCTGAGAAACTAACTACACCTAAAGATAGAAAGAGGAAAGCTATCTGCCCCGGAGCAGATCCCCAAAGAACATAGAAAGCCCCCAAACATGTAATGGCGGTTACACAAGAAGAAATACTGACACAGACAGAAAATAGTATGAGCAAACGTTGGGGCCCAAACTTACTAAATAGAAAAAGGAAGGGCACTTACTGCAATCCCAAAAAAGCACCAATACTACTAATTTCAAAAACACCTGAGATCACACGACCTCTACCACCTAAATTAGTTCTCTGGTGTAACCAAAATCAAAACAGCAGCCACTGAAAAAACTGGAAAAAGCAAATGTACAAACATCAGTGGCTGAACTGAACTGAGAGGGCAAAAGCCCCCAGAGGGGACCCTGAATGCCCCCACAGAAGTGCAGGACAAAATGCAAAAATCAAGCACAAAAACAAAAAGAAGAAAATGTCTTATCTGTAAGCAGGAGATTCAGACACGACACAGCAGGCTACCAAGGAAACAGGAATCAAGGATTGAGACCAGAACAATTGATCACCGGCAACCCTGATGGGAAGGCGACTCCCTTATATAAGACCAGTCAGTAACACCTGATTCCCAATCCTCACAATCTTCACTGGACAGTCCAGTACCGTTAGTAACCACCAGAGGGAGCTTCTGCTCAGAACTCATTTCCAGCCTATTCACAACAGTTAGGGTTAGGGTTAGGGTTGGGGCTGGGTTAGGGTTAGGGTTGGGGCTAGGTTTAGGGCTAAAGTTAGGGTTAGGGTTGGGGCTAAAGTTAAGGTTAGGGTTGGGGCTAAAGTTAAGGTTAGGGTTGGGGCTAGAGTTGGGGTTAGGGTTTGAAATAACAGTTACATTTGGCATTAGGGTTAGGGTGGTGATTAGGATTAGGGGTATGTTGGTGTTAGGGTTGGAGTTAGAATTGGGGGGTTTCCACTGTTTAGGCACATCAAGGGCTCACCAAACGCAACATGGCGTCTGATCTCAATTACGGCCTATTCTTCGTTGAAAGAGTCAAACGGTGTTCCTTCCCTTCCGAGCTCTGCCATGTGCCCAAACAGTGGTTTACCCCCACATATGGTGTACCAGCATACTCAGGACAAATTGCACAATTTTTGGGGTCTAATTATTCCTGTTACCCTTGGCAAAATAAAAAAAATTTGGATCAGAACTAATTTTTTTGTGAAAAAAAGTTAAATGTTAATTTTTCTAAAACATTCCAAACATTCCAGTGAAGCACCTAAAGGGTGAATAAGCTTCTTGAATATGGTTTTGAGCACCTTCATGGGTGCAGTTTTTAGAATGGTGTCACTTTTGGGTATTTTCTATCATATAGACCCCTCAAAGTAATTTCAAATGTGATGTGGTCCCTTAAAAAAAAATTGTGTTATAAGAAAGAGAAATCGCTGTTCAACTTTTAACCTTTATAACTTCCTAACAAAACAAAATTTGGTTCCAAAATGGTTTTGATGTAAAGTAGACATTTGGGAAATGTTATTTGCTAACTACTTTGTATGATATAACTCTCTTATTTAAATGCACAAAAAATAAATTTTGAAATTGCAAAATTTTCAAAATTTATGCCAAATTTCTATTTTTTTCACAAATAAACACAAGTTATATTGAAGAAATTTTACCACTAACTTGAAGTACAATAAAACTGTCCCAGAATAGCTAAGATTCATTAAAGCGTTCCAGAGTTATAACCTCATAAAGTGACAGTGGTCAGTATTGTAAAAATTGGCCTGGTCATTAAAATGAAAACCACCCTCGGAGGTAAAGGAATTAAGAGCAAACCAGAACTATAATAATCTTGTGCAATTGCTTCAAAATAGTATATATATATATAATATATATATATATATATATATATATATATATATATATATAGCAACAAATGCTCAAATAGTTAGTGTAGTATTAGTGACATGTGACATAAAACATTATGAACCTATATAGACATCTGAACAATGTCACAGCCATATACTGCAAGACAAGAGGTGGATAATAGTGCAAAAGCAAAGGAGGAATAATGGTGACATATGAATACCTGGAGGATGATGGCTGGGCTGTCCAGTACACTCCCCTATCTTTTTTTCATGTATTACCAATATTTTAACTATTTGTGTGCGGACACCCTGGTGTGATGTGTCATCTATTACAATGTAATTTTGTATCAATAAAGATATGTTAAATTTTTCAATTGTCCCAGATATTTTCAGTCCACATATTCGGTCTTTTTCTTGTCTGTGTGCTTTAGGTTTCCGAATGGTCTTCCATTCATTCTTTTGCTAATATACATCATGGATATAGTATTTATACTCACTTTGGGTTGGTGTGTATATAGACGTTTATTAGTCCAGTACGTGTTTCAATCAGGTCATCCATAGAACCTTGAAGGCAAGAACTGGTGGGCCTCATTCAAATATTGAAGATTAAAAACACTATGTGCTGCTGTAATCTGGTGGTATGGAAAAGTAGGGGCTGATCCATGCTTTGTTCATTTACATAAGAGTGAGCCTGTCAGCACTTTCTGTTGACAGGCTAAAGCGTCTGTGTGCTATGATCCTTCAAATAGATAAAGCAAGGGAGGCACAAAGCGCAATAGGGTCTTATCCAATAATAAGTTAGCACTTTTTAAATAGGAAGCTGCTCACCTGGTATTAGGTGGTTAAAACACCTGTAGGAGAGGCTGCCGCAGATCCACAGGTCGGTCGACGACCCGACAATACAATATACTGCAGAAAAGATGTGGATTCCAGTCCGCGCTGCCCAAATAATACATTTCCAAGACGTAGTAGCAGTTAAGAAGTGGTTTAATCTACGCGTTTCAGGGTGAATACGACCCCTTCTTCAGGAAAATACCACATATAGCTTACCTATACCTATAAGCTATATGTGGTATTTTCCTGAAGAAGGGGTCGTATTCACCCTGAAACGCATAGATTAATCCACTTCTTAACTGCTACTACGTCTTGGAAATTTATTATTTGGGCAGCGCGGACTGGAATCCACATCTTTTCTGCAGTATAATGATCCTTCAAGCAACACTAAACACCCGCTCAGACAAGATGCCAGAAGCAGGGCAGCACAACACCTCCACTGCATACAGGGAAAGTTCATGCCAGATGTACAGATTGAGACCCAAAAGCTAAAGGTCACAGAAGAATTAGGGAGTACGTTGATTTTCTCGGCCAGGTATTGCTTGACCATCTTTAAAAACTTTTCCCTCTGTTATCAGGGCGCAGACGCTGAGAGGATGTCGTGAAATTGGCCCAAGACTTTGGCATTTTACCCCTGCCTCTGCTGTACTTGCTGTGTGCCTCACTCCCCCCTCCTCCTTGGTTGCGCAAGAAAGCTTGACACCTGAAGCTAGCGCTGTTTGATGGGAATTTTTCCAAAACAATTTCCACAATGTCCTTCCTCTATCGCACAATTTTAGTAGACCTCGCTGCTAGAGATGGGTGAACCCAAACAGTAAAGTTCGGTGTCTGCACCGAACACCTACTCTTTGGGCATGGACACCGAACACGGACTTCACGAGGAAGTCCATGCTACTGTTCGGGTTCAGCTGCCTGAACACTGGGTGTTTGTCACTCTGTTATGTGCATGTGCATGAAATCATCACCGCTGGTCAGAGAGCCATGGTTCCAACGCTGTCAAATGACAGCGTGAACACTCAGCTGTAATTGGAGGTATAAAGTTTACCTCCGGTCACTGGTTTCACTTGATGGGACCACTACTTCCATCATACGACGCCTGCTGGCGCTAATAACAGCGAGAGCAGAGCGGCTGATGGGACCATTCATTAGCCAGCTCCTGCACTGTAAATAAATAATTAAAAAAAAAACGATAACTTTCTTGATAACTAAACTTTCTGAAGCTGACAGCTGCAAACCACAGCTGTCAGCTTCAGCAAGTCTGTTTATCAGGAATAGAAAGGTCACCACACCGTATTTTTTAATTATTTACCTAAATAAGTTAAAATAACAGCGTGGGTTCACCCCATTTTTGACAACCAGCCTTGCCAAAGCAGACAACTGAGGGCTGGAATTCTCAGGCTGGTAAGGGGCCATGGATATTGGCCACCCAGCCTAAAAGTAGCAGCCCTCAGCCGCCCAGATAAGGCACATCTATTAGGTGCGCCAATTATGGCGCTTTGCCTGGCTATTCCCACTTATTCTGTAGAGGTGGCAATATTTGTGGGGTTGATGTCACCTTTGTTTTGTCCAGTGACATCAAGCCCACAGATTAGTAATGGAGATACCTATCCATTACTAATCGTATAGTTGTATGGTAAATAAACACACAGCCAGAATAAAGATTTTTATTTGAAATAAAACAAAACACACTTTTATTTTTTTATTTAAAAATATCAAACACAGCTATACTCACCTAACGCCTATTCCACTGAAGCCCTTGTCTTCTGTAATAAAACAAAAATAAAAACAGCAATATCTCTCACCTATCCGTTGTTCTGTCCAATGCCATATGCCATAATCCATGTCTGGGGGAAAAACAGTTTTCAACTTGGACGGTGCCAAGATGCGACCGTCCAGGCTGAGAACCACTGGTGACTGAATTGCTGCAAGTGCAGCCACAGTGATCATCGGTGACATCATCGAGGTTACCACTGGTCACTGAGGCTGTGTTCCCAGCCAGGCTAAACTGCTGTGATATCAGTAAGTTCCCCACTAGCACTGAGAGTTTTTCTCATGGTTCTAGTGGAGAGCTCACCAAAGTCACCGCAGTTCAGCCCTGCTGAGAACGCAGCCTTAGTGACCGGCAGTAACCTCAATAACGTCACCACCAGTCACTGAGGCTGCACTCGCAGCAATTTAGACACCAGTGGTTCTCAGCCTGGATGGTCGCATCTTGGCTCCTTGGTATCTTGGCCTCCCATTGACTCCAATAGCGTTCAGCGAATATTGCAAATTCAGCGATCGTAATCCGAACCGAACATTGATTTATTCGCTTATCTCTATTAATGATAATGACCCTATATAAGTGAGTAAAATAAATAAGTAAAATGAATTGATGCCATATTAGTGGTGTCTGCCCCTAATTTTTTTAAATATTTGGACTCCGAGTTGGTTCTTCATGTGTCTTGCCTGAATTCGGCAGGGCTCTCAGACCACCAGGCCTACACCCGTCACTCATCCATGCATTACTGATCAATGTTTAGCTACAAATGCTGCTCCAAGCTCTGTCCCAGGCCCTGTCCCACACTGAAATGTGAAATGTGGCCTGCTGGCTGGAGCAAACAATTAGCACGAAGGTTTTTCTATACCGAAATGTAGACAGCTTTTATTAGTCAAAACAATTTAGATTCAGAAATCTGGACTCCAGGCTGGAGAAAAACTAGTAACATTAAATATTTATATACTATTAAAAATTATAAGTAGGGTCATCAAGTCATCCATAAAACCTAGAAGGTCACAACTGACGGACCTCTTTCAACTATTGAACATTATAAACACAATGTGCTTCTGTCATCTGGTAGTGTGGAAACGTCAGGTCCAATTCAGGCTTTGTTCATTGTAATCAGAGTGACCCTGTCTGCATTTTCTATTGACAAACAAAAGTGCCTGTCTGTTATGACCCCCCTCCACCATGGCACTAAGATGCTATCGGCAGGGCATACCCAGTCATCAGGGCATGGACGCTGAGAAGGTGTCATGAAATTGTCCCATGCCTTGGACAGGGTACCCCTGCCGCTAGTGTTGTCTGATGGGAATTTTTTCAACATATTTTCCACAATGGCCTTCTGGTATATAACCATTTTAGTAGACCTCTACGTCTCAGGAAGAAGAGATGCAAAGTTCTCCTTGTAGCATGTGTTTAGCAGAGTGAACAACCAGTACACTTTTTTTGTGCAAGATGAATATAACAGAAGAGTTACAGAAAAGGCAGCAGTACCTAAAGTCTGCCATATGTGACAAGATCCCTACAGCCAACTCTTCCCTGTCTCCACCATGATGACTATTCTCAATCTCCTCCATCTCTTCTTCCTCATTTCCCTTCTCAACCATCCACTTAGGAGAGATGGAACGAAGCTTGTGTTGCTACTAGCTTCTTCTGTGCTATCAGCCAGCTCCTGTTCCTCCTCCTCCTTGTCAGCCTCCACCTCCTGATTGTTACCTAATCCACGCTGAGCAGATGAGATAAAGCTGGGCTGGGTAATAGCTCTCTGTCTCATGTCTTCCTCTATCTCCACTTGGTCCGCATTCAAAGCTTCATGTTAAAGTGTCAGAATCAACTGTTGAAGTTTACACAGAAGCAGGATAATTGCACTGATGATGGTGTCATCGCCATTCAACATCTTTGTGGAGTTCTCAAAGTCTTGGAGAACTGCACAAATGCCAGACATCCATGCCCACTCTTCAGTTATGTTCGGAGGCTGATCAAAATACTGATGGACGTGTTGGAGCTGGTGTTCCACAACCAGTCTCTGCTGCTCACAAAGCCTTGCCAGCATGTGCAGTGTGGAGTTTAGCTTATATTGACGTTGTACACCAGTCAGTGAGCTGGCACTTGCATGTGTTGCTGCAGCACTGCCAGACTAACGGCAGCTGTAGTTGACTTGCGGAAATGGGCTCTGACACAGCGTACCTTGACCAGAAGCTCTAGCAAATCTTGGTAGGTTTTTAGAAACCGCTAAACTTTGAACATAAGGGCCAAGCATGATACGTGTGTGAGCTTGCCAAGCTTCACAGCCACAACCAGGTTATGGCCATTATCACACAGGACAATGCCTAGTTGTAGATTCAGCGACGAAAGCCCCAGATCAGTCTGGTCGTTTATTCCTTTCAATATCTCTGCCATGTTGGGCGTTTGATCTTAGACAAATTAGCTTCAGCAGAATCTGTTGCCGCTTAGCTGAAGCAGTACTGCAGAGCTTCCAGCTTCCGGCTGATGTGGATGATGTGCTCTGAGATAGCACATCGGAGATGGAGGAGGAGGTGCAGGAAGGGATGCAGGAACTGGTGTAGGAGGTGGAGGAAACCATGAGAGAAATAGGTCCAGCAATCATTGGCATCAGTAGCACATGTGCCACCAGTACAGGACTCGGCACCAGCCTCCACAAGGCACTGGTGATGTTCCTGGACATGTGCTGGTGCAAGGCAAGGATGTCACAGTGGGAGAAATAGTGAAGCTGGGGACCGAGTACCAAGTTACCAAATTTGTGCACCTGTAATAGACCAATTTTTGTTCTTATTTCAACCAACAAACAAGTTCTACATATATGCACTTTACTATCTTCATAACTTTATATTGTCTCGTTCATTCTTATTTGTTTATTACTGGAACTTATTTATATAGTGTTTTTTGCTATTAATTACATGTTTTGCCCTGGATTGTGATGTTCCCTTCCCTATTTCCTCCTCCTTTGACCTGTCTATATACCTGTATTGGTGATGAATTTTTAATATTCAATTAATAAAAAATGATTTTTTAGCTAACATCTTGGCTTCGTGGTCCTTGTACAGGTGCTTCTCACAAAATTAGAATATCATCAAAAAGTTAATTTATTTCAGTTCTTCAATACAAAAAGTGATACTAATATATTATATAAAGTCATTACAAACAGAGTGATCTATTTCAAGTGTTTATTTCTGTTAATGTTGATGATCATGTATAACAGCCAAGGAAAATCCAATGTTCACATTGTGCTGTATTCAAGCATATTAATGGAAAGTTGAGTGGAAGGAAAAAGTGTGGTAGAAAAAGGTGTACAAGCAACCCGGGATAACCGCAGCCTTGAAAGGATTGTTAAGAAAAGGCAATTCAAAAATTTGGGGGAGATTCACAAGGAGTGGGCTGCTGCTGGAGTCATTGCTTCAAGAGTCACCACACACTGACATATTCAGGACATGGGCTACAAGTTTTGCATTCCTTGTGTCAAGCCACTCACGACCAATAGACAACGCCAGAAGCATCTTACCTGGGCCAAGGAGAAAAAGATCTGGACTGTTGCTCAGTGGTCCAAGGTGTTATTTTCAGATGGAAGTAAATTTTGCATTTCATTTGAAAATCAAGGTCACAGAGTCTGGAGGAAGGATGGAGAAGAACATAATCCAAGCTGCTTAAGATCTAGTGTGAAGTTTCCACAATCAGTGATGGTTCAGGGAGCCATGTCATCTGCTGGTGTAGGTCTACTGCGTTTTATCAAGACCAAAGTCAGCGCAGCAGTCTACCAGGTAATTTTAGAGCTATCCATGCTTCCTTCTGCCGACAAGATGGAAATTCTATTCTCCAGCAGGACTTCACATCTGTTCACATTGCCTATAGTACCAATACCTGGTTTAAAAACAACTGTATCACTGTGCTTGATTGTCCAGCAACCTCGCCTGACCTTAACCACATAGAGATCTATGGGGTTTTGTCAAGAGGAAGATGAGAGACACCAGACCCAACAATGCAGATGAGCTGAAGGCTGCTATCAAAGCAACCTGGGCTTCCATAACATCTCAGCAGTGCCACAGACTGATCACCTCCAAGCCATGCCGCATTGATGCAGTAATTGATGCAAAAGGAGTTCCGACCAAGTAGTGAGTGTATTTACTGAACATACATTTCAGTAGGCCAACATTTCGGATTTTAAAATCATTTTTTCAAGGTAGTGTTATAAAGTATTCATTTACTGAGATAATGACTTTTGGGTTTTCATTGGCTGTAAGCCATAATCATCAACATTAACAGAAATAAAAACTTGAAATAGATCACTCTAATGACTTTATACAATATATGAGTTTCACTTTTTGTATTGAAGAACTGAAATAAATTGACTTTCTGATGATATTCTAATTTTGTGAGAAGCACCTGTATGTTCAACTCTTTGGGTTCTTTTGGTTGTTCTCAAGTTCTACACATGTATGATATATACAGTATATATCAAAAAACCGTCCTTCTCACCCACCAATGGGGTTGGTCTTTTTTGTCCTCCCTCATTCTCGGGTCCTCTACCAGATACTGATTTGGCTTTTATCCTAAGTCACATTGCAAGACTCGTTAAAGGGTTGATTGTGACTTGTAGGATCGCTACTTCCAATAGGTGGCGCTATAGAGTTCAAGTCCTCTTTTTCTCTTAAGAGGCGACTTGCATATGTACATCAGATGGTCACTTGTGCTAGTTGTCTATTTCACTTTCAATAGTGTTCTCCATAGCCCCATTGAGTTTCTGAGGAAGGTTCTTAAATTCCTGTTGACATTTTAGAGAGCCAAGCATTCACAGATCCATGTGTGTGGCATTGAGTCATAGGCCTTCCTGTAGTCAATCGATGCTGTGCTGAGATTGGTCTGTTTGGATCTTGAGTCTTGAGCGACTGCTCTATCTACTAGGAGCACCAGGTGCTTAGAGCCTCTGGTGTTGGTCCCAATGCCTTTCTGAGCTGGATTTATGAACTGGTACATATGGTTCTGTGGTTTAGTGGCTATGATGCCTGAAAGGAATTTCCATGTTGTTGTAAGGCAGGTTATTGGGCGGTAGTTGGATGGAACTGTTCCTTTGTGAGAATCCTTCATGATCAGTACTGTTCTTCCTTGTGTTAGCCAAGCTGGGTGGTGGCCTGCTTCTAGCAGTTGGTTCATCTGTTTTGCCATGCATTCATCTACTGCTGTTAATATCTTTAGCCAGTATGTGTGGATCATGTCTGGGCTAGGTGCTGTCCAGCTCTTCATGTTCTTCTCTCGTATGTTCTTCAAATATTGTTCAGTCTCTGCTATTGGTGGAGTTGCTGCCTTTGTGCTGTTACTCTGTATTTGGGAGTACACCTTGGATGGTTCTTTGGAGAACAGGGTATTTCTTTTCTTGGCCTCAGCTTCTGTAGTGTATCTCTCTAGTCTTGCAGTCTCTAGGGCATCTTTTGGGGTCAGGCTTTTATACTTGTCCAGCTTGGTCTTATTCTTGATCTTTACACCCTTCTATATTTGTGTTAGTTGGCTGACTTCACTTCGTGTCACCTTGATCTTTGTCTCCAGTCTTCCTTTCCAAGGGGGGCATGTACTTCTGTTGTTCTTCCTGGTTGTATAGCCAAGCATTTCCATGATTGTTGAGGCAGTAGCATATATCAGTTCATTAGTTTGAGTTATGATGGTTGTAGTTATTGATGCAAGTGCTCTATTGGAATCTTCGAGCATACTGTCTGGTGGTGTTACTTTGCTGAGTTGCTGAGCCTTGGCAGTCAATCTGTGGTATTGATGGTATTTATTTTATTTAAGATCTTCTGTTTCAGATCAGGTGCAGTAATCTCTAGTTGCAGGATTTTCATTGGTTGCACATGTTGTTCTTCCAGGTCTTCATGTGTGTGGTTCTGCAGTGCAGTTGATCCATCTCAAGTTGTGATAATAGCTTTCTCTTTATGATATTGAAACATTGGGTGACTAGTTGTTTCTCAGTCAGTGGACATGCAGGTCTTGTATCCATCCATAGTTTCCTCATACGCTTCATATAACCTCTCTCATTTGGTCTGCTGTTATAGTAGCATTTCGTCAGATCCAGGTTCTCTTGTCTTGTCCATATATGGTTTGTTCCAGTAGCCCATTTATCATCAGATTGTCCTGGTTCCTCTACATCTGATGTGGACTTTGTTAATCCGGGCGACATCCGAGCCGACATGACTCTCTTTGTTCGTGACACTCTCATGTTTATTTAGGTAGGCACTTTAGTGTTAGTAGTCTTGCCTAAGGACCACTACTGGTATATTATTTCCAGGGCAGAGCTTGGATTTGAACCCCAGTCTCCCATGTTGGTGATTGTGCACTTTTTAACAGCTGTAACAGCCACCAAAATCAGGTATTATAGTGTGAGGAGCCTTAGTATATAATTTATTTTAATTTATTTTTCACAGGGCAGAGTCGAGATTTGAACCCCAGTCTTCCATGTAGTAGGTGGGCACTTAACCATTACACTATACCAGCTATATATATATATACAAAAAATGAAATTTCACGCAAAGCATGTTCTACAGTATATATGACAGTCAATTTTTGAGCAACCAAATTTCTATACCTGTAGCAAGCCAATTTTTATTTATTTCAAACCAACAAAATTTCACACAAAGTTTTACAGTATATATGACAATGGTCAATTTTTGAACAAGCAAATTTGCAGACCTGTAGAAGGCCAATTTTGGTTTTTATTTCAAACCAGCAAAATTTCACACACAGCAAGTTAAACAGTACGTATGACAATAGTAAATTTTTTGAACAAAATATGTTGTGTTCTGTACCAGGCCAAGTGATTTTTAAAGATTTAAAATCACCATAATTTTGCACAAGGGATGTTAAACTGTATGGATGTGTAATTTAATCCAGGAAAAAAATTAAACTTTTTGATTTAGTTTTTCATTTTATATACCATCGTAATGTAATAATTACCAATTTAAACTGTATGGATGACAGATTGAATCTAGAAATATGTTTGAAAGCTTTCTTGGAGTGTTTTATACCACCGAAATGTAAAAAAAGCACATAATACTCAATAGATGACTAATTAAATCCAGAAAAAAATATTTTGATTGTTTCTTAGAGTGTTATTATACTACCGAAACTTAACAGAAAGCACGTAATACTCTATTGAGAAATAATTGAATACATAAAAAATTTTGAATGCTTTTTTCAGTTTGGTATACCATTGAAAATTAACAGAAAGCATGTAATTTTTTATGGATGACTAATTGAATCCATAAAAATTTTTTAATGCATGTTTGGAATGTTTTGATACCACCAAAATTTTACAGAAAGCATGTAATAATCTATGGATGCATAATTGAATCCAGAAAAAAATGTGAACTCTTTTTTTGAGTTTTAGATAACACTGAAATGTAAAAAAAAATGTAAGTAATACTCTATGGATGACAAATTCAATCCAGAAAATTTTTTGAACATTAATATTTTGAAAGTCTAGTTGATGTACTATAATTACACCAATAAGTGTATACACCCCTTTCACGATGAACAAAATACATATTACCAAATTAACCAAAGGGTAAATAAACTGTAAATAAGGGATGCTTTAAAACAAACTTGTATTATTTTATCTTAAAAAGTAGAAAATCAGGTTAAAATTACACCAGTGTATCTGTGCTATTTCTATAATAATTATAATCTCTAGAGCCTATGTAAATCATCAATCAGTCTGATTTGCATTGCTAGAACTATGCTAAATCCACTAAGATTGCATTCATACATTAGGAATTAGGAATAGCTTATCAGATAGATTATTTGCTAGGATATACACAGATTTTACTAGTACTAGCTGAGATAGTTATATAGCCACATAAATAAAGGCTTTGCCCAAAGTGGAAAGCTAGGAAAAAATTATAAGGATTCTCATCCAGTCATCCATAGACCCCTGAAAGGCAACAACTGACAGGCCTCATTCAAATATTTTGAAAGTGTAGCTGATGTACTCCTACACTCATAAAGACATGGCACAATGTGCAAAGCCAGAAACAATTATGAGGAGGGTGATACAGTAATCCTCTTCAGGTGTCCGCTTCTTCTTCTCCTTCCTCAGGAGGCTTGGGGGACTGTCTCCTCCTTCTTTTTGGAGCCCAATTTCCAGGTGCCTGGGCTGTAAGTGAACTGGTTTCGGGTAGTGCAGTAGTCCCGGACATGTGGAAGTAGACGAAAGTCCCAAGGACAGTCTGAACTCTCTGGGCTGGTAGCCCCGTATCAAGTCACCTCAAGGAGCCTCTCTGATGTCCATTAATTTTGCAAGAAGGGTTCATACTGCTCCCTTCCTTCTCATATCATACCCACCGTAAACCAGCTATGTTGCTCCTCCATTTTAAGGACTGTGACCCTGGTGTGAAGAATGGGGGGATGTAATGGCAGATTACAATCATCCTATAAGCATGTGTGTTATGATTCGGTAGCCGAGGAGAACAGCAGCAAAAATAGACAGGCAACCAGACACCGGAGAGGTTGGTAACTAGTGGATTGCAGACCCCTAAACTGACAGCACAACTAGAAGCAGCCGTGGGACGTGCCTACGGTGCCCTAGACACCTCGACATAGCCGGGATAGATAACTTAGCCTAAAGACAGAAAGGGGAAAGCTAACTGCCCCGGAGTAGAGCACCCAAAGGAATAGGTAGCCCCCAAACATATATTGCCGGTGAGACAAGATGAAATACAAACACAGGAAGAAAATAGAGTGAGCAAATGCTGGGACCCAATCTATCTAGATAGCACAGGACAGGAAAGAATACTGTCTGCAATACAGCAAAAACTCTAAGAAAAACTCCAACATGTTCTGATATACAAAATTACTGAGACCATAAGATCTCTCCCCCGCTAGATCAGCACTCCGGTGTAACTGGTAGCAAATAAGCGAATACTGATATAACAGGGAACTGAAAATACAAAACTATGGCAAATGAGTAACAGAGGCCAGCACAGGGCCCCAGCAGCGGAACCTGGCTGTACAAACTCCAGGAGAGCAGAAAACCGAGATAGACAAAAACGAACGCCACAGAAATAAACAGCAAATAACTTATCTGAAAGTTGCAGGAAAAGCAGGAAGCGAGCTGACTTCCAAATGGGACCAGGAAGAACAAATCACCGGCGAGGATCATGGGAAGGTTACTCACTTAAATCTCCCCAGTCATCAACACCAAATTGCCAATCATCGCTCCCAGCTGATGAACCTCTGTCAGCCAAAGCAGCTTCATTACTATCAGCAGCCACCAGAGGGAGCCCAAACTCCAAAGTCAGATCCAGAGCGTTCACAACACATGTGTATTTGTAACTAGAGATGAGCGAAACTTTAAAGGTTTGTTTGGTTCAGCGAATGTCCTGATGTTCACTGAATAGAATTGAAAGTCCAGCTCACCAGTGCAGCATACCAGGAATCGGAGCAAGGATCCTCTGTGTCAGACGTAGAACATTGCAAAAAGAGAAAATCCAGCTCAACGATGAAGTGAAGATAAAAAATCGTTATTCACTTGTCATTCCAAATACTAAGGGTGACTAAAGGGTATGCCACACTAAACGAGATCGCAAACGAGATCGCTAACGAGATCACTAAAACGTCACTATTTTGCGATCTCGTTAGCGACCTCGTTGTGTGTGGCATGTAGCAACGATGTGGCCCCTGCTGTGATGTCGCTGATCGTTCACTAGAGTTCTGGACCGTTTTTTTGATCGTTGGCGTCCCGCTGGTGAGCCTGAATCGCTGTGTTTGGCACCTTTTGCGAACGACGAGCGACCTAGTTTGTGACGCATATGACTGCTTTGCGTCACGGAGAGGATCGCAATATCTGTAAGTTCTCTTTTGCGTCACAGAGAGGATCTCAGAAGTTGCAAAGCAGGCTAGCAGGACGCAGAGAGCAGGAGCGATGCTGGAAATTCCAGAAGCGCTCAGTACATGCTAATGACATCCTAACGACCGCCAAAGTCGTTAAAGAGATCGCTGACCGCTGATGTGTCGTTTATGAGATCTCCTGTTTGGCAGCTACTAGCGACCTAAAAGAGATCACACCAACGATTGCGTCGTTATCGTGATCGCTAACGAGATCGCTAAGTGTGGCAGTACCTTAAGGGTGCTGCGTCACCTGAAACGCGTTGATAACGCATTCATCTGCTGCCATCTATGTTGATACTCCTCTGTATTTGGAATGACAAGTGAATAAAGATTTTTTTATCCTCACTTCAACATTGAGCTGGATTCTCTCTTCCTGATGTTCACTGAACATGTTTGCGGAACGGTTCATCGAACAATCCCGAACCCCATTAAATTCAATAAGAGGCAAAACTAAATGCATAGTCAACACCTAAAGGAGGGACAAAAGCTGACAAAACAGCTCAAATTATGGGCAGACACCAGGAAAAGTTGCATCAATTGACCCAGAGTACAAATAGTATAATTGTGCAGCATAGATGCATGGGCAAAGCTTGGACCAGCATTTCTATCTTAAACATCAGTAACAGGTGGATGAGTGACCAGTGTTTTGGAGCCATGATTCCTCATGCAACAGCTGAAACTGAAATTAGGTCAGCCACAATCAGGTGGCACAAATATGAGCTTGGTAGACCACAAATTTAAACAAATCTAAGGACAGCAAAGAAGCTGTCAGTCATGGGACATGCATAAGGTATCAGTGTCTGGACCAGCATTTAGAGCTTTGAATTTAAACTTAAATTAAGATGAGGAGGGTGATGGACCAGTGTAGGACTGCTGTGCTGGGAGCTCTGCTACCAACTGGTCAAACTGCTTTTCTGTGAAGCCACACTCAGGTAGCACAAATATCAGCAAGGTAGACCACTAATGTTAACAAAAATTTAAGGAGGGTAACACAGGTAGATAACACCCCTTCCACAACTGGCAAACTACCAGATGGAGACCCAAGTTTGAGTCTCCAGATTTCCAAAAATTATTGTCACACACCAATAAAGTGGCATCAAGTTCCCCAGAGTAGAAATGGTATAATGGGCCTCTGATACACCTTCCACTACAGGCAACCCACTAGATGAAGATCCAACTTTGAGTCTTCACATTAGAAAAAATTGTTTGTAACATGTGCAGCAGTAGCAACAACAGGCACAGAAGCCATGGCAAAGGTTTTACAGACTGCAATAATGTGAGATCAATGCATCACACTAAGAACAACACCATCGCCTATTCTGCACAGTCTGTGACTGGGATGCAAAAGTCATTGGAGATCCATGACTTGACCATCTTAATGAAAGTTAGGCGGTCTACACTTTCAGGGGACAGCTGGATGAGCTTTTCTGTCAGGACATCACCAGCAGTGCAGTGTATGACAAAACCTCTAAGGTGTGACAGGCAAGCTCTGGCCACTCTTCCATTTTTGAAGACTAAAGTGCAAAAGAGTCCAAATTCCCCCTGATGGCATTGATATTGAGCTTGAGATACTCCTACACAATCCTCTTCAGTCATTTACAATGTGTAAGACTCTGTTCTGCTGGTGCACGTGCTGGTCTAAGAAATGTGTGAAACAACTCACAGAAACTGCTAATGCCACTTACACTGCTGCTGCCAATGTTTTTGCGTTGACTACTCGGCGTTCAAGGGATTGGATGTCTATAACTGCGATGCACACTGTGTGCCTCCCTGCTGTTTTGGTGAAAGCTACTCTTAAGATTGTGTATGAACATGTTTCGATACTCCAGAATGTGCGCATCCCTTTCCAGGGGGGAAGCATCTGGCAAAATTTACTCTTGTACAGTGGATCTAACAGAATGGCAATCCAGTAGTCAGAACTATTTCTCATCCTAACAATATGGGCATCATGTTGCAAATAGTGCAGCAAGAAGGCACTCATGTGTTGGGCGCTTTCATAAGGTCCAAGTTCATGGTGTGTTGGTGGCAGGGTAACACTCAAGCTAGCTTTTTCTGTAACCACCCAACAACGACTGACAACAAAGAGTGGGTCATTATCCTCTTCATCCCCTGACTGTTGCATGCCCATCATGTCTTCCTCCTCATTCTCCTCCATTTGTTCCTTGTCCTCTTCCATTTGTTCCTTGGCTTCTGCACCTTCACTAATAGTTTGTCTGGTACCATGAGCCCTCCTTGAACACTGTAATCTACCCTTCCATGGCAGCTGCCTGTACGACGACAGTTAGGTATTTAGAGATATTGTTATCCCTTCTGCGTTCGCCTCTGCTTCCACCTCTTCCTCTGCAACCACCACCTCCTCTCGCAGACTATTAAAAGTGTGCTCCAGCATGTAGATGACTGGAATAGTGATGTGATGATGGCATTGTCAGCGCTAACTATCTTAGTAGCCTTTTAGAAACTGTGAAGAGGGGTGCAGAGGTCCTTCACCGGTGTCCACTCAGCAAGCGTGATTTGCCCCACGTCCGGACTGCGTTGGTCCAGACTATGCAAAAGGACATGCTGCACCAGAGCTTGTCGCTGCTGCCACATCTGCTGCAACATGTGCAGAGCAGAATTCCACTGTGTCAGAATATTGCTAATCAAACGATTAACCGAAAGACCTCCTTAGCAATGCGAGGAGCAAACAGAGGAAGTGAGCACACAGTGACTGTGCTTTCTGCAGCAGGAAATCCAGGCTGGGATAAAGGCAGAGAAATTGCTGTACTACCGATGTGAGCCATAAGGATGTGAGCCATGCAAGGCACATGTGTAAGGTTGCCCCTGTATAGGGCCGCCACCAGGTTTGCACTGTAATCGCACATGGCCTTACCTGGCTCCAGGTTCAGTGGAGGCAGCCATTGCTCAAACTCAGCCTATATAGCTGTCCAAGGTATGTTCATTTAAACTGCCTGATTGCAGTGTGCCCTGGCTGCACAGTATGGAGGTGGGGAGATTCTCTCTGCACTGTTGCAATAAGTGTCTTATTAAGGTAGAGGTTGAGGGTGCAGGTGGAGGCCATAAAGGAAGAGGAGGAGCCAGAAGCAGAGGATGAAGTACACTTGGAAATTTGGGATTACAACACTTGTGGAGCAGCCCCTTGACCGTCTGCCCCCACAGCCACCAGAATCACCCAGTGCCCAGTCAACATGATGTAATGACATCCCTGTCCATGTTTGCTTGGAGTGTTGTATACCACGGGATTCTAACACAAAGCATATAATACTCTATGGATGACTAATTTAGTCCAGACAACATTTTTAACATTTTTTTTGAGTCTTAAACACCACCAAACTGTAAAACAAAGTACGTAATATTTTATGGATGACTAACTGAATTCTGAAAAATGTTTCAATGCTATTTTGGAGTGTTATGTACCATCAAAATGTAAAACAAAGTATGTAATACTATATGGATGACTACTTGCATCCAGAAAATATTTGAATGCATTTTTAGAGTTATATACCATCATAATGTAACACAAAGCACATAATATTCTATGAATAACAATATAGTATATTTTTTCACCCCAAAAAAAAGAATGTGGTCACGTGTCTCTGAGCAGTGCAACAGCTTCAATGAGCCAAGTGTGGCGGCAACAGTCCTTGTATAAGCTCAGATGAGGTAATGCGACCATCCAATCACAGTAATGCCACTACCAAGATGGGTACAGCGTTACAGTGACTGACATGTGGGTCAGGGTTTTTGAGCTTCAAATCCAAGCACCAGCCATTGCTCGTCAAGTGTATTCAAGTGATATCCGAATATCAGCGCGTATGTTCGCTCATCCCTATCCACTGCACCATGAAAGAAAGCGTTAATTTATCAGTAGCATGGATCATTTCAGTAGTCATTCACAGCCTATTAAATGTAGTAAGTTATACAGTCACAAAAGGATTAGGCTGATTTATCTACTCATTATTTCTCTGCTACTGCCCAGTAATAATTAGCTGACTAATGTACAATGAAAGCTAAATTAACATTTAAAAATATTTTGACTTTGGTTCAGTTACATATTAATAACTCCTGCGTTATTCCATGGCAGAGAAACTTCTATATGTGGAAGAACAGAAGATTTACCAGCAAACCATGATAATTTCTGGGTTCCTATTTGAATAGGTTCTTTGAGGACAGGTGCAAATATGAGAATTCTATTGAATATGAGATAGCAATGCTCTCCCCATAACCATGCATGGGATAAGTAACTAAAGAGATCCTCTCCCTACAGATTTGCAATAAGCAAAGTGTGGTTTGCAACTGAATAATCTACTCAGCAACACAGAGAGGTAACTGGTTTACTACCTTTACTATATTACACCTATCTTTTAATCATTCATAGAATATGCATAATAATAAAAGTGATTAACAGAATTCTTAATGCATGATCAGTGCTTGATATTTTCTACAATGCTCTAAATTAAAGGGATTGTACAGGTTTTGTACAAAAACTTTAGTCACTCTACATGACTGAAGACTTGTGAATCCTCACAATGTGCTCTGTCTGGATTCTCCAGTGCAAGCGGTAAGGTAGGGCAGTCATGCAAAATGTATACTTCCGGCCAAATTCCAACTAGACATTCGTGGCCACGCTCATTTCACTTCTACTGAGCGAGGCTGCGTATGTCTGGTCAAAATATGGCCGTAAATATACAAATCTCATATTTGTGGTCACATGTACGCATGATCTATGTACGTATGATGGCACAGGACAATCCTAAGAGTGTGCTATACATGACATGAGGATTCACAAGTCTACAGTCGCATAGAGTGACTGCAGACTTTTGTGCCAAACCTGGACAACCTTTTTAAGTGATTCAGCACATCCAGTAGTTGGAAAAAATAAAATTATTTTTTATTTAATTTGTGTAGCAGTGAAAAAAAGTCTTTGGCTTGGCAAAGAACTGTAGTTTGAAACATATTGCTTGGTCAGGAAGCATAAGTGAATGTAGATATTATGACTTTTTTACTGCACACACATGAAGTAAAGATGATATGCATTTTTTTTACCTAGCAAATGTTCTGTCTTCTTTTGAAGGGATTATACAAACCACCCAGTACCCAGAGGAATGCACTTCTGAAAAAGTGGAATGTTTATTGCTTCTATAAAATTTTTCACTATATCTTATTTTTAACCCCTTTCTGCCATCGGACGTACTATCCCGTCCATGGTACCTGGGCCCGTATGACCATGGACGGGATAGTATGTCATATGCGATTGGCCGCGCTCCCCCGCGGCCGAATGTCAGCTGATCACAGCTGACACCCGGCACTATGTGCCAGGAGCGGTGAGGGACCGCTCCCAACACATTAACACCTGGCACACTGCGATCAAACATTATCACAGTGTACCGGGGGCACAGGTAAGCATCGCGCAGGGAGGGGGCTCCCAGCGTGCTTCCCTGAGACCCTCAGAACAACGCGATGTGACCTCGTTGTTCTGAGGGCTTCCTCCTTGCAGGACCCTGGATCCAAGATGGCTAGGGGGTCCTTCGGGGTCTTGCAGGGAGACGGCTTCCTCAGTGCCTGCTGAGAGCAGGTGCTGAGAAAGCCTGCATTACCTGTGAGATCGCCGATCTGACACAGTGCTGTGCACAGTGTCAGATCGGCGATCTGACCTTATACAGTGATGTCCCACCCTAGGTCAAAGTAAAAAAGTAAAAAAATGATAATAACATGTGTAAAAAAAAAATTCCTAAGTAAAGAAAAAAAAATATTCCCCAATAAATTCATTTCTTCATGTAAATAAAAAAAAGTGGTATTTCCTGACGAAGGGGGCATAGGAACCCCGAAAAACATTGAATAAACCACTCTGAATCCAATATATATCTCTGGAATTCATCTTTACAGCAGCGCGGAGTTATGCCACAAACTTATACTAAAACATATGAGTGTAGTTTTATGAAAGAAGCAAGAACTGCAAAAAATTAGATGGAAGAGGGACTCAGATACACCCTGTATTAGACATAAAGGAGGGCCTCATACACATTTTGTTAAATTTGTCATGTAGTGGTATTCCTGGACTCATAAAGGCTAAGCACTAAGTTCAAAACATGTCAAAAATTAGAATTACGGTAATTCATACACCCTTGAAGGCACCAACTGTAGTACTCATTCAAATATTGTGAAGAAAGTGTAGTTGTGATACTTCTACACTCATAAAAGCTCTGCACACAGTGCAAAGCCTGTCAAAATAACAAGCAGTGTCATCTATACATCCTTGAAGGCACCAACTGGAGTGCCTCATTCAGATATTAAGAAAGTGTAGTTGTGGTACTTCTACATGCATAAAAGCTCTGAACACATTGCAACAACAGGAAAAAAATAAAAGCAGGTTTATGCATACACCCTTAAAGGCACCAACTGGAGTGCCTCATTCAAATATTAAGAAACATACTTGTAGTACTTCTACAATCATAAAGGCTCTGTCTCTTCTGTTCCTGCTGTGTGTTTCCATCGCCTATTCTCCTTGGTTGAGCAAGGAAGCTTGCCCTCTGCCGCTAGCATTGTCTGATGGGAATTTTTCAACATATTTTCCACAATGGCCTCCTGGCACAGCACCATTTTAGAAGACTTCTCTGCCTCAGGAAGAAGAGATGCAACCAGTACTCTTTTTTGGCAAAGATGAGTGCATTCGCCGCCAGCAGTTCGCCCCCAGCAGTTTCGCCCCCAGGTACACGTCGCCCCCGAACATTTCGCCCCCAGCATTTCGCCCCCGTACATTTCGCCCTCAGGATGTTTCGCCCCCGAACATTTCGCCCCTGGCATTTCGCCCCCGAACATTTTGCCCCCGAACATTTTGCTCCCAGCAGTTCGCCCCCGAACATTTCGCCCCCGGCAATTCGCCCCGAACATTTCGCCCCCAGCATTTCGCCCCCTGGATGTTTAGCCCCCTGAACATTTCGCCCCCGGCAGTTCGCCCCCGAACATTTCGCCCCTGGCAGTTTGCCCCCGAACATTTCGCACCCGGCAGTTCGCCCCCGAACATTTCGCCCTCGGCAGTTCGCCCCCGAACATTTCACCCCCAGCATTTCACCCCCAGGATGTTTCGCCCCCGAACATTTCGCCCCTAGCAGTTCGCCCCCGGATGTTTCGCCCCAGCTTTTTGCCCCAGATGTTTCGGCCCCAAATTAGGCAGGGAATTTTGGCCTTATGTTTTAGCCCTACGACCTCTTTCACAGTAGGCACTTTCCCAAGTGCTAAGCACTGGAAAATTGCTAAGAAGATTGCCAATGTTGAATATATAAGTCAATGGCTGGCAAAGCGAGGTGTTGTTTCGGCCAGCTCTTTTTATTTTATTACAGGAGCTATTTTTGAGCACTTAGCGTTCATCAATAGCTTGTATCTTATGGGTCATTACCGAGAGCGCTCATAAAAGCGCTCTCAAAAATGCTAGTAAAGCACGTGCTTTGGAGTTCTAAAACAGTGGCAGCATAAGGGTGCTTTCACACTTCCGCTACATATGCACTACAGGCCGCCCGTTCGCTTCTGTAATGCCGCCGTTCCGCTAACCTGCAGCAGAACGAAAAGAAGAAAATGCTTTTCTTTTTGTTCTGACATTGATAGCGGAATGCGGTATTACGAAAGCGAACGGGCGGCTGCAGATCGCGGAACCCAGCCGTTCACTTCTATGGGCAATGCAAGTAGAATGCCAGCATTCCGCCAGCATTGCCCCGGGGTCAGCTGGATGTCAGATCCAGAGCGGATCGACCTCTGGCGGCCCCAAACACAAGTGTGAAAGCACTTTTAAAATTACAGTGTGCAAGAGGCCTAAAATCAAAACAATTTTGTACTTTTACCTGACCCAGCACTGACCAGCTTTGTTGCAAGTTTTGTTGCAGATGTAACAAGTAGCAGGTCAGATGTCCTGCAAGTTACATTAGACTAGCTTTTATTCCATCTGTACATCAGAATATAGCAGTGTTTGAAATCTCCACAAAGAGAGAAGTGTACGGCCACAAAAAATCAGTCAGCTTCCACAGCAATTCACTTTCTACAACTATGAATTCAGTTCTGTCCAAACGTGGAAGGAGGAAGTTGGTCCATGAGAATCACATTTACTTATTTTCCAAACGAACCGCTGATGATGTCCATTCCATCTGGGTATGTGAAAAACGGTCGACTTGCAAGGGACGTGTTTGGACCAATGAAGAATCTGGAGAAGTTGTGAAAGTAGTCAATCTTCACAGTCACGCAGCACAAGCTGCAAGACCTGAAGCAATCCGACTTGTTAATGAGTCAGTCACCAGGGCAAGGACAACACAGGAGACACCACAACAGATTTTCACAGACGTCGTTTCAGGAGCCCATTCTAATGTTGCAGCACTTCTCCCAAGGAAAGCATCACTGAAGAGAACAATACGATTAGCAAGGCAACTTGGCAATATCCCAAGGTTACCTCAAACTCTTGATCAACTTGTTATCCCCCAGGAGTTTCAGGAGATCAATATTGATGGTGTACAGCAGCAGTTCCTTCTGCATGACTCTGGTAAGCTACTTAATTATTTAACATTGTATTAAAACAATTCCAGCCTTGTTTAAGCAACTTTACACAATCCATGTAGTCCATAGCGGCCTTGTTGTTCGGGTAGTTTACACCTTGCTGACAGACAAGAGCCGTTCTACATACCAGAGGTTGCTGCAAGAGCTGAAGAACTTGCAGCCTGGACTGCAGCCAGAAAACCTGATGTTGGATTTTGAACTAGCTGCAATACAGGCATTTGAAAGTGAATTCCTCAACCTTGAGAAGACTGGTTGCTTTTTCCACCAATCACAGTCGGTTTGGCGTAAAGTTCAAAATGAAGGACTCAAGATGCAATACCAAGGTGACCATGAATTTGCCCGTTGGATATGCATGACACCTGCCCTGGCCTTTATACCACCACAGAATGTTGTGCAATCATTTGAAGAATTGGTGGAAGATCCTGACTTTCCACAAGAAGCAATACCTATTGCCAACTATTTTGAAGACAGCTATATCGGTCGAATGAATCGCAGAGGGCGTCAAGCACCTTTGTTTCCAGTTCAACTCTGGAATGTGTATGAACGAACATTGAATAATCAACAGCGAACAAATAATGATGTCGAAGGATGGCACCGTAGCTTTCGAGAAACATGTGGTACTCTTTTCCAAAATATATACCGGTTCATTAACTGAAACATCAGCAAGAGCTCCATAGTTTTGAAATTATTCAGATAATAGCAGGAAATCCCATCGCTGCAAGAAACAAAAAGTATGCTGCAATTTCAGCAAGGGTTAAACGTATCGTGCAAGATTTCAATAATAGAAGCTTGATGGATTATCTGAGAGGCATTGCCTACAGCTTTGAATTTTAGTTCATGGTCACATATTGTATGTTTTGAGAGCAGTGTTTTTAGCTGTAAAATCATTCAAGCATTATAACCAGTAATTTGTCTTTTCTCTTTTTCTCTAATCCTTCCCCTTTATACCTTTTTATGTTTCTTGTTACAACAGTTTTGATATATACAGTTAAAGCATAACTCTACAAAAAACATAAGTTATGTTATAGTACCTGTGCCCATGATATTCATTTCCAAAGGAGACCTTCTAGCAGCTTCACTTCTGTGTGAAAAGTCTCATCCAAGTTAAAGCTCCATGTGCTGCAGAATTTCAGTGGTTGCTAAGGAGGTTGTTTCTCCTTAGTAGCAGTACTTGTGGATGGATTCTAGAGGCCGTGGCTGCACAGGAGCATGCAACTACCGTAACAATATATTCCCTATGATGTATAAAGGGCTGCTGGTTTACAGCCTTCTGCAAAGCCCCCTCCTATGTGTTCCGTCCTGTAACGGCTTTACACAGGCGGGGGGGAGCCCTCCTCTTGTCCAGGACAGAGCACATGAGCGGAGGGTGAAGGGGAGCTTTGCAGAGGGCTGTGAACAAGCAGCCCTGAATGTATCACAGGGAGCCAGGATCCGTTCTGCTACCAAGGGGGCACGACCTCCTTAGTAACCAATGAAATCCTACTATTTTCCTGTCTGTTTGTAAAATGACTTATATAGAAAACAATGTTTTAGAATTAAAAAAACTCATTTAATCAGAATTGTATATCTTAGACTCATATGGTGTATTATTAGTGATAAGCGAACGTTCAGTTCAGGCAGGTCTTTAATTGCTAGAGGCAAAACATCCTGGGGGCGAAATGCTGGGGGCGAAATGTTCGGGGGCGAACTGCCGGGGGCGAAATGTTCAGGGGCGAACTGCGGGGGGGCGAAATGTTCGGGGGCGAAATGTTCGGGGATGAACTGGGGGGAGCGAAATGTTTGGGGGCGAACTGCTGGGGGCAAAATGTTCGGGGGCAAACTGCTGAGGGCGAAATGTTCGGGGGCGAACTGCCGGGGGCGAAATGTTCGTTAACGAAATGTTCGGGGGCGAACTGCAGGGGGCGAAATGTTCGGGGGCGAACTGCTGGGGGCGAAATGTTCAGGGGCAAAATGTTCTGGGGCGAACTGCCGGGGGCAAAATGTTCGGGGGCGAACTGCCGGGGGCGAAATGTTCGGGGGTGAACTGCCGGGGGCGAAATGTTCGGGGGCGAACTGCCGGGGACGAAATGTTCGGGGGCGAACTGCCGGGGGCGAAATGTTCGGGGGCAAATTGCCAGAGGCGAAATGTTCGGAGGCGAACTGCCGGGGGCGAAATGTTTGGGGGCGAAACATCCTGGGGGCGAAATGTTCGGGGGCGAAACATCCTGGGGGCGAAATGCTGGGGACGAAATCCCAGGGGCGAACTGCTGGGGGCGAAACTTCCTAGAACCTCCATACTGAGCCTGTGAGAGTCTGTGTCTAACTCTGCAAATATATGCGGAAGTTTAAAATTACCCCAACACTGTATACAGCTGTACGCTTCTAACACATTACCCTTTTTCTACTTTTTATATTCTGGTGTAATTCAAACTGAGCCTGTGAGCGTCTGTGTGTTACTCGGATTCTGGTGTAATCCATACTGAGCCTGTGAGCGTCTGTGTGTTACTCGGGAAATATATACGGAGATTTAAAATTACCCCAACACTGTATACAGTTGTACGCTTCTGATACAGTACACTTTTTCTGCTTTTCATATTCTGGTGTAATCCATACTGAGCCTGTGAGAGTCTGTGTCTGACTCTGGAAACATATACAGAGATTTAAAATTACCCCAACACTGTATACAGCTGTACGCTTCTAATACATTAATCTAAGTCTACTTTTTATATTCTGGTGTAATCCATACTGAGCCTGTGAGCGTCTGTGTGTTACTCCGGAAATATATACGGAGATTTAAAATTACCCCATCACTGTATACAGCTGTACGCTTGTGATACAGTACCATATATCTGCTGGCATTTTGGGTACATTTTCACAAACATGAGGAAATATGGTGGAAGAGGCAGCGGACGTGGGGGCCAGCTGGTATTGATGGTGGTGGTGGTGCATCTGCTGGTAGTGCCAAAAGCACAATAGCACCTAAGGCAGGAGGTGTTGAGCCTGCGTCATCGTCTGGCTCCAGAAGGCCTGGAAGGTTCCCTTTCCTGGGAGTAGGTAAACCGCTTTTACAGCCGGAGCATCAGGAACAGGTTTTGGCTTACACTGCCGAAACAGCCTCCAGCTCTATCACCTCCTCTTCTGAAGTTTCAAAAAATGCAAGCACTGAGTCGTCAGTGCAGGCTCCTGGTCAGGAACAGCACCTTTCCTTGTGTCCTTCACCCCCTCCAAAAGTGAAGGATGCAGCAAGACACACTTCAGATTACTCCATGGAGCTCTTTTCACATACCTGGGTTATCAAGTCAAATCCTGAATTCTCTAGTCCAAGATGAATCTGACATGGAGTGCACTGATGCACAACCACTGCTAGATGATTCTGCTGGTACATTCACCCAGAGAACTACATTGCCCTCACAGTCTACTGAGCCAGAATCTGACCCTGATGAAACTCAGGTAACCCTTCCCGCATACTATACCACTTTACACGGTGACACAGAAGAAGGTGCAGATGAAATTGAGGAGGAGGTGATGGATGACCCAGGTGTTGACCCGGATTGGCATCCATTGGGGGAAGAGGGTGCCGCTGGCAATAGCTCAGAAGAGGAGAAGGATCCGCAGCAGGCATTGACATCGCAGCAGCGGTTATCTGGCAGGCCCGTAGCAGTCCAAAAACGTGTTAAAAAAACAAAAAGGGTTGCAGGACAGCTTGGCCAGACGGTCAAATTAGCACAGCGTGCAAGCCCTGAAAATTTATACCATAGTAGGAAGAGTGCAGTGTGGCACTTTTTTGACCAAAATCCTATTGATGAGGCAAAGGTTATCTGTAAGAAGTGCTGAAGGACCTTTAGCCGAGGGAAAAATCTCCGAAATTTGAATACCAGTTGCATGCTTAGACATTTAATCAACATGCACTTGCAAGCGTGGACGGACTATAAAACCTCAGGTAGCACATGTGCACCTGTTCCGACTGAAGGTAGCCAGCAATGCTCCATCGCTTCCCCCACTGTAAGCCCACCGGTTAGCACACCACCAGCAAGAAATGTTGAGGTGTCGTCGCAAGGCCAAAGCAGTCAGGGAATCACAATGTTTTTGCAACGAAAGTCTGAATCTAGGCTATCACCATCACTACCACCACCATCACCATCACCAACCCCCTCTCAGTCCATCATGTTCACCCATATGCACCTCTCATCCGCATACACTGGGTTTGAACGCCTACATTGCCAAACTGATCTCATTAGAGATTATGCCCTTCCGTTTGGTTGAAAGCGCAGCGTTCTGAGAGCTCATGGCCTACGCTGTCCCACGCTATGACCTACCTAGTCGGCACTTCTTTTCTAGAAAAGCCATCCCTGCCCTCCACCTGCATGTGAAAGACCGCATTGTCCATGCACTCAAACAATAAGTGAGTGGAAAGGTGCACCTCACAACCGATGCATGGGCCAGTAGGCATGGCCATGGCCATTAGTGTCCATCACTGTGCACTGGGTTAATGTGGTGTATGCAGGGTCCACAGAGGACAGTGACGGTGGGACAGTGCTGCCTAGCCCACGGTATAGGCAACAGTTGACTGTAGGCGTTCGACCCTCCTCCTGAAGCGAAAGCTCGTCGACAGAGCGCAGTCGCACGAGCACTCCATCCGCAGCTGCCAGTGTTGCACACGAGGTATCCCACTATCGAACAGCTAGTGGTAAGCGACAACAGGCTGTTTTAAAAATGATGTCTTTGGGCGACAACAGACACACCGCGGAGGTACTGGCCGACTACTTGGAGCGAGAAACTGAGTCATGGCTGGGCAGTGTACATCTTGCGCCAGGCAAGGTAGTCAGTGATAACGGATGTAATTTTGTAGTGGCCATAGCCCTGGCAAAACTCAGACACATTCCTTGCCTGGCTCAAACCTTGAACCTGGTGGTGCAGTGCTTCCTAAATAATTATCCGGAGTTAACAGCCCTGCTCCATAAGGTGTGAAGACTGTGCTCGCACATCCGTCCCTCGCTTGTAGACTCCAGTCGTATGCAGAGGCTCCAGCGATCGCTCCACCTCCCCAAGCACCGCCTAATCATAGACGTTGCAACAAGGTGGAACTCCACCATGCACATGGTTGAGAGTCTGTGCGAACAGAGGCAGGCTGTAATGCATTTGTGGGAGGATACACGAGCAGGCAATTTGAGGTCAGACATGGAGTTGTCGAATGTGCAGTGGTCAATACTGACAGACCTCTGTAAAGTCTTTCAGTGTTTTGAGGAATGCGCACGGCTGGTAAGCGCAGACGACACCATCATAAGCATGAGCATCCCACTTATGCGTCTGCTCATGCAAACTTTGACGCACATTAAGGATCAGGCGTCTGCAGCGGAGAAGGAAGAGGAGGAGGAGGTAAGCCTTGATGACAGTCAGCCATTGTCTGCTCAGGGAACTGTCCTGGAAGAGGTGGAGGAAAAAGAGGAAGAGGAGGAGGAGGATGAGGGGAATGATTATTTTGGGGGGGAGGATGCTTCTCAGGGGGCAAGAGAAAATGTTAGCTTGCCAAGGTCAGGTACAGGGTTTGTGCGTGACCGGAGGGATGTGGATTTGGCAGAAAGTGCTCCTCCATCCACCACTGGCAGTGCATCATTGACACCTGGAACATTGGCCCACATGTGTGATTATGTCTTGCGGATCCTTAAAAGGGACCCCCGCATTGCCAAAATTATGAAGGATGGCGACTACTGGTTGGCCAGCATCCTCGATCTACCCTATAAAGGCAAATTACAGAACATCATGCCACAGGAGAACCTAGAGCTAATATTGGCGAACAAACAAGCAACTCTGGTAAACCGCTTGTTAGAGGCATTCCCAGCACACAGCAGCGGTGCAGGTTCTACCAAGTGCTGTACTGGGCCAAACGGAAGAGATGTTCGTGGTGCACACAGCCGAAGTTGCGTTGGGCACAGGGGTTTCATGACCATGTTGTGGACTGATTTCTCGAGTAACGCACACACGACGGGTAATACTGAATCGATTGCAAAAGACAGGAGACAACAGTTGTCAACTATGGTTCAAAATTACCTCTCCTCCCCTATCGATGTTCTCCCTCACAGTTCATTCCCCTTTGACTACTGGGCCTGTAAACTGGACACCTGGCCTGAATTGGCACAATATGCTTTACAGGAGCTCGCTTGCACTGCTGGTAGTGTGCTAACTGAAAGATTCTTCAGTGCAGCTGGATCAATCTTGACAGAAAGAAGGACCCCGCTGTCGACCAATAATGTTGGTGATCTCACCTTCATTAAAATGAACCATGCCTGGGTTTCAAAGGATTTTGTACCACCTTCCCCTTATGACACATAGGTTGCCAGCAAAATGGCTCGCTTTGTCCTCCTCTTCCTCAGACTTCTCCAGTTCCTCCATTTGCAGCTGCTGAACGTCCAGCCTACACCTCAACATATGCCAGTTTTTCCACCTCCCTAACTGGGCTGTACCCCCCCAGGGCTGGCGTCAGCACCTGGCACACTCGGGCAAGTGCCGATGCCCTGAGCAGGTGGGGGCGGCCTACTCGTGGGTGACGGCACAGGGCCCCTCATAGTACGCAAAAGTGTCTCTGACTGTGGGGGGGCCCACTCGCCGTCAGACACACCGGCGTACCATGAGGGTCCCTGTGCCAGTGCCGTCGCCCACGAGTGGGCACCCCCTGCTTGCTACAGGCCCCAGCAATTGCAATACTAACCTCTCCCTGCTCCACCGCTGTGATGTCTTCCGCTTTTCCTGACATTCAGGTCAGAGAGCGCGATGGCGTCACATCTGTACGCCCTCTGCCTGAACAGTCTAAGTGCAGAGAGATGGAAGATGGTAACGCTGAGGAGTCCAGAGTAGAGCAGTGCCCAGCGAGGAGAGGTAGTTCTTTTTTTTTAATGTTTGGAGCAATATATGGGGAGCATTATACACTGGAGAATTATATATGGGGCCCATCATACACTTGAGCATCATAGATAGGGCCCATTATACACTGGAGCATTATAAATGGGGCACATTATATATGGAGCATTATATAGGCCCATCATACACTGGAGCATCATCCATGGGGCCCATCATACACTGAAGCATTATAAATGGGGCCCATTATATATGGAGCATTATACACTGTTTGCATAATTACTAGGCAAGTTGCATTTGAGAGGATTCTTTTTATTATTGAACAACAACTATGCTCTCAATGAACCCAAAAGACTCCTAAATATCAAAGCTTAATATTTTTGGAAGTTGGAGTGGGGTTTTTGTAGATTTGACTATATTAGGAGAATATCTGTTTGTGCAGGTAACTATTACTGTGCTGAATTATTAGGCAACTTAATAAAAACCAAATATATATACATCTCACTTGTTTATTTTCACCAGGTAAACCAATATAACAACACAAAATTTAGAAATAAACATTTCTGACATTCAAAGACAAAAATAAAAAAAAAATCAGTGACCACGTTTCTTTACGATGACATTCAAAAGCCTTCCATCCATAGATTTTATCAGTTGCTTGATCTGTTTACGATCAACATTGCCTGCAGCAGCCACCACAGCCTCCCAGACACTGTTCCGAGAGGTGTAATGTTTTTCCTCCCTGTAGATCTCACATTTTATGAGGGATCACAGGTTCTCTATGGGGTTCAGATCTGGTGAACAAGGGGGCCAAGTCATTATTTTTTCTTCTTTTTACCTTTACTGGCCAGCCACGCTGTGAAGTATTTGGATGCATGTGATGGAGCATTGTTCTGCATGAAAATCATGTTTTTCTTGAATGATACCGACTTCTTCCTGTACCACTGCTTGAAAAAGGTGTCTTCCAGACACTGGCAGTAGGTCTGGGAGTTGAGTTTCACTACATCCTCAACCCGAAAAGATCCCACAAGTTCACCTTTGATGATACCAGCCCATACCAGTACCCCACCTCCACCTTGCTGGCGTCTGAGTCAGAGTGGAGCTCTCTGCCCTTTACTGATCCAGCCTCGGGCCCATCCATCTGGCCCATCAAGAGTCACTCTCATTTCATCAGTCCTATAAACCTTAGAAAAATCAGTCTTAACATATTTCTTGGCCCAGTCTTGACGTTTTATCTTATGTTCATTGTTCAAAAGTGGTCGTTTTTCACCCTTCCTTACCTTGGCCATGTCCCTGAGTATGGCACACCTTGTGTTTTTTGATACTCCAGTAATGTTGCAGCTCTGAAATATGGCAAAACTCGTGCCAAATGGCATCTTGGCAGCTTCACGATTGATTTTCCTCATTTCATGGGCAGTTATTTTGAGCCTTTTTTTATCAACACGCTTCTTGCGACCCTGTTGGCTTTTTGCCATTAAATGCTTGATTGTTCAGTGATCACGCTTCAAAAGTTTGGCAATTTCAAGACTGCTGCATCCCTCTGCAAAACATCTCACAATTTTTGACTTTTCGGAGTCCGTCAAATCTTTCTTCTGACCCATTTTGCCAAAGGAAAGGAAGTTGCCTAATAATTAAGCACACCTTATATAGGGTGTTGATGTCATTAGACCACACCCCTCCTCATTACAGAGATGCTAAGCACATGATTTACATAATTGGCAGTTAGCTTTCAAGCCTATACAGCTTGGAGTAGGACAACATGTCTAAAAAGGTTGATGTGATCTAAATACTCATTTGCCTAATAATTCTGCACACAGTGTATAGGCCCATCATACACTGAAGCATCATCCATGGGGCCCGTCATATATTTGAGCATCATATTGGACCTATTATATATGGAGCATTATATAGGCCCATCATACATTGGAGCATTATATACAGGGCCCATTATACACTGGAGCATTATAAATGGGGCCCATTATATATGGAGCATTATATTGGCCCATCATACACTGGAGCATCATCCATGGGGCCCATCATATACTGGAGCATCATATGGGGCTTATTATATACATAGCATTATATTGGCCCATCATACACTGAAGCATCATCCATGGGGCCCATCATATACTGGAGCATTATAAATGGGGCCCATCATACACTGGAGAATCATCCATGGGGCCCATCATATACTGGAGCATCATATGGGGTCCATTATATACTGGAGCATCATATGGGGCCCATTATATATGGAGCATTATATTGGCCCATTATACACTGGAGCATCACATTGGGCCCATTATATATGGAGCATTATATTGGCCCATCATACACTGGAGCATCATCCATGGGGCCCATCATATACTGGAGCATCATCCATGGGGCCCATCATACACTAGAGCATTATAAATGGGGTCCATCATACACTGGAGCATCATCCATGTTGCCCATCATACACTGGAGCATTATAAATGGGGCCCATCATACACTGGAGCATCATATATGGTGCCCATCATACACTCCATATATAATGGGCTCATTATATATGGAGCTTTATATAGGCCCATCATACACTGGAGTTCATTATTTATGGGGCCCATCATACACTGGAGCATCATATATGGTGCCCATCATACACTCCATATATAATGGGCTCATTATATATGGAGCTTTATATAGGCCCATCATACACTGGAGTTCATTATTTATGGGGCATCATATAGGGTATGGAACATCATATGGAGCACATATGGGGCCTATTCTGTATGGAGCATTATATGGAGCCCATTCTGTATGGAGCAATGTATGGAGCCCATCATATACTGTATGGAGCTTTATATGCGACTCATTATACTGTATGGAGAAATATGTGGAGCTCATTCTACTCTATGGGGACCGTCCTATACTGTATGGCACATTATATGGGGACCATCATATACTGTAGCAGTATGTGGAGCTCATCATATACTGTATGGAACATTATATGGGACCAATTATTCTGTAAGGACTCAGGAGCAATATATGGGGCTCATTATTCTGTATGGCATACTATGTGGTGGCCATAATACTGTATGGAGGACTATTCTGTCTGGTTTTTGAGCTATTGTAGAATTTAAAATAGATATCAGTCATGTAATGTAAGAAGTGAAGTATTTGTCATTGTACTATACCTATATTTCTGTGCCATATCGGAGCATCATGAATGTCAGACCCACTCTTCAATTGCTATTTGTGGAGGCTGAACAGAATACTGACAGGCGTGTTTGAGCTGGTACTCAACCACTGGCCTCTTCTGCTCACAAAGTCTTGTCAGCATCAGCAGTGTGGAGTTTCAGCACGCGGTGACCTTGACACCAGTTGGTGAGCTGGTACTTGTATGTGCTGTTGCAGCACTGTCAGTGCGGTGGCAGCTATAGCTGACTAATGGAAATGAGAGCTGACGCAATGTACCTTGACCAGAAGCTCTGGCAAATCTTGGTATGTTTTCAGAAACCGCTGAACTACTAAGTTGAGAACATCTGCCAAGCATGGTACATGTGTGAGCTTGGTAATCTTCACAGTCGCCACAAGGTTATGTCTATCATCACACATGACCATGCCTGGTTGGTGGTTCAGTGGTAAAAACAAATATCTTTCTGTCTCTTATTCCTTTAAGCAACTCTGCCGTAGTGTGCGTTTTTTCTCCTAGACAAATTAGCTTCAGCGAAGCCTGTTGCCTGTTCGCTAAGGCAGTGCTTCAGCTCTTCTGGCTGATGTGGATGAGGAGGAGCAGGAGGGGGTACTGGAACTGGTGTAGGAGGTTTAAGAAACCCTGATAGAAGTAAGGCCAGCAATCCTCGGTGTCGGGAACACATGCACTGTTCCAGGGTGTGATTCTACAATGTTTACCCAGTGTGCTATCAGGGAAATGTAGTGTTCCTAGCCACAGTACTTGTCTATGTTTCGGTCATTAAGTGGACAATCCCAGTAAGAGCATTGGTAAGTGCATGGGTGATGTTAATGGACACGTGCTGGTGCAAGGTGGTGACGCTACACTGGGAGAAAAAATGGCGGCTATGGACCAATTACTGAGAGACAGCTGCCGCCTTGATTCAGTTGAAATCCATCATGTCCACCAGCTTAAATGGCAACATTTCCACAGCAAGCAGCCTGAAAAAGTACCTGTTTATCATTTGGGCTTGTGGGTGGGCAGCTGGGAACTTTCTTTTTTGTTCCATGGCCTGGGGTAGGGACAGTTGAACACTGGGCTGGGACAAGGATTTGGAAGTTCCTGATGATGGTAAGTCAAAATGTGAAAGGATAGGTGCATGGCAGGAGGCATCTGTGCCAGATTTTTGGACAGAGGATTGGGAAGCCCCTAGCACAGGGAAAGAGGCAGTGGTGTAACCCGATGGCACCAATCGTGGACCCAGGCGTTCAGCCCACCGAGTTGGATGCTTAGATGTCATGTGCCTGATCATGCTGGTGGTGGATAGATTTTCAGTGGTCAGAGCCCTTCTGATCTTTGCATGGCACAGTTTGCAAATGGCCATTTTGCTTGTCTCAGAACTCTCTTTCAAAAAGTCCCAGACGTCGGAACATCTAACTCTTTGTTGGGTAAATTCAGGATTGTGGTTTCTCTATGAAACAGTTCCCTGCCTTGTCCCTCTGCTCACCCCACTGCCTCTTCCTGTCTGTTTTGGAGCTGCTGATTTCTCCCCCTCAGCGCTGGTGGCCTAGCTTTGCATGTCAGCTTCCCAGATTAGGTCAGTGACTTTGTCATCCACCACCTTGTCTTCCACCACCGCACCCTGGTCATCCTGACTTTGTGACTTAACAACAACAAGACTTAGTGGCAATTGTGTCTCATTATCATCTTCCTCCTAATCCCAAATTTGCCATTCCTCACTGTCATGTTCTTGTAGTTGTGGCTGCTCTAAGGTTTTTGCATCACTAAACATCAGGTCCACCTGTCTCTCTTGGATTATGCAGGTTCAGAGTACACAATCAAGAAATTATGTTCCAAAGAGCTTCTCTGAGTGTCCTAGTGTGGGATCACTTGTCTCTTGGGACTCAACATGGTGGGAGGAAGGAGGACCATGGTGAGGATTAAATGATCCAGATGTTAAGCTGGTGAGACTGGACCATGGGGAACACTGTGTGGTGCTGCCAAGCCTGCAGGAAGCATTATCTGCTATCCAACGGAGCACCTGTTCACACTGATCTGGCTTCAGAAATGGTGTACCATGCCTCCCTACAAAGTTTGACAGGAACCTATGTGTCGTGGATGGTCAAGTTTCTTGTTCTCCAGCAACAGGCATAGTTGAATCTGCCCCACGTCCTCGGCATCTGCATGCACCGTCATCAGCACTACCACTTCTCAGTCCCTTAATGCATGCCTTACACATTTTGTAATTGCTCGGTCTCTTGAAACCAAGTTTATTTTTCATAAAAGACAAAAATTGGTCATTTGCAGCAAACAAAGCATTTTTTATGCGTTTTCTCCACCGTAATATAACAGAAAGAACGCAAAAGTATATGGATGACAATCAAATTCAATCCAGAAAAAATTTTAATGCTTTTTCTTAGTTTTAGAGATCACAGAAATGTTCACACACCACGTAACACTGTATGGTTGAGAAATGGAAACCAAACATATTTTTAAAAGCTTTTTATCAGTTTTAGAGATCACAGATTTTTTTCCAGACCACTTAACACTGTATGTCTGAGAAATGGAAGCCTGCAAAATTTTTATAGGCTTTTGTTCACTTGAGTGTTTGCACTTGACAGATAAAAACATGCATGGAGAGAGCAGACTGGGTATGTGTGCAGTGCAATACAGTGTTGCAGTGTCGGCCATTACTGCTCTGTGTCCTTATCCTATATGCATTACTATAATATAAATAATAAGATGAGTGAGGAATGGCTCAGCACTTGGCTCGGTGATTAATGGGCACAATCTGAATTTGTGCTGCACCCGGCTTTGATGGGTAGTCATGGTCTATTTCTTTGCCC
Source organism: Oophaga sylvatica (assembly GCA_033576555.1). NCBI lineage: Eukaryota > Metazoa > Chordata > Amphibia > Anura > Dendrobatidae > Oophaga > Oophaga sylvatica. The sequence goes on from JARQOD010000001.1 coordinate 577,131,746, forward strand.
AGTGTCTCAGCACATGCAACTGGGACTGTATGAGGTAAATACTAGACATTCGTATCATGTGTCTTATTATTCATGGCCGGTCAATATCCAGATGAGCAGGGAGGGTGTTTGGCTGATCTTAGCAGATAGTAAACATGTGTCTGCTTTAAATATGCTCAGCGGATGGTATATTGGTCACTGGGGGTAAGCTCAGCAGACAGTGAAATGTATACCCGTGAGTGAGTTCAGTGGATAGTGAAATGTAGACCCATGGGTGAGCTCAACGGACAATGAAATGTAGGCCCGTGGGTGAGCTCAGCAGACAGTGAATGTGTTTGGTTCCTTAGTTATGAAGCTAATTTTGACATTAATGACCAGGCCAAATCTTACAATTCTGATCAGTGTCAACTTATGTGGTAATAATTCCGAAATGCTTAAACTGATCCCACTGATTTTGAGAATGTTTTTTCATGACATATTGAACTTCATGTTAGTGTTAAATTTTGGTTGATGTAATTTGCGTATATGAAAATATTGAAAATTTAGCCAAAACACTGAAAAATTTAGCAGTTTTCAAAATATAGATATTTTGCCCTTAAATCAGATACTTATGCAGGACAAAATAATTAATAAATAACATTTCCCACATGTCTACTTTACATCAGCATTTGGGAAGTTAGAAGGATTAAAAGTTGACCAGCAATTTCTCAATTTTTCCAACAAAATTTATAAAACCATTTTTTTAGGGACCACTTCACATTTGATGTGATTTTGAGGGGTCTATATGACAGAGAATTCCCAAAAGTAACACCATTCTAAACAAGCACCCTTCAAAGTCCTCAAAACCATATTCAAAAAGTGTATTGACCCTTAAGGTTTTTCACATGAATGAATGGAATATTGAAGGAAAAAATTAACACTTTATTTTTTTCCACAAACATTTTGCTCTAGCCCCAAATATTTTACTTTCACAAGGGTAACAGGAGAAAATGGAACCCAAAATTTGTTGTGCAATTTCTTCTGAGTATGCCGATAAAGCATATGTGGAAGAAAACTAGCAGACGGCAGGGCTCAGAAGAGAAGCAGTACCATTTGACTTTTTAAATGCAAAAATGGCTGGAATCAAGCGTGGATACCATGTCGTGCTTGGAGAGCCCCTGATGTGCCTAAACAGTGGAAACCCCCCCACAAGTGACCCCATTTTGGAAACTACACTCCTCAAAGATTTTATTCAGGGATATAGTGAGGCTGTTTAACTAGAACATACTACACAGAATTTGATAACATTAGGTCATCATATTGAATATGTCATCATTAATGTTGAACCCAAGTGCTTGCTACTCGAGTTTGCATTGGGGTGGTCTTGTATGCACCAAGTATCGCAGATGCTCGAGCGACCCTGATGCAAACTTGGGTAGCACTTGTGCTCAATTCTAGTCATCATATCTAGAGATGAGTGAACTTTTCAAGGTTTAGACATTCAACAAACATAACCGAACCCCATTAGATTCAATGGGAGGCCTAACCAAACATATACACAACACCAGGTCTCAGTCACATTGGAACTGCCATGCACTTTTAGTCAATTTTTCTATAATAAATTTTATTGTACACACCTGCTGCCTCGCTGGTTTTTCGTTCCTCTGTTTTGCCTCAGCCGGTTCCAGGCTTGTCCATGTGAAGAAACCAGCAGGATCCATGCTGCAACTTGGGTGAGCTGACAATCTTTTCCCATTTCCCCTCTCTATGAGTCTGTGACTGTGGTGCAAAAGTCATTGGAGATCCATGACTTCTCTATTTTGAGGAAAGTTAGGCAGATTACACTTTCAGGGCACAGCTGGATGCACTTATATGTCAGGACATCACCAGCAGCACTGAAGACACGTTTTGAGAGCTGCTGGGCATGACAAAACCTCCAAGGGGTGACAGGCGAGCTCAGGACACTCTTTCATTTTTAAAGACCAAAATGAAAAAGAGTCCAAACCCCCCCTGATGGCATTGATATTGAGCTCCAGTGCTGGTGTGCAGGCTGGTTTAAAAATGTGTGACACAACTCACAGAAACAACTTACAGAAATTGCTTATGCCACTGACACTGCTGCTGTTGCTAATGTTTTTGCGATGATGCCTTGATGTTCCCGGGGTTGGATGTCTAGAACTGGTGTGCACACTGTGTGCCTCACTGCTGTCTTGGGGAAAACCACTCTTAAGATTGTCTACAAGCGTGTTTCGATACTCCAGCATGCGTGTGTCCCTTTTCATGGGAGAAGCATTTGGCTAAATTTACTCTTGTAACATGGATCTAACAGAGTGGCAACCCAGCAGTATTCACTAGTTCTAATCCTAGGAATACAGGCATCAAGTTTAAGATAGTGCAGCAAGAATGCGCTCATGTGTCTGGTGCTTCCATGAGGTCTAAGTCCATGGTGTGTTGTTGGTGGGGTAACACTCAAAGTTGCTTCCTCTGTCCACTCCCATTAAAAACATACAACAGAGAGGGGATCATAATTGTTTTCATCTCCAGACTGTTGCACGTCCATCACCTCGTCCTCCTAAATTTGCTCCTTGGCTCCTGAACTTTTACTATCAGTTTGTCTGGGGCCATGAGTCCCCCATGATTGCTGTAAGCTACCCTCCCATAGCACTCACCTGTGCGATGACAGTCCGGAAATTTGAGAAATTGTTATCCCATACACATGCTCCTTTGCTTCCATCTCTTCCTCTGGGACCACCTGCTCCTCATTCAAACTATTCAAAGTGTGCTCCAGCATGTAGATAACCAGAATAGTCATCATCAGCGCTAACCATCTTAGTTGCTATTTCAAAACTGTGCAGAATGGTAAGGAAGTGCTTCATCTGTGCCCAGTCAGGCAGCATGATTTGCACCACGACTGTACTGCGTTGGCCCAGGCTATGCTAAAGGACACATTGCACAGGGCTTGTCGCTGCTGCCATAGCCATTGCATCATGTGCAGAGTGGAATTCCATCTTGTCATATCATTGCAAATCAAACGGTTAACCAGTAGGCTGAAAGACCTCCATAGCGATGCAAGTCAATGACCTGCGGGGTGCGATTGTCACAATTGAGCACACTGTGACTGTGCTTTCTGCAGCAGGGCATCCAGGCCAGAAATAGTGGCGGAGAAACTGCTGTACCACTAGGTTGAGGATATGATCCATGTAAGGCACACGTGTGAGGTTGCCCCAGCATAGGGCCGCCTGCAGGTTTGCAACTCTATCGCACATGGCCTTCCCTGCCTCTAGGTTCAATGGAGGCTGCCATTGCTCTAACTCGGCCTGGATAGATGTTCACAACTCTTGAGCTGTTTCACTGCAATTTTTAAGGCATATTCATTTGAGCACTGCCTCATTGTGGTGAGCCATGGCTGCGCAGTAGGGAGGTGGGGGGGATTGTATCTACGCTGTTGGAATGTGTGTCTGATTAAGGGAGAGATTGATGGCACAGGTGGAGTCCTAGAACTGTAGATACAGAAGTTTGCCCCCAAACCTTAGGGATACAAAGATTTGTGGAGCAGCCCCTTGACGGCATTCACACTCAGCCACCAGAGTCACTAAATACCCAGTCAATGAGATGTAATGCCCCGCCCCCTACCCATGTTTGCTTGTCCAGGTGTCACTGGTGAAATGCACCCTGAAAGACATAGATTTTTTTCAGGTAACAGATGATGTTTTATGAGACATGCTGGTGTATCGCAGGCACAGCTTTCTTAGAAAAGTACTTGGCAACTGGTACTGAGGGAGCAACTTTCTGAAACAGTCTGTAACACCAGGCAGAAAGGTATCATTTTTGTGGCCACAAATTGGAGATATTGGAGTTCAAGCTCTTAGCTGTGGCATGTGTAGAAGGAAAAATGATTTTACATGACCACAACTACGGGACCGAGGGCTAACTGCAGTGATGAAAGAGGATGGAGTATGGAGAACAGGAGAAACTGCTGGACTGTGTGTGAGGTACAGGAGGCCATGTTCCATAACAGCTGACGGGCTCCAACTTGCACAGACTGTAGGGGTAAATAAGTGGAGTTTCTTCGGCTGGAGACCTATGTGAGATGACTTGCATGGTGGTGTAGGATGAAGAAGCAGCAAATGTGGTTGATGGGATGGCCCGTGGTTGGCAAAGCCCGCTAGCCCTCATCTTAGGGCAGTGATATTCCCAGACTATGGCATGTTGATAGTGCATGTGCCGGTTCATGCATGGAGTAGTAAAAATTATTGCAATTTTTGGCTATACTGAGTTTTTTTTTCTCAAATTTGGCCATTAACATGAGCTGTGTCATCCTTTGCAGTATCAAAAAGGCCCAGACTAGGCAACCCTTGCCACCCCTGTAAACTGCACTCCCGAAAACTGCTGCTGGCCACAGCAATAGTTGGGGTTGAGGATGTAGTGCTTGTCGTGGTTGCAGCACTCAGTGTCTGGGTGGGGAGCTGCAATGTAACTTCCTCATCTTTCTCCTCCTCCACCTCCTCCGCTGATCTACGCAGCTGCGTACCTCTCAGTTCACACCAACTGGGATCTACAACATCATCATCTCTATGTTCTCACATTCCTCACTGTGAGAGTCACCCTCCTCCTCTTTCTGCCCTGACACCACAGTACAGTCCGTGTGTGCTTCTGATATCTAAGTCTCATCAGGATCACCTCCACACCCCGTGGTTAGCATCTGGTGACGAGTGTCTGGATTCTGCTCAGACCCTACTTCTTCTGGTCTCAGATCCAACATAAAAAATTTGGGGCATCACCCAGATGCTTTCCTCCTTTGGATCCTGTGAATCTTCGGAGCAGACCCCTGATGCCCAAGGAATAGAATGTGTGAACAGCTCTGCAGAATGGCCCATCTGTGGTTCCCCACAGTAAGTTGGGCGTTTGGAAATTTGTGATGTGGGGGAAAACAAGGGTGATTGGGGTGCCAGCTCTAAGAATTGTACTAAGTGTGATGTTAAGGTGGAGGAAGAGGAGGAGAGGCCACTTGATGCAGCGCTTGACATCCACTGGAGCACATGCCCTTTCTGAGCTCATCTACAAAGAGTACCGCTGAGCGGCTGCCAAAGAAAAGGAGTCGAGTTGCCCATCCAGTAACAGATGTTTCCAGTGGTATTCAGATAGGACTAGACTGTGTTTGTTGAGTTGAGCTTTCATTAACATTTAAACCTTACCCATGCACACATCGAACACCGTCTATTCCCCCTTCCACCACTACCTCGCTTTTTTCTACTCAAGTTGTATGTAAATTAAGAAACAATGTCATATACAACAATATGAGTATAGTACTACCGAAGCTAAATTGCTTCATCCCAAATTTGGCCCCATGGCCCATAAGTAAAGATGAGCTACTCCAAAGAGTTAACATTATATACCAAAAGAAAGAAGTATAGACTCCATCATTTATAAAACTACGAAAAACTTTATTAATAGGAAATATAATGCCAACAATAATGGCACACAATACAGAGTAAAAATGGAGGCAATAAACTGCGGGTATAGATGCAGGGTTGCACAGACTGGTTAGTAACCAGGGTAAAACAGAACATATAATTATAGCAATTGAAGTTGTGGAAATGGGGAATGCATATCACATATAACAAATAATTGGTATAAAGACCCTAGGATCAATATTATCCAGGTATAGTGCCATATGCGCCCTAAAATTTATCACAAGTACGTACCCATGTCTTACCCATATCAGACGGTTAGACTGTGCGTCCCCCGCGACCCCTGACGCGCGTTCGCGGCAGTGCTTTCTCTTTTGAAAGCACTGCCGCGAAACGCGCGTCAGGGGGTCGCGGGGACGCACAGTCTAACCGTCTGATATGGGTAAGACATGGGTACGTACTTGTGATAAATTTTAGGGCGCATATGGCACTATACCTGGATAATATTGATCCTAGGGGTCTTTAATACCAATTATTGTTATATGTGATATGCATTCCCCTTTGCACAACTTCAATGCTATAATTATATGTTCTGTTTTACCTGGTTACTAACCAGTCTGTGCAACCCCTGCATCTATACCCGCAGTTTATTGTCTCCATTTTTACTCTGTATTGTGTGCCATTATTGTTGGCATTATATTTCCTATTAATAAAGTTTTTCATAGTTTTATAAATGATGGAGTCTATACTTCTTTCTTTTGGTATATCAAGTTGTATGTAGCCTTCCACTCTTGTAACCTGCAGTTTCACAATCTTTGGGCTACAGCTGTCAGTCACCTGTACAAAAAAAATGGTGTGCACACTTGATAAGATATAAACAATATTATGTGGATTTCGGAAAGTATTCTGAACCCATTAAATTTTTTTCACTCTTTGTTTTATTGCGCCATTTGGTAAATTCAAAAAAGTTCATGTTTTTCTCATTAATGTACACTCTGCACCCCATCTCGACTGAGAAAAAAAGAAATGTAGAAATTTTTGCAAATGTATTAAAAAAGAAAAACTGAAATATCACATGGTCAAAAGTATTCATACCTTTGCTCAGACATTCATATTTAAGTCACATGCTGTTCATTTCCTTGTGTTCCTCCTTGAAATGATTCTACTCCTTCATCAGAGTCCAGCTGTGTTTAATTAAACTGATAGGACTTGATTTGTAAAGGCACACACCTGTCTATATAAGACCTCACCGCTCACAGTGCATGTCAGATCAAATGTGAATCATTAGGTCAATGGAACTGGCCAAGGAGCTCAGAGTCAGGATTGTGGCAAGGCACCGATCTGGCCAAGGTTACAAAAGAATTTCTGCAGTACTCAAGGTTCCTAACAGCACAGTGGCCTCCATAATCCTTAAATGGAAGAAGTTGGTATCACCAGAAGTCTTCCTACACCTGGTCGTCCAGCCAAACTGAGCAATCGTGTGAGAACAGCCTTGGTTAGAGAGGAAAAGAAGAACCCCAAGATCACTGTGGCTGAGCTCCACAGATGCAGTAGGGAGATGAGATAAAGTTCCACAAAGTCAACTATCACTGCAGCCCTCCACCAATTGGGCCTTTATAGCAGAGTGGCCTGATGGAAGCCTCTCCTCAGTGCAAGACATATGAAAGCCCACATAGAGTTTGCTAAAAAACACATGAAGGACTCTCAGACTATGAGAAATAAGATTCTTTGGTCTAATGAGATGAAGATAGAACTTTTTGATGATAATTTCTAAGCGGTATGTGTGGAGAAAGCCAAGCACTGCTCATCACCTGCCCAATACAATGCCAACAGTGAAACATTGTGGTGGCAGCATTATGCTATGGGGGGTATTTTTCACCTGCAGGGACAGAAGACTGGTTGCAATTGAAGGAAACTTGAATGCTGCCAAGTAAAG
>JARQOD010000001.1:577139150-577177489 GCA_033576555.1 Oophaga sylvatica
ACACTTGCTCCCGTGTTACTGGGGTTCAGTAATGTCAGCTGTTCCCCTGCTGTGTGAACGGCAAATAGTCCTGCTGCCTCCACCCTGTTCTCTTCTCATCCCTGGGTTACAACACCGCCAGTTGTTTCTCGGAAGTGCTGTTAGCACAGTCTACACTTGCTCCTGTGTTACTGGGGTTCAGTAATGTCAGCTGTTCCCCTGCTGTGTGAACGGCAAAAAGTCCTGCTGCCTCCACCATGTTCTGTTCTCATCCCTGGGTTACAACACCGCCAGTTGTTTCTCGGAAGTGCTGTTAGCACAGTCTACACTTGCTCCTGTGTTACTGGGGTTCAGTAATGTCAGCTGTTCCCCTGCTGTGTGAACGGCAAAAAGTCCTGCTGCCTCCACCATGTTCTGTTCTCATCCCTGGGTTACAACACCGCCAGTTGTTTCTCGGAAGTGCTGTTAGCACAGTCTACACTTGCTCCTGTGTTACTGGGGTTCAGTAATGTCAGCTGTTCCCCTGCTGTGTGAACGGCAAAAAGTCCTGCTGCCTCCACCATGTTCTGTTCTCATCCCTGGGTTACAACACCGCCAGTTGTTTCTCGGAAGTGCTGTTAGCACAGTCTACACTTGCTCCTGTGTTACTGGGGTTCAGTAATGTCAGCTGTTCCCCTGCTGTGTGAACGGCAAAAAGTCCTGCTGCCTCCACCATGTTCTGTTCTCATCCCTGGGTTACAACACCGCCAGTTGTTTCTCGGAAGTGCTGTTAGCACAGTCTACACTTGCTCCTGTGTTACTGGGGTTCAGTAATGTCAGCTGTTCCCCTGCTGTGTGAACGGCAAAAAGTCCTGCTGCCTCCACCATGTTCTGTTCTCATCCCTGGGTTACAACACCGCCAGTTGTTTCTCGGAAGTGCTGTTAGCACAGTCTACACTTGCTCCTGTGTTACTGGGGTTCAGTAATGTCAGCTGTTCCCTGCTGTGTGAACAGCAAACAGTCCTGCTGCCTCAACTTTAATTTCCATGGGTACCTTCTGCTACCCATCCGGGTTCCAGTACCGTCAGCTGGTTCTCCGCAGTGCCTTTGGCGTAGGTGCCTCCATGTCGGTATCCGAGTTCCAGCAACGTCTGCTGGTCCTTGGTAGTGCTTTGGAGCACAGGTACCTCCTGCTTAGTAACCGTTGTCCCAGTAACGTCAGCTGGTCCTCGGTTGTGCCATTGGCTCTTTTCCTTCTGCTGACCCTCCGGGTTCCAGCACAGTCAGCTGGTCCTCGTTACTTTCATTGGCTCTTGTACCTTCTGCTACTCATCCGGGTTCCAGTACCGTCAGCTGGTTCTCCGCAGTGCCTTTGGCCTAGGTGCCTCCATGTCGGTATCCGAGTTCCAGCAACGTCTGCTGGTCCTTGGTAGTGCTTTGGAGCACAGGTACCTCCTGCTTAGTAACCGTGTCCCAGTAACGTCAGCTGGTCCTCGGTTGTGCCATTGGCTCTTTTCCTTCTGCTGACCCTCCGGGTTCCAGCACAGTCAGCTGGTCCTCGTTACTTTCATTGGCTCTTGTACCTTCTGCTACTCATCCGGGTTCCAGTACCGTCAGCTGGTTCTCCGCAGTGCCTTTGGCCTAGGTGCCTCCATGTCGGTATCCGAGTTCCAGCAACGTCTGCTGGTCCTTGGTAGTGCTTTGGAGCACAGGTACCTCCTGCTTAGTAACCGTGTCCCAGTAACGTCAGCTGGTCCTCGGTTGTGCCATTGGCTCTTTTCCTTCTGCTGACCCTCCGGGTTCCAGCACAGTCAGCTGGTCCTCGTTACTTCCATTGGCTTTTGTACCATCACCAACAGGACAAAGAAGGTTAAGACAAACTACAAGATACAGAACAAGAGACAGAAGAACAATAAGCAGAAGATCAAAAAGCAGAAGAACATTAAGTATAAGACCAAAATGAAGAGCAAAATATATGCTCTAAATTCTAAGCAGAAGAAGACTAAGCAGTGTATGGGGGTGAGTCCGTTCCTCCTCGTGGTGCCCCTGGAAAATGCCTGATGCTGCTGCAGGCTAAACTGAACGCGGACAAATACTGTTGTAATTAAAATCTTTTGTGACAGCAAGAACGGAAGGATGAAAATTCAGAGTTTTACAGATTACAAGTACAGGAATGTCTGTCACAAATAAGAATATGATGAAAAGGATGAATAGGAAGAAGATGAAGAAGTAGAATATGAAGAATAATAACTGTTTAATAAGAACAATATAAGTAATGTTAACAAAAAGATGAATAGCAAGAAGTTTTAGAAGATTAAGAAGGTGAAGATGAAGAATAATTTGATGAGAAAGATGATGCTGCTGAAAATTATGAAGGAGAAAGTGTGTGAAAAGTTAAAAAGGTGAAGACCATGGAAGTTGTGAAACAGACATATTTGACAAAATAGAAAAAAGGTTAAGAACATTGTCAATTTGTTCGTCAATCCGAACGTATTTCCTAAAAAAAAAATAAATAATGCTATTCCATTGGATTGGGTCAAACATCTATGCCTTTAATGTCTCCTCAACCTCCCCCAATACATTCTACATTACTCTTTCTTGTTTTCCTTCATGTACAATTAACCAACAAGACAAGAATGGTTTTTTTTTAATTTCGATATTTTGTTCCCATAGACTTACATGGGACTTCCGGTATCGGTATCGGGTATCGCCGATATTTTAGTGATATCGGCGATACCATTACGATTCCGATACTTTAGGATATCGGAAAGTATCGCTCAACTCTAGTCATCATATTGAATATGTCATCATTAATGTTGAACCCAAGTGCTTGCTACTCGAGTTTGCATTGGGGTGGTCTTGTATGCACCAAGTATCGCAGATGCTCGAGCGACCCTGATGCAAACTTGGGTAGCACTTGTGCTCAATTCTAGTCATCATATCTAGAGATGAGTGAACTTTTCAAGGTTTAGACATTCAACAAACATAACCGAACCCCATTAGATTCAATGGGAGGCCTAACCAAACATATACACAACACCAGGTCTCAGTCACATTGGAACTGCCATGCACTTTTAGTCAATTTTTCTATAATAAATTTTATTGTACACACCTGCTGCCTCGCTGGTTTTTCGTTCCTCTGTTTTGCCTCAGCCGGTTCCAGGCTTGTCCATGTGAAGAAACCAGCAGGATCCATGCTGCAACTTGGGTGAGCTGACAATCTTTTCCCATTTCCCCTCTCTTATGAGTCTGTGACTGTGGTGCAAAAGTCATTGGAGATCCATGACTTCTCTATTTTGAGGAAAGTTAGGCAGATTACACTTTCAGGGCACAGCTGGATGCACTTATATGTCAGGACATCACCAGCAGCACTGAAGACACGTTTTGAGAGCTGCTGGGCATGACAAAACCTCCAAGGGGTGACAGGCGAGCTCAGGACACTCTTTCATTTTTAAAGACCAAAATGAAAAAGAGTCCAAACCCCCCCTGATGGCATTGATATTGAGCTCCAGTGCTGGTGTGCAGGCTGGTTTAAAAATGTGTGACACAACTCACAGAAACAACTTACAGAAATTGCTTATGCCACTGACACTGCTGCTGTTGCTAATGTTTTTGCGATGATGCCTTGATGTTCCCGGGTTGGATGTCTAGAACTGGTGTGCACACTGTGTGCCTCACTGCTGTCTTGGGGAAAACCACTCTTAAGATTGTCTACAAGCGTGTTTCGATACTCCAGCATGCGTGTGTCCCTTTTCATGGGGAGAAGCATTTGGCTAAATTTACTCTTGTAACATGGATCTAACAGAGTGGCAACCCAGCAGTATTCACTAGTTCTAATCCTAGGAATACAGGCATCAAGTTTAAGATAGTGCAGCAAGAATGCGCTCATGTGTCTGGTGCTTCCATGAGGTCTAAGTCCATGGTGTGTTGTTGGTGGGGTAACACTCAAAGTTGCTTCCTCTGTCCACTCCCATTAAAAACATACAACAGAGAGGGGATCATAATTGTTTTCATCTCCAGACTGTTGCACGTCCATCACCTCGTCCTCCTAAATTTGCTCCTTGGCTCCTGAACTTTTACTATCAGTTTGTCTGGGGCCATGAGTCCCCCATGATTGCTGTAAGCTACCCTCCCATAGCACTCACCTGTGCGATGACAGTCCGGAAATTTGAGAAATTGTTATCCCATACACATGCTCCTTTGCTTCCATCTCTTCCTCTGGGACCACCTGCTCCTCATTCAAACTATTCAAAGTGTGCTCCAGCATGTAGATAACCAGAATAGTCATCATCAGCGCTAACCATCTTAGTTGCTATTTCAAAACTGTGCAGAATGGTAAGGAAGTGCTTCATCTGTGCCCAGTCAGGCAGCATGATTTGCACCACGACTGTACTGCGTTGGCCCAGGCTATGCTAAAGGACACATTGCACCAGGGCTTGTCGCTGCTGCCATAGCCATTGCATCATGTGCAGAGTGGAATTCCATCTTGTCATATCATTGCAAATCAAACGGTTAACCAGTAGGCTGAAAGACCTCCATAGCGATGCAAGTCAATGACCTGCGGGGTGCGATTGTCACAATTGAGCACACTGTGACTGTGCTTTCTGCAGCAGGGCATCCAGGCCAGAAATAGTGGCGGAGAAACTGCTGTACCACTAGGTTGAGGATATGATCCATGTAAGGCACACGTGTGAGGTTGCCCCAGCATAGGGCCGCCTGCAGGTTTGCAACTCTATCGCACATGGCCTTCCCTGCCTCTAGGTTCAATGGAGGCTGCCATTGCTCTAACTCGGCCTGGATAGATGTTCACAACTCTTGAGCTGTTTCACTGCAATTTTTAAGGCATATTCATTTGAGCACTGCCTCATTGTGGTGAGCCATGGCTGCGCAGTAGGGAGGTGGGGGGATTGTATCTACGCTGTTGGAATGTGTGTCTGATTAAGGGAGAGATTGATGGCACAGGTGGAGTCCCTAGAACTGTAGATACAGAAGTTTGCCCCCAAACCTTAGGGATACAAAGATTTGTGGAGCAGCCCCTTGACGGCATTCACACTCAGCCACCAGAGTCACTAAATACCCAGTCAATGAGATGTAATGCCCCGCCCCCTACCCATGTTTGCTTGTCCAGGTGTCACTGGTGAAATGCACCCTGAAAGACATAGATTTTTTTCAGGTAACAGATGATGTTTTATGAGACATGCTGGTGTATCGCAGGCACAGCTTTCTTAGAAAAGTACTTGGCAACTGGTACTGAGGGAGCAACTTTCTGAAACAGTCTGTAACACCAGGCAGAAAGGTATCATTTTTGTGGCCAACAAATTGGAGATATTGGAGTTCAAGCTCTTAGCTGTGGCATGTGTAGAAGGAAAAATGATTTTACATGACCACAACTACGGGACCGAGGGCTAACTGCAGTGATGAAAGAGGATGGAGTATGGAGAACAGGAGAAACTGCTGGACTGTGTGTGAGGTACAGGAGGCCATGTTCCATAACAGCTGACGGGCTCCAACTTGCACAGACTGTAGGGGTAAATAAGTGGAGTTTCTTCGGCTGGAGACCTATGTGAGATGACTTGCATGGTGGTGTAGGATGAAGAAGCAGCAAATGTGGTTGATGGGATGGCCCGTGGTTGGCAAAGCCCGCTAGCCCTCATCTTAGGGCAGTGATATTCCCAGACTATGGCATGTTGATAGTGCATGTGCCGGTTCATGCATGGAGTAGTAAAATTATTGCAATTTTTGGCTATACTGAGTTTTTTTTTCTCAAATTTGGCCATTAACATGAGCTGTGTCATCCTTTGCAGTATCAAAAAAGGCCCAGACTAGGCAACCCTTGCCACCCCTGTAAACTGCACTCCCGAAACTGCTGCTGGCCACAGCAATAGTTGGGGTTGAGGATGTAGTGCTTGTCGTGGTTGCAGCACTCAGTGTCTGGGTGGGGAGCTGCAATGTAACTTCCTCATCTTTCTCCTCCTCCACCTCCTCCGCTGATCTACGCAGCTGCGTACCTCTCAGTTCACACCAACTGGGATCTACAACATCATCATCTCTATGTTCTCACATTCCTCACTGTGAGAGTCACCCTCCTCCTCTTTCTGCCCTGACACCACAGTACAGTCCGTGTGTGCTTCTGATATCTAAGTCTCATCAGGATCACCTCCACACCCCGTGGTTAGCATCTGGTGACGAGTGTCTGGATTCTGCTCAGACCCTACTTCTTCTGGTCTCAGATCCAACATAAAAAATTTGGGGCATCACCCAGATGCTTTCCTCCTTTGGATCCTGTGAATCTTCGGAGCAGACCCCTGATGCCCAAGGAATAGAATGTGTGAACAGCTCTGCAGAATGGCCCATCTGTGGTTCCCCACAGTAAGTTGGGCGTTTGGAAATTTGTGATGTGGGGGAAAACAAGGGTGATTGGGGTGCCAGCTCTAAGAATTGTACTAAGTGTGATGTTAAGGTGGAGGAAGAGGAGGAGAGGCCACTTGATGCAGCGCTTGACATCCACTGGAGCACATGCCCTTTCTGAGCCTCATCTACAAAGAGTACCGCTGAGCGGCTGCCAAAGAAAAGGAGTCGAGTTGCCCATCCAGTAACAGATGTTTCCAGTGGTATTCAGATAGGACTAGACTGTGTTTGTTGAGTTGAGCTTTCATTAACATTTAAACCTTACCCATGCACACATCGAACACCGTCTATTCCCCTTCCACCACTACCTCGCTTTTTTCTACTCAAGTTGTATGTAAATTAAGAAACAATGTCATATACAACAATATGAGTATAGTACTACCGAAGCTAAATTGCTTCATCCCAAATTTGGCCCCATGGCCCATAAGTAAAGATGAGCTACTCCAAAGAGTTAACATTATATACCAAAAGAAAGAAGTATAGACTCCATCATTTATAAAACTACGAAAAACTTTATTAATAGGAAATATAATGCCAACAATAATGGCACACAATACAGAGTAAAAATGGAGGCAATAAACTGCGGGTATAGATGCAGGGGTTGCACAGACTGGTTAGTAACCAGGGTAAAACAGAACATATAATTATAGCATTGAAGTTGTGGAAATGGGGAATGCATATCACATATAACAATAATTGGTATTAAAGACCCCTAGGATCAATATTATCCAGGTATAGTGCCATATGCGCCCTAAAATTTATCACAAGTACGTACCCATGTCTTACCCATATCAGACGGTTAGACTGTGCGTCCCCCGCGACCCCCTGACGCGCGTTTCGCGGCAGTGCTTTCTCTTTTGAAAGCACTGCCGCGAAACGCGCGTCAGGGGGTCGCGGGGGACGCACAGTCTAACCGTCTGATATGGGTAAGACATGGGTACGTACTTGTGATAAATTTTAGGGCGCATATGGCACTATACCTGGATAATATTGATCCTAGGGGTCTTTAATACCAATTATTGTTATATGTGATATGCATTCCCCCTTTGCACAACTTCAATGCTATAATTATATGTTCTGTTTTACCCTGGTTACTAACCAGTCTGTGCAACCCCTGCATCTATACCCGCAGTTTATTGCCTCCATTTTTACTCTGTATTGTGTGCCATTATTGTTGGCATTATATTTCCTATTAATAAAGTTTTTCGTAGTTTTATAAATGATGGAGTCTATACTTCTTTCTTTTGGTATATCAAGTTGTATGTAGCCTTCCACTCTTGTAACCTGCAGTTTCACAATCTTTGGGCTACAGCTGTCAGTCACCTGTACAAAAAAAATGGTGTGCACACTTGATAAGATATAAACAATATTATGTGGATACGGAAAGTATTCTGAACCCATTAAATTTTTCACTCTTTGTTTTATTGCAGCCATTTGGTAAATTCAAAAAAGTTCATGTTTTTCTCATTAATGTACACTCTGCACCCCATCTCGACTGAGAAAAAACAGAAATGTAGAAATTTTTGCAAATGTATTAAAAAAGAAAAACTGAAATATCACATGGTCAAAAGTATTCATACCCTTTGCTCAGACACTCATATTTAAGTCACATGCTGTTCATTTCCTTGTGTTCCTCCTTGAAATGATTCTACTCCTTCATCAGAGTCCAGCTGTGTTTAATTAAACTGATAGGACTTGATTTGTAAAGGCACACACTGTCTATATAAGACCTCACCGCTCACAGTGCATGTCAGATCAAATGTGAATCATTAGGTCAATGGAACTGGCCAAGGAGCTCAGAGTCAGGATTGTGGCAAGGCACCGATCTGGCCAAGGTTACAAAAGAATTTCTGCAGTACTCAAGGTTCCTAACAGCACAGTGGCCTCCATAATCCTTAAATGGAAGAAGTTGGTATCACCAGAAGTCTTCCTACACCTGGTCGTCCAGCCAAACTGAGCAATCGTGTGAGAACAGCCTTGGTTAGAGAGGAAAAGAAGAACCCCAAGATCACTGTGGCTGAGCTCCACAGATGCAGTAGGGAGATGAGATAAAGTTCCACAAAGTCAACTATCACTGCAGCCCTCCACCAATTGGGCCTTTATAGCAGAGTGGCCTGATGGAAGCCTCTCCTCAGTGCAAGACATATGAAAGCCCACATAGAGTTTGCTAAAAAACACATGAAGGACTCTCAGACTATGAGAAATAAGATTCTTTGGTCTAATGAGATGAAGATAGAACTTTTTGATGATAATTCTAAGCGGTATGTGTGGAGAAAGCCAAGCACTGCTCATCACCTGCCCAATACAATGCCAACAGTGAAACATTGTGGTGGCAGCATTATGCTATGGGGGGTATTTTTCACCTGCAGGGACAGAATGACTGGTTGCAATTGAAGGAAACTTGAATGCTGCCAAGTAAAGAGATATCCTGGATGAAATACTCTTCCAGAGTGCTCTGGACCTCAGACTTGGCCAAAGGTTCACCTTCCAACAAGACAATGACCCCAAGCACACAGCTAAAATAACAAAGGAGTGGCTTCAGAACAACTCTGTGACCATTCTTGACTGGCCCAGCCAGAGCCCTGACCTAAACCCAATTGAGCATCTCTGGAGAGACCTGAAAATGAGTGTCCACCAACATTCACCATCCAACCTGACAGAACTGGAGAGGATCTGCAAGGAAGAGTGGCAGAGGATCCCCCAATTCAAGGGGTGAAAAAACTTGTTGCATCATTCCCAAGAAGACTCATGGCTGTACTAGCTCAAAAGGGTACTTCTGCTCAATACTGAGCAAAGTGTCTGAATACTTATGACTATGTAATATTTCAGTTTTTCTTTTTTGATAAATTTGCAAACATTTCTACATTTCTGTTTTTTTCAGTCAAGATGGGGTGCAGAGTTTAATTAATGAGAAAAAAAATGACTTTTGTGAATTTACCAAATGGCTGCAATGAAACAAAGAGTGAAAAATTTAAAGGGGTCTGAATACTTTCCGTACCCACTGTATATAAAAGTTTATTGATAATCATGGATGAACAAGCCCATTAAAAACATTTCAAAACCTGTAAACATGGTACAATAACCTTCCAACACCCCCAAATACTGCATCAAATACATTTGTGGATGTACAAGAAAAGAGGATCAATAGCAAAGCAAAAGCAATATTTGTGGCACCTCTGGCTAGCGTGCAAGTTACCCCAATGAAAAATATTATATCGCATTGTATGGAGGTTACAATAAAGAATGTTAGCAGCATACAGAATTGCCACAAATAGAAGATAGATGATATCCAAAAATGGGTAATGCTGCAAAATGCAAGCCATTGGATACACAGAGAGGTCTTTGTGCATGGTACTACCTCATATGCTCAGAGATTGCTCCAGACCACCAAAAAATGTCGTAATGAGCTTAAAGACACAAGGGCCGGGGGTGTGGGGAAGAGACCCCATGTGTATCGCTGTTTGGCAACATTTCGTCAGTGTTTTTGTATTGGTCTTCTTCTTCCCTGAGCATGCACTTTGTCTTCCATACAAGTAGTAGCACCCTGATGGTTATTTATTCCCTCCTTTCTAGCATTTTTACATCATAGGTGCACCTTAGTCTCCATATACAGCTGTCAGACACCTGTCACAAAATGAACAATCGCTATTTATTATCTTAGATAGTGTGCCTGAACAACACTATTACACCTAATGATTTTAAAGTGGACATCTGGCCTTCTGATTTCTCACTGAAGCACAGCTTTATCACAAACGATTTGGATTAGCTAATTGGGCCTAATGGCTGCACCCCGATATTTGGCCTAATGATTTTTCAGTGGACATCTGGCCTTCTGATTTGTCACTGAAACAAAGTTTTATCACAAACGATTTGGATTAGCTAATTGGGCCTAGTGGCTGCACCCCGATATTGGGCCTAAAGATTTTTCAGTGGAAATCTGTCCTTCTGATTTTTCAATGAAATACAGTTTTATCACAAACAATTTGGATTAGCTAATTGAGCCTCCTGGCTGCACCCCAATATTAGGCATAATGATTTTTAAGTTTAAACCTGGCCTTCAGATTTCTCACTGAAACAATTTTATCACAAATGATTTGGACTAGCTAATTGGGCCTCCTGGCTGCACCGCAATATTAGATCTAACACTTTTTAAGAGGACATCAGACCTCCTGATTTCTCACTGAAACACAGTTTTATCACAAATGATTTGGATTAGCTAATTGTTCCTCCTGGTAGTACCTCAATATTAGGCCTAACGATTTTTAAGTGGAAATCTGGCCTTCTGTTTTGTCATTGAAACACATTTTTATCACAAATGACTTGGATTCGCAAATGGGGCGTTCTGAGATTGCAACACAGGTTTAGCACTATCTAGTTAGATGCTGGAAGATCGATTTCACACAGGACAAGATCCTATCTAGTTGACAAGTTCACTTTCAGTACTAGCAGGAGCAGCTTCTCTGCACTGTGACATTGAGAAAATGGCACCAGCAAAACAAGATGACCTCTTTTTATTTGGCCAAGGGTATGTGAATTCAGTAGCCAACCACAAAATACCTTGTGTCATGACGTTGAGGATGGTTTCTGCGCCCTGATTGGCTGTACACAAAGTTATGAAAGAAAAAAAAAATGAAAAAAAATTCCATTTCACAGCTCCTCCAACTTAGCCACATTCCTCATCAATCACGTCCCCTCGCTCTTCCCGCTCATCATGCAGAACCACTGTCCTTTCCAAAGTCATAGCAAAAGCACTGGTGGCAAGCAACATGATGATTTACCTAACTGTGACCGAATATTGTCAACTTTGAGTAAAAATGCTTGTGAAACCAA
Organism: Oophaga sylvatica; assembly: GCA_033576555.1. Classification (NCBI taxonomy): domain Eukaryota; kingdom Metazoa; phylum Chordata; class Amphibia; order Anura; family Dendrobatidae; genus Oophaga; species Oophaga sylvatica. Next base: position 577,150,347 of record JARQOD010000001.1, read on the forward strand.
ACACGAATCCGTGCTATATTCATGCTCACCTCTAGTCGTATCGTCATTATTTTTTTAACTAACCCCAATACTAACCTTAACACTAAACCTAGCCCAACCTAGCCCTTGTCTATCCCTAAACCCAAACCTAACCCTAGTCTAATCCTAACCCTAGCCTTACTCCAACCCTAATTCTAACCCTAATGGCAAGTAATGAAAGAAATAAAAATTATAGAGTAAAAAAAATGTAATTTGACTTAGGGGGATGACATACTAATTATTGGCTTTTTATAACTGTGATAGGGTCTATCACAGTGATCAAATTAAACCAATAAGAAAAATCCCCGCTGATAAACCTGATGAAGAGGTCCTGCATGAACTCAAAACGCGTTGACTTTTAACTTGTTCTAATAAATGTTTTTATTCTAAGGATATTCCATCTCAGCAGCGCATAACTGATACCTCCGTTCGTTTTTCTTTTATACCAAGTATAGACCGCTATCTATGCAGCAGCTGTTACATGCCATTTGTGAGTTGCTATCTAGTAACTCAGCAAGGTGAGTGTATCTCCCCTTTTCCTGACACCCCATTGTCATTGGATAAGACCCTTGTTAGGGGTCGAGTTCCCACTTCTGCACAAGGGGAATCTCGAACCATCCCTGCTGCGGTCTCCCATCCGTCTCCGGCCGCAGTGGACTCTGCTCAGCAGAGACGTCAGTCCCAGCGTCTCGCCCAGTCTAACATTGTGCAGAGGATTACTGCTGCCTCTCCAGGTTCTGCTATTGTAGCCAGTACTGGTCAGCGGCGAGCAGACGTCTTTAGGACTAAGTCCTGCGTTTCCCCTTCTGAGCATGCCCAGGGTAAGATCTCTCATTGGAGATCAGGGGTCACATGCTTAGGTACTGCAGCAGCTCCTATTGGTCCGCCAGGAAGGTCCTGAAACTACATGTGTTCTGGAACAGTTTCTTATTGGTCCTTTTCAGGTAGGTCCTGTAGTTGCTACTATAAAAGGGTTGCATGGCCCTGCGGCCATGCCCTAGTATCAGTTGCATTATGTGCTTTGCGCCAGTGTGATCATGCACGCATGTGGTTAGGGCTCGGCTGAAATAAGCCCCTAGAATACCGGCACCTCCGGTGAGGAGATTTGTATGCACGTGTTCAGGGCCTGGCTGAAATAAGCCTCTAGAATACCGGCTTCCCGGGTGAGGAGTTGCTTGTTTGCGTTGCTGAATGCATGATCACGGACTGCTATCTGTGGTGTTGTTGTGCAGATGAAGGGAACTCCAGAAGGCCACACAGAGATGCTGGATGGTAGGTTTAAACAGCCATACTTTATTTTCGTTCCTCTCTCCTGCTCCCCTTACCCAGGACTTCCTGCTCCTGCCTAGTCTCCTCCTCCCCATTACATCATTGTTACTAGGCAGAAACTGAAACAAGAATAACAGCAAACCAATCACAGATATAGTAACAACATCACATCTCTCCTCTTCTCACCAAACAAAACAACATTATAACTGGATAACGGTCCAAAAGTTCACATTAGTACGAAGGATTTTTTTTTTTTCTTTTTACTGCAGAACATAGTCCAAGAGGTGGGCTGGCGGTCTACGATTTGCCCTCGCTGGATAGCGGTGAGACATCACAGTCCCAGATGAACTTTCTGAGTCCCCTGAGGTATCCTCCCTTGGAACTGCTGAGCTCTGGGAATCCGGCAGGACGTCATCGCTATCTGCCTTGTCTGTTTCTGGGACATAGTCGCAAAGTTTTTTAAAATGGGACACGTTCCTTGTGACCTGGCGACCGTGATCTTGAGCAGTAACCATGGTGCCTTTGACTTGTGTGACCTGAAAGGGTTCAGGATAGTATTGTGATGCAAACTTGTCTCTAGGTCTTAGCCTTTTTACCAGGACCCAATCTCCCACCAATACTTCGGGTGGCTTGCAACGATGACTGCTCTTATCTGCATACCTCTTCATCTTCTGTTTGGATATGGCATCCTTAGTAGCAATTGGGGTTTGAACAGGGCTCTGCGGAACGCTCGGGAGTTTGACACGCATAGGCCTGTTGAACAGTGCAGTGGCAGGTGGTATCCCAGTAGTAGAATGGGGTGTAGCTCTGTACTGTCTAAGAAATCTGTGTAACTCTTGCTGTAAGTCCTTGTGCTCCATGGTAGCGATCCTCAAAGTTTTGTTGATTGATTGCATGAACCGTTCCACTTCACCATTGGCCTGAGGCCAGTAAGGAGTTATTTTCCTGTGAGTGAAACCAAGATAGGTTGCGAATGATCGAAAGTCTGTGCTATTAAAAGGTGGTCCATTGTCGGACTTCACTGTTTCCGGTATGCCATATGCCGAGAAGATCTTGTCTAATTTTGGTATAACAGCCCTGGCAGAGGTTGTCGAAACATGTTCAATGACTGGGAACCTCGAATAGTCATCCATGACAACCAGCAGATAGGAGTGATCCGGTAAAACACAGAAATCAACACTAACAGCAGACCACGGGCCCTCTGGCAGGGGTGTCATTTGTAAGGGTGCGCGTCTATGGTCAATTGTAGTTGCTTGGCAAGGTTTGCAATTTTCAATGAGTGCCTCTACTTTTTTGTCTAGTCCTGGAAACCAGACTTTCTCTCTCAGTAATTGCTTTGTTTTCACCACCCCTTGATGAGCCTCGTGGGCCAGATCCAGTACTCTGCTTGAAGTATCACCAACCGATTGTTACGCAACAGTAGATTTGAATCAGACACGGAGAGATCATGTCGTGCATTAAAGAAGGCTGTCAAGTAGGTTGTTTGATCCGGTGTTTGGAGGCGGGCTTCAGCAAGAAAATTGCTCCAATTTTTAGATCGAACAGTCTCTATAACTAACTGAAGTTGGTGATCGGAATCCATCGTTTGTTGTATTTCCTCCATAGTCATAGCTTTTGGCACAGAATGTGCAACAATAAAATTGATATGTTCCTCTGCAAGGATAGTTGCTGGGATGTCGTCCTTGGTAGTTTGTGGTGTTGGGTGTCTCGAAAAGTAGTCAGCCGGATTACCAGCTCCTGCCTCAACCGAAACTGGTAGTTCTGTAGGCGGAGCAACCAGCGTTCAAGTCGTGGGGGAGGCATTGAAGAATGTTTGTTGAAAAGCGGAATGAGCGGTTTGTGGTCGCTTATCACTGTGAATTTATGTCCCATAAGGTACAGATGAAAATGAAGGCATCCCCACACAACCGCAAGAGCTTCCCTTTCAGTTTGTGAATAGCGTTGTTCTGTCTCTGTTAAGGCTTTGCTTGCATAGGAAATGGTAGAAACGTTGCCTTCTTTGGACACTTGTGTGAGAATTGCACCCAGGCCCACCGGACTAGCGTCCACGATCAGCTCTGTGGACTTTAGAGGGTCAAAATAGGCCATGACGGTGTCGCCAGTCAGACCGGACTTCATGGAATCGAATGCTGCTTGGTGTTCAGTAGTCCATGTCCAAGGAGTGTCTTTTTTCGTGAGTAGTCGCAGGGGTTCGGAGATCGTGGCCAGATCAGGCATAAATCGCCCACAGTACGTGACTAGTCCTAGAAAACTGCGAACCTCTGACACATTTTGAGGTTGGCTAGCTGACTTTATGGCAGCAACTTTCTGAGGATCTGCTGAAACTCCTTGCTCCGAAAAGATATATCCAAAGAAGCTTAATGACTTTTGGTTAAACTCACATTTTGACGGATTGACAGTTAGATTGCAGGCTTGCAGTCTCTGAAACACTTGCTCTAAGTGACTGTCATGCTCCTCTTGGGTTGTACCATATATAAGAATGTCATCACTGACGTTTAGAACTCCTGCTATTCCAGATAGAACCTGACTGATAACGTTCTGAAATATTTATGCCGCAGATGAGATACCAAAGTTCAACCTCTTGAATCGTCGTAAGCCCACATGGGTACTAAAAGTTGTAATGTATCTGGAATCTGGATGCAACTCAAGTTGATGATAACCTGATTTTAAGTCAATTTTAGAAAATACTTTTGCACCATTCAGGTCTGTGATAATGTCATCAATAGTGGGCGTGATGTGCCTTTCTCTTTGAATAGCCAAATTGGCATGCCGCATATCCACACATAGCCGGATTTTACCAGGCTGCTTTGGTTTTGGTGCAACAACAATGGGCGATACCCAAGGAGTCGGGCCTTCAACTCGTTCAACTAACATCAGACGCTTCCAGATCTGCAGTTCTTGCTCCACAAGTTTGCGGACATGAAATGGGATGCGCCTGTGAGGTTGAACAGACGGCTGTATTGACTGGTCAATATGCAATTTTATCTGAACGTCTTTTAGCTTACCGAGACCTTTAAAGAGATTGGGGTATCTCTGCATGATGTGTTGGGCCGAAGGACCTGTGACGCTATTGACCAGGTTGACCAGACCCAGAGATATAGCACTCCTGCAGCTGAGAAGTGTGTCTGCGGAGCACTCTACTACATATACAGTGTCGGTGATGGACTTCCCGTCAGCTGCAAGTTCTGACTGAAATTTGCCACACAGGGGTAGTGCAGATGCTGAAACATAAGGAAAAATCTTTAGGCTAGTGCTTTGTAGAGCAGGTCTGTTCGGGAGTTGGCTATAGACTGCACAGCTGATGACGTTTACTGATGCCCCCGTGTCTACTAGGGCTTCCACCGGACTACCATTTATCAGGATAAGTCGCCTTGGACTGGTAAGTGCGTGCAGTGTTTGAGATCCCTCTGCAGTCACTGAGAATAGATAAGTACTGTGAGGCTCATCAGTAAGCTGCAGCGTTTGGATTTTCTGTGACCTGGGTTGTACTGTGGAATGAGGGGATTGTGGTTTGGATCTACACACTTTTGCAAAATGGTTTTGTTTTCCACAATTATGGCAGGTCCCCCCTTTTGCTGGGCAGACATTCTGGTGAGGATACGACCCTCCGCAGTTGTAGCAAGTTGCCCCCTGCATACGAGGCACAGGCGGTCTCTGTGTCAGCTTTGCTATACAAGATGGTGCTTCCGCCTCGCACTCAATGTTCTCTATGAGTAGTGTTGAGCGATACGATACTGCAAATATCGGGTATCGGACGATATTAGCTGTATCGGCCTTTCGATTCCGAGTACCGATATTTTCGTCATATCGGATACCGGAATGGATTTGTCACTGTCACTGTGAGTGTCCGTCGGTCGGGTCTGTCAGGAGTCAGTGGCACTTACCTGGCAGAAGATCTCCGGCGGTCACGGGCTGGACTGCTTATGGCCGCCATCATCTTTCCCCGGCAGAAGATCTCCGGCGGTCACGGGCGGACTGCTTCATGGCCGCTATCCTCTTCTCCCGGCGGTCACATGCAGTTTCTCGCGATTACTGCAGTGACTGCTGGGTAATCCCGGCCGTAAAGCAGTCAGTCCGATGACGTCACCGCCGGGGAAGCAGGTAATCAGCTGTGCTGCGTCGCGATGACAGGCTCTGCCTGTCATTGCGATGTAGCAGAGCTGGATCGTCGTGGGACTGTCGTTACTATGGACTGCGTCGGACAGGTGGTATACTGTTGTTTTTTTTTTTTCTTTTTTACAGGAGATCGATGGCGTCGCAGGAATGAGTATAATAATAAAATTAATGAAAACTGTGTTGTCTCTTTTATTTCATTAAAATACTTTTTTCTTGCTTTGTCTTTTTTTTATACATTTAATAACTTTGGGATTAATAATGGATCGGTGTCTTATTGACACCTCTCCATTATTAACCGGGCTTATTGTCACCGTGCAATCAACGGTGACATTAACCCCTTATTACCCCACTTGCCACCGCTACAGGGCAGTGGGAAGAGCCGGGTAAAGTGCCACAATTGGCACATCTTTTGATGCGCCAAATGTGGGGCTGCTGTAGCCTGGTATTATCAGGCTGTTGAGGGCCAAAATCCATGGGTCTTGACGTCTTTTAATACCAGGCCGCAGCAGTCTGCATTTTACTTGGCTGGTTAACAAAAATAGGGGGACCCCTACGCCGTTTTTTTTTCGAGGGGATCCCCTATTTTTGTTAACCAGCCAAGCTAAGCAGACTGCTGTGGCCTGGTATTATCAGGCTTGCAAGGTCCATGGATATTGGATCCTTACCAGCCTGAAAAACCAGGCCTCAGCGGTCTGCTTCATCTGGCTGGTTAACAAAAATAGGGGGGACCCCACGCCAATTTTTTTAGAGGGGATCCCTATTTTTGTTAATCAGCCAAGATATGCAGACTGCTGTGGCCTGGTATTATCAGGCTGGCAAGGTCCATGGATCTTGGCTCCTTAACAGCCTGAAAATCCAGGCCTCAGCGGTCTGCTTCATCTGGCTGGTTATCAAAAATAGGGGGGACCCCACGCCAATTTTTTTAGAGGGATCCCCTATTTTTGTTAACCAGTTCCCTCTGACGTCACTGATTGTGTCCCTGGCTGACCTGAAGTGAAAGTGGAAAGCAATCAATTAAGCTTTCCACTTCCTCTCCTGTCAGCCAGGAGAGGAACTCATTCATTTGGGGGTTTACTGTGAGGCTGCAGCATTAGCTGCGGTCCCTGCAGTAAACATTAACCCTTTCTGAAGGATTACACCGTGGGACCTGACTGTACATCGGATTGGTAAGAATAATTTTGCTTTATTATTTTATTTTTATTACAGGAAATGGTTTTAGCAGGTAAATAAAATATGGTCAAAAACTGTGTGATTATTTCATTAAACTTCTTTTTTATTAAAGTGTGTGTGTTTGATTTTTCTTTCATACAATAGGATTAATAATTGATAGTTGTCTAATTGACAGCTCTCAATTATTAACCTGGCTTAAAGTGACCTTTCAATTGCAAGGTCATTTTAACCCCTTATTAACCCATTCGCCACCGCTACAGGGCAATGGGAATAGACGGGCAAAGTGCCAGAAAGGGCAAATCTAATTAGAGATTTGCCCTTTCTGGGGTGTCTGGGGGCAGATGTTAGTAGCCGGGGGGGGCCAAAAATAATGGTCCCTCTCTGGGCTATTATTATCTGCCCCCACTCACTGGCTTTGTCTGTCTGGTTGCGAAAATAGGGCGGGAGCCCACGCATTTTTTTTCAGCAATTTTACACCTCATATATATATATACATGTCATTGAATTTGTGACACATATATATATATATTTATATTTATAGTTCATACACTTCTACATAGTATAATAGCCGCTAATTTAATTGCCGGCTTTTGTGAAAATGCAGAACCCGACATGAAATGACACTTGGTTTACATAGAGTTAACCATGTCTTTTCATGTAGTTTGATATCTGATTTGCACAAACAATTACATGAGTGTAAGTGTGCAAAATTTCACACCTGTAGGGGTTAATTAAAGGTGTAAATTCGTAGCAAAAAAGTCAGTTTTTTTTACAACAAATTTACACCTTTAATTAACCCCTACAGGTGTGAAATTTTGCACACATAGACTGATGTAATTGTTTGTGCAAATCAGATTGCAAACGACATGAAAAGACATGGTTAACCCTATGTACACCAAGTGTCATTTCATGTCGGGTGCTTCTGTCTTTTCACAGAAGCCGGCTTTACCCGGCAATTGAATCAGAGGATATTTTACTATGTAGAAGTGTATAAACTATACATATATGTATATATATATGTCACAATGACATGTATATATATATATATATATATATATATATATGTATTCTATGTGTGTATATTTAGTGTTTACAAGGAATAAGGCCGGGATCACACATGCGAGTAAGTCGTCCGACACTCGCATGTGAAATCCCAGCTCTGGCGCCAGCACTCAGGAGTGGAGTGAGCGGCTGCATGTAGTTCTATGCAGCCGTTCGCTCCACTCCTGAGTGCCGGCGCCAGAGCTGGGATTTCACATGCGAGTGTCGGACGACTTACTCGCATGTGTGAGCCCGGCCTTAAGGGGTTTTTTAGTTGCGATATTTTGTTCCCATAGACTTACATGGGACTTCCGGTATCGAAATCGGATATCGACGATATTTAGTGATATCGGCGATACCATTCCGATACGATATTTTTAGATATCGAGCAGTATCGCTCAACACTATCTATGAGTTTAGCTTGTTTTTCGGCGGTATCATTTACACGTGCTGTTTCAAGCAGTTTTGCTAAAGTCATGGTGGGATCTCTGAGTGCTTGTCTCCGTAACTTAGAGGAGATGCAGTCTTGTAAAATCTGCATTTGGATCTCTTTGTCGACATCTGTAAATTCACAGTAAGCTGCAAGGTGCCGTAGTCGGACATGATATTCATCAATGCTTTCTGTTGCTGACTGCTTTAATTGTCTAAACTTGAAGATTTCAAATGCTGCATTTCTGTGTGGGGAGAAATACTTGCTTAATGCTGCCTTACTGAGCTCATAGTCTTTATCTTCTCCTGTATTAGGCAGAGTAGTGAAGATATCATAGACTTGTTCCCCTGCATAATGTAATAGCATGGCTTTCTTCCTGGTATCATCTGATATGTTCATGGCTTGTAGGAATATATCAAAACGCTTCAGCCATTTCTCCCAACATGCTGCTAGGTTAGCTGGGGACTGATGCACATCAAAAGCAGGGAAGGCAGGTAAACAGGCCATTGTTGTAGAGCTGAAATACCTTTAGCTGATGATGAACGCTTCCTCGTCGCCAGTTGTGGTGTTGTTGTGCAGATGAAGGGAACTCCAGAAGGCCACACAGAGATGCTGGATGGTAGGTTTAAACAGCCATACTTTATTTTCGTTCCTCTCTCCTGCTCCCCTTACCCAGGACTTCCTGCTCCTGCCTAGTCTCCTCCTCCCCATTACATCATTGTTACTAGGCAGAAACTGAAACAAGAATAACAGCAAACCAATCACAGATATAGTAACAACATCACAATATCCGCACAGCAGTTATCTGTGTATCCCTGTGGTGTTAACAGGACACAGTCTCTATTTCTGCGTCTCTACCTCAGCGACTCTGTGGTGTAACAGAGTTCGCTTATACTGCCATATAGTGATACAGCATCTATGTTTGCGACTCTGTGAAGTAACAGAGTTTGCTTATACCGCCATCTTACTAGCAGCAGGCTCTGCCTGCACGGTGGACCCCGGGCTGCGAACGCACCTATTATTTATATTTATTTTGTGCGTTCCGCCAGCCCTAACCACCCTATTGCGCGTTTTCTTTTCCCAGTTTCTATTCGTATTTACAGGATGGTGGCGGTCAAGCCCATTTAAGGTGTCAAATGGCCTCTTAGTGGCGGTTTAGCAGTCAGGTGAAAGTTGCAGGAAGTTACGATGGACTAATCTGATCTAATAAACAATATAAAATCTCATGGTGGTTAACAGGCTTGGGGGACAAACCTGAAGGATATGGTATGGTAATGCTTTCTGCTATCTGGCCTGGCAAATTAGGTTGGACAGCTGGGATTCCACAGTATATGAGAATCCCTGTGACAGAGGACTCCACCTGACTCCATCTATGATTGTATAATACAAGTACATAGTGCACAACTGTCATTAGTTCAGTCCAACTAGGGAACAAAAAACTAGCTGGACAAAACTGATGCAGTATATGTGAATGCAGCAGCTAATGAAACATTGGGAAAACTGACTTTCCCACTAAGTCCGGCGTCAGTCACAACATATAAAAATACAGACTGTATTGTATGGACGTAACACGCTGAAAAGTTCCCTGAACAGTGTTCCGTTTGTCATCCGATGTCAAGGTGTGGCTGCGTATTTTGCGCTTGTAAGCATCCGTATGTCATCCGTATGGCATCCGTATTGCGCTTTTTTCTCGCGATCTTGCTAAATGGACATATAACGGTTTTTAGGCCTGAAAATCATTTAAGCCCTCAATCTGGCCATTTTGGTGCTGTGCTTGTGTTGGAGTACTGCTGCTTGTTTGGCACAATGTGTGATACACTTCAGATCACCCCAACTGACCGAGTATTGTTATGTTACTGACACATATATGAGCACTGCAGTTTTCACGCATCCAAGGTTCATTCGAAGGAAGTGTGAGAACCGCAGCACATTGTCATACGAACTTCGGCAGATCCGGCGCCGACACAGCTGGAATGACGCCTGTGAGTATGTTATTAGTGTTGAGCGATACGATAATGCAAATATCGGCTATCGGCCGATATTAGCTCTATCGGCCTTTCGATAATTCGTTTCGATATTTTCGTCATATCGAATACTGGAATCGGATTTGTCACTGTCACTGTCTGTGTCCGTCGGTCGGGTCTGTCACTGTCAGTGTCCGTCGGTCGGGTCTGTCAGGAGTCAGCGGCACTTACCTGGCAGAAGATCTCCGGCGGTCACGGCCTGGACTGCTTCATGGCCGCCATCCTCTTCTCCCCGGCGGTCACATGCAGTTTCTCGCGATAACTGCAGTGACTGCTGGTTAATCCCGGCCGTAAAGCAGTCAGTCCGATGACGTCACCGCCGGGGAAGCAGGTAATCAGCTGTGCTGCGTTGCGATGACAGGCTCTGCCTGTCATTGCGATGTAGCAGAGCTGGATCGTCGTGGGACTGTCGTTAGTTACTATGGACTGCGTCGGACAGGTGGTATACTGTTGGTTTGTTTTTTTTCTTTTTTTACAGGAGATCGATGGTGTCGCAGGAATGAGAGTACAATAAAAGAAATGAAAAGTGTGTTGTCTCTTTTATTTCATTAAAATACTTTTTTCTTGCTTTGTCTTTTTTTTATGCATTTAATAACTTTGGGATTAATAATGGATCGGTGTCTTATTGACACCTCTCCATTATTAACCGGGCTTATTGTCACCGTGCAATCAACGGTGACATTAACCCCTTATTACCCCGCTTGCCACCGCTACAGGGCAAGTGGGAAGAGCCGGGTAAAGTGCCACAATTGGCACATCTTTTGATGCGCCAAATGTGGGGCTGCTGTAGCCTGGTATTATCAGGCTGTTGAGGGCCAAAATTCATGGGCCTTGACAGTCTTTTAATACCAGGCCGCAGCAGTCTGCATTTTACTTGGCTGGTTAACAAAAATAGGGGGACCCCTACGCCGTTTTTTTTTTCGAGGGGATCCTCTATTTTTGTTAACCAGCCAAGCTAAGCAGACAGCTGTGGCCTGGTATTATCAGGCTTGCAAGGTCCATGGATATTGGATCCTTACCAGCCTGAAAAACCAGGCCTCAGCGGTCTGCTTCATCTGGCTGGTTAACAAAAATAGGGGGGACCCCACGCCAATTTTTTTAGAGGGGATCCCCTATTTTTGTTAACCAGTTCCCTCTGACGTCACTGATTGTGTCCCTGGCTGACCTGAAGTGAAAGTGGAAAGCAATCAATTAAGCTTTCCACTTCCTCTCCTGTCAGCCAGGAGAGGAACTCATTCATTTGGGGGTTTACTGTGAGGCTGCAGCATTAGCTGCGGTCCCTGCAGTAAACATTAACCCTTTCTGAAGGATTACACCGTGGGACCTGACTGAACATCGGATTGGTAAGAATAATTTTGCTTTATTATTTTATTTTTATTACAGGAAATGGTTTTAGCAGGAAAATAAAATATGGTCAAAAACTGTGTGATTATTTCATTAAACTTCTTTTTTATTAAAGTGTGTGTGTTTGATTTTTCTTTCATACAATAGGATTAATAATTGATAGTTGTCTAATTGACAGCTCTCAATTATTAACCTGACTTAAAGTGACCTTTCAATTGCAAGGTCATTTTAACCCCTTATTAACCCATTCGCCACCGCTACAGGGCAATGGGAATAGACGGGCAAAGTGCCAGAAAGGGCAAATCTAATTAGAGATTTGCCCTTTCTGGGGTGTCTGGGGGCAGATGTTAGTAGCCGGGGGGGCCAAAAATAATGGTCCCTCTCTGGGCTATTATTATCTGCCCCCACTCACTGGCTTTGTCTGTCTGGTTGCGAAAATAGGGCGGGAGCCCACGCCTTTTTTTTCAGCAATTTTACACCTCATATATATATATACACATGTCATTAAATTTGTGACACATATATATATTTATATTTATAGTTCATACACTTCTACATAGTATAATAGCCGCTAATTCAATTGCCGGCTTTTGTGAAAATGCAGAACCCGACATGAAATGACACTTGGTTTACATAGAGTTAACCATGTCTTTTCATGTAGTTTGATATCTGATTTGCACAAACAATTACATGAGTGTAAGTGTGCAAAATTTCACACCTGTAGGGGTTAATTAAAGGTGTAAATTCGTAGCAAAAAGTCCGTTTTTTTAACAACGAATTTACACCTTTAATTAACCCCTACAGGTGTGAAATTTTGCACACATAGACTGATGTAATTGTTTGTGCAAATCAGATTGCAAACGACATGAAAAGACATGGTTAACCCTATGTACACCAAGTGTCATTTCATGTCGGGTGCTTCTGTCTTTTCACAGAAGCCGGCTTTACCCGGCAATTGAATCAGAGGATATTTTACTATGTAGAAGTGTATAAACTATACATATATGTATATATATATATATGTCACAATGACATGTTATATATATATATATATATATATATTGTATTCTATGTGTGTATATTTAGTGTTTACAAGGAAATAAAGGTTTTTTTTAGTTGCGATATTTTGTTCCCATAGACTTACATGGGACTTCCGGTATCGTAATCGGATATCGACGATATTTAGTGCTATCGGCGATACAATTTCGATACGATATTTTTAGATATCGAGCAATATTGCTCAACACTATATGTTATTTTTCATTTTACAATGGCTAATATAGTAGATACTGTGTATGCAAGGTCAATACAAAAACTTTGCCACCTGACCACAATCGGCTATGCTTAAATACTGCCATTGCTGACAACCAATTTCACTGTAGATCTTCTCGAGACACAGTGCAAGACTGATTTTAGACCTCATCCCAATATCCATTACCCACCTTTCTTAAACAACTTGGTGTACACTGTACATATGGTCAGTAGAGATGAGCGACTTTGCCTCCGGGAGGGTCGAGTCGGGTTTCGGACCACCCGACTTTCACAAAAGTCGAGTCGAACGAAATCGGCCGACTATCGGAAAAAGTTGAAGGTCCGACTGAAACACAAAACCCAATGCAAGTCAATGGGGAAGCAAAGTCGGCAGGGAGTGGAGGACAGTAAACATACTTACAGTACCCATTTCAATGCCAACGACATCCATTCTTATTACTTAAGCTTGTCAACCTTAATTTACTTTATAATAATAGTTATGAATTGAAAACTGGGGGTTATTTGGCTAAAGTTGAGGGGGGGGCAGGGCTGGCTCCAGGTTTTCGTGGGCCCTGGGCCAAAGAGTCTCAGTGGGTCCCTTTAACACATACCACAATTCATGATACTCCGATACGGTACAGAAATATAGTGACAAATACTTCACTTCTTACATTACATGACTGATATCTATTTTAAATTCTACAATAGCTCAAAAACCGGACAGTATATTCCTCCATACAGTATTATGGCCACCACATAGTGCGCCATATAGAATAATAAGCTCCATATATTGCTCCATACAGATTAATTGGTCCCATATAATGTTCCATACAGTATATGATGAGCTCCACATAATGCTACAGTATATGATGGTCCCCATATAATGTGCCATACAGTATAGGACGGTCCCTATAGAGTATAATGAGCCCCACATATTGCTCCATACAGTATAATGAGTCACATATAAAGCTCCATACAGTATATGATGGGCCCCATATATTGCTCCATACAGAATGAGCTCCACATAATGCTCCATACAGAATAGGCCCCATATGTGCTCCATAGAATCATAGAATCATAGAATGGTAGAGTTGGAAGGGACCTCCTGGGCCTTCTGGTCCAACCCCCTGCTCAAAGCAGGATTTTCTAAATCATCCCAGACAGATGTCTATCCAGCCTCTGTTTGAAGACTTCCATTGAAGGAGAACTCACCACCTCTTGTGGCAGCCTGTTCCACTCATTGATCACCCTAACTGTCAAAAAGTTTTTTCTAATATATAATCTGTGTCTCCTCCCATTCAGTTTCATCCCATTGCTTCTAGTCTTTCCTTGTGCAAATGAGAAAAAAGATGATCCTTCTACAATGTGACAGCCCTTGAGATATTTGTAGACAGCTATTAAGTCTCCTCTCAGTCTTCTTTTTTGCAAGCTAAACATTCCCAAATCCTGCAACCGTTCCTCATAGGACATGGTTTGCAGACCGGTCACCATTCTGGTGGCTCTTCTCTGAACTTGCTCCAGTTTGTTGATGTCTTTTTTAAAATGTGGTGCCCAAAACTGGACACAGTATTCCAGATGAGGTCTGACCAAAGAGGAGTAGAGGGCAATAATGACCTCACGTGATCTAGACTGTATGCTTCTGTTGATACATCCTAGAATTGCATTTGCCTTTTTTGCTGCTGCATCACACTGTTGACTCATGTTAAGTCTGTGATCAATTAGTATACCCAAGTCTTTTTCACATGTGCTGTTACTTAGCCCTATTCCTCCCATTTTGTATATGCTTTTTTCATTTTTATTGCCCAGATGTAGTACTTTGCATTTTTCCCTGTTAAAATCCATTATGTTAGTTGCTGCCCACTGCTCCAGTTTATGTATATCTTTTTGAATCCTCTCTCTCTCTTCTCTAGTATTAGCTACCCCTCCTAGCTTTGTGTCATCAGCAAATTTGATCAGTTTACCCTCAATTCCTTCATCTAAATCATTGATAAAGATGTTGAACAATACAGGGCCCAAAACAGAGCCTTGTGGTACCCCACTTGAGACATTCTTCCAACTGGATGTGCAGCCATTTACAACCACTCTTTGGGTCCGATCACTAAGCCAGTTATGAATCCACCTAACAGTTGCCTTGTCCATTCCATACTTAGTCATTTTTTCAATAAGGATTGTGTGAGATACTTTGTCAAATGCTTTGCTGAAGTCAAGATATACTATATCTACAGCATTTCCCTGATCCACCCAGTCAGTGATTCTGTCATAGAAGGAAATTAAGTTAGTCTGACATGACTTATTAGTTACAAACCCATGCTGACTCTGTTTAATCACTTCATTCTTATCCAGGTACTTGCATACATGTTCTTTAATAATTTGTTCAAAGATCTTTCCTGGTATAGAAGTCAGACTCACCGGCCTGTAGTTCCCTGGGTCCACCTTCTTCCCCTTTTTGAAGATAGGAACAACATTTGCTCTTCTCCAGTCTTCTGGGACTTCTCCTGTTCTCCAAGAATTTTCAAAGATTATGGACAGTGGTTCAAGAATTTCTTCTGCTATCTCCTTCAGTACCCTGGGGTGTAATTCATCTGGACCTGGAGACTTGAATTCATTCATGTTAGCTAAGTGTTTCCTCACTGTCTTTCTGTTTATAGATATCCTGGATTCTTCTATTCCTTTAATAGGACAGTGAAGATCAGTTGATGTTACATTTCCTTTCTGAGAGAAAACAGATGCAAAATAGGAATTTAAAAGTTCAGCCTTCTCAACATCCTGACTTACCATTTCATCATTTTCATCCTGTAAAAATCCTATAGCATCTTTGACTTTTCTTTTACTTTTGACGTATCTCCAAAATCCTTTTTTGTTGCTTTTGACGTCACTTGCAAGCCTTAATTCATTGTCAGCTTTAGATAATCTGATTTGTGCCTGCAGGTTCTGCAGACGGCATTATATTCTTCTTTAGATATGCCTCCCTCTTTCCATTTGATAAACATTTCTTTCTTCCTTTTTAGCATGTGTTTAAGTTCTATGTTCATCCATCCTGGTTTCCTTAAATGCTTCCCATTCTTCCCTCTTTTCGGAATTGTTAACGATTGTGCTTTGAGAATCTCATTTTTCAAGATTTTCCATCCTTCCTGGACATTTTTGTCCTTAAGGATATCCAGCCATTGGATCCCTCCAATTCTCTTTCTGAGTTCCTTAAAATCTGCCTTTCTGAAATCTAACCTTGACGTCTGAGTCTTCACAGGTCTTCCTCCTCGTTATCCAAAATTCTAAAATAGCATGGTCACTACCTCCTAGAGTCCCAAACAGTTTCCACAGAACTCCCAGTCTCTGAAGCGTCAATCTCTGTGCAGATATACGCTTTTCTAACATACAATGCAACACCTCCTCCTCGTTTATCAAGTCTGTTTCTTGCAAATAAGTTGTATCCTTCTAGCCTTGTATTCCAATCATGTGTATCGTCCCACCAAGTCTCAGTGATTCCAATGACATCATATTTCTTCTCCTGCGTTAGTAGCTCCAGTTCTCCTTGTTTGTTGCCCATGCTTTGTGCATTCGTATAGAAACACTTTAGTTTGTGATTTGTTTCTCTTCCTTCAATATTTTTATTATGTAAATTTTTTTGTCTTTGTTCTTCCCCTTCACTTCTAATAGCAGAAATCTCAATAGTATTTGTTAAGTGTATGGCTTTTGCTGGCGTTTTGCTTCCCTTCCCACATTGTTCTAGTTTAAAGCTCTCCTGATGAGTGTAGCAAGGCGACTTCCAAATACATGTTTTCCAGTCTTCGTAAGGTGCACCCCATCTCTAGCAAGTAGTCCATCGTATAGGTAATTCACTCCGTGATCCAGAAATCCAAATCCTTGCTGACGGCACCATCGACGTAGCCAGTTGTTCACCTGCAGAATCTTATTCCACCTCCTTGTTCCATGGCCATCCACTGGGAGGATGGAAGAGAAGACCACCTGCGCTCCCAGTTCTTTCACTTTCTTACCTAAGTTTTCAAAGTCACTGCAGATGGTTTCCAGGTCGTTTCTAGCGGTGTCATTTGTCCCCACATGTATTAGCAGGAATGGGTAGTCATCTTTAGGTCTGAAGAGTCCTGATATCCTGTCAGACACATCTTTAATTTTTGCACCTGGAAGACAGCACATTTCTCTTGAGGTTATATCCGGTCTGCAGATAGCGGCCTCTGTTCCTCTCAACAGGGAATCGCCCATGACAACAACTCTCCGTTTCTTCTTCATAACAGTTTTCTTTCTCCATTCAGGAGGACTCTGAGGGCGTACAAGGTTGTTTGTGGGCAAAGTCTTATCCTGATGTATTTCTTCATCGTTCTCCTGTGTAAGAGCCTGGTATTGGTTCCTGAGCAGAATTGGTGCTGACTGCCTCCTGATCCTCCTGCTTCTCTGGGTCACATGCTTCCATTCCTCTGTTTCTTCAGTTGCACTTCGAATTTCTTCTCTTTCTGTACCATGAAGAGATAATTCTGCTCTGTCTAAGAACGCTTCACCTTCCTTAATGGTCTTCAATGTAGATAACCTCTCTTCCAGATTTTGCAACTTTTCCTCCAACAGGGACACAAGCTTGCATTTCTGGCATGTGAAGTTTGGCTTTTCCACTGGTAAGTCTATGAACATGTAGCAAGAAATGCAGCTCACCACATGGCTCCTAGCCTCTTCCATGTTCTTATTGTTCAAGAGATATTCAAGCGGTGAAATATATGCCAAAACTCGCGCGCTGCTTCCCCGGGTTTACTGGTGTCCTCCTTTCAGCTGCAACAGCCAAAATCCAGTGTTCCTTGAGCTCGCGGAGACTCTTCACTTATCCCAGAAGGCACTGGGAATATGCAAATTATCTCCTCGGGACTCCTCCCCTGGTTTACTGATGTCCTCCTTTCAGCTGCAACAGCCAAACTCCAGTGTTCCTTGAGCTCGCGGAGACTCTTCACTTATCCCAGAAGGCACTGGGAATATGCAAATTATCTCCTCGGGACTCCTCCCCTGGTATGATGCTCCATACCCTATATAATGCCCCATAAATAATGAACCCCATATGATGCTCCAGTATATGATGGGTGTTAAGGGCCTGCGGAACGCACCTAATAGATATTAAGGAGAGGTGCGTTCGCAGACCGGGGTCCACCGTGCCGTCAGAGCCTGCTGCTAGTAAGATGGCGTAAATAGGCTGCATGAGCGAACTCTGTTATCCCGCAGAGTCGCAGATGTAAACGCCGTAGCACTATATGGCTATATAAGCGGACTTTGTTAATTCACAGAGCCGCTGTAACAAAACTGTGTCCTGTTAGACTCACAGGGAATACAGATGATTGCTAAGCAGATTGCAGTCTGTAGTCATGCAATCAGAACCCAAGCAGTAATCTCACTGGAGTAGCCGGTATTCTAATGGCGTTTTCAGCCGAGCCCAGAACACGTTGTAAGGTGGTGGTGTTCACACCGTACAGTAACTGAGGCAGTGACCCAAGCAAGTCCAACATAAACAGCTTTTATTCAGCAACTCACGGGTTAAACAGAAAAGTCCTCCGGTACGCAGCCGGGTTAACATCAGTCCATAAACAACGGTTGCCGGGAACAACGGCCGCGCCGGGCCTACAGTCAGGGCCATAAATATTTGGACAGTGACACAATTTTCGCGAGTTGGGCTCTGCATGCCACCACATTGGATTTGAAATGAAACCTCTACAACAGAATTCAAGTGCAGATTGTAACGTTTAATTTGAAGGGTTGAACAAAAATATGTGTTAGAAAATGTAGGAATTGTACACATTTCTTTACAAACACTCCACATTTTAGGAGGTCAAAAGTAATTGGACAAATAAACATAACCCAAACAAAATATTTTTATTTTCAAAATTTTGTGGCAAATCCTTTGGAGGCAATCACTGCCTTAAGTCTGGAACCCATGGACATCACCAAACGCTGGGTTTCCTCCTTCTTAATGCTTTGCCAGGCCTTTACAGCCGCAGCCTTCAGGTCTTGCTTGTTTGTGGGTCTTTCCCTCTTAAGTCTGGATTTGAGCAAGTGAAATGCATGCTCAATTGGGTTAAGATCTGGTGATTGACTTGGCCATTGAAGAATGTTCCACTTTTTTGCACTCATGAACTCCTGTGTAGCTTTGGCTGTATGCTTGGGGTCATTATCCATCTGTACTATGAAGCGCCGTCCAATCAAGTTTGCAGTATTTGGCTGAATCTGGGCTGAAAGTATATCCCGGTACACTTCAGAATTCATCCGGCTACTCTTGTCTGCTGTTATGTCATCAATAAACACAAGTGACCCAGTGCCATTGAAAGCCATGCATGGCCATGCCATCACGTTGCCTCCACCATGTTTTACAGAGGATGTGGTGTGCCTTGGATCATGTGCCGATCCCTTTCTTCTCCAAACTTTTGGCTTCCCATCATTCTGGTACAGGTTGATCTTTGTCTCATCTGTCCATAGAATACTTTTCCAGAACTGAGCTGGCTTCTGGAGGTGTTTTTCAGCAAATTTAACTCTGGCCTGTCTATTTTTGAAATTGATGAATGGTTTGCATCTAGATGTGAACCCTTTGTATTTACTTTCATGGAGTCTTCTCTTTACTGTTGACTTAGAGACAGATACACCTACTTCACTGAGAGTGTTCTGGACTTCAGTTGATGTTGTGAACGGGTTCTTCTTCACCAAAGAAAGTATGCGGCGATCATCCACCACTGTTGTCTTCCGTGGGCTCCCAGGTCTTTTTGGATTGATGAGTTCACCAGTGCTTTCTTTCTTTCTCAGGATGTACCAAATTGTAGATTTTGCCACTTCTAATGTTGTAGCAATTTCTTGGATGGGTTTTTTTCTGTTCTTGCAGCTTAAGGATGGCTTGTTTCACCTGCATGGAGAGCTCCTGTGACCACATGTTTCCTTCACAGCAAAACCTTCCAAATGCAAACACCACACCTCAGATCAACTCCGGCCCTTTCATCTGCTTGAGAATGACATAACAAAGGGATTGCCCACACCTGTCCATGAAATAGCCTTGGAGTCATTTGTCCAATTACTTTTGGTCCCTTTAAAAACAGGGTGGCACATGTTAAGGAGCTGAAACTCCTAAACTCTTCATCCAATTTTAATGTGGATACCCTCAAATGAAAGCTGAAAGTCTGAACTTCAACTGCATCTGATTTGTTTTGTTTCAAATTCATTGTGGTTATGTCTAGAACCAAAATTAGATAAATGTTGTCTCTGTCCAAATATTTATGGACCTAACTGTAACAGAGCCTGACAGGTGCAGAGCCGCGCCAGGTGTGGGTTCAGCTACACACCATCCTGCGTAGCTTTTCTGCTATGCTCCTAGCAGGGTCAAAACATAGAACCACACTAATCCTTAGTGCAGGAGTTTTAAAGACCTGTAGCAAAAGCCACTGGAAAACCCGGGTTGGAGGGAGGAGGCAGCCCCACTGCCTCCTGTGACCTCCTCCAAGAAATGAAGGCCCTGCCGGACTTTACTTAATCTGCCTTAGCCAGTTAGTCTGACCAGGTCACTGCTCACCTTCATTCCTGCATTGCAGCCGCAGCTGTGTGTGTGACTGCAATGCACTCCAATGGTTTTAATAGGTCTCTGTACACATTCTGGGGGAAATATAACGTCCCTCGTAAACGATCCCGGTCACTGCCTCACAACGTGCATAAAATATCCTCACCGGAGGTGCCGGTATTCTAGGGCTTATTTCAGCCAGACCTAACCACATGCATACATGACCACACTGGCGCAAGCACGTAACAGATATGATACTAGCGCGCCGCCGTGCGGTCATGCCCACCTTTTATAGTAGCAGCTACAGGACCTTCCAGAAAAGGACCAATGGGAAAGCTGCTCCAGGACTAAAGCAGCCTCAGGACCTTCCTGGAGGACCAATGGGAGTTGCTGCAGTACCTGACCATGTGACCCCTGATCTCCTATGAGAGATCTTACCCTGAGCATGCTCAGAAGGGAACACACAGGACTTAGTCCCAACTACGTCTGCTTGCCGCTGACCTGCACTGGTGTTCGAGTTCCCGCTGCTGCACAAGGGGAGTCTCAAACCAGTCCTGCTGCGGTCCCCCATTCATCTCCAGCCGCAGTGGAGCCTGCTCAGCAGAGACGTCAGTCCCAGCGTCTTGCCCATTCCAATACTGTGCAGAGACTTGCTGCTGCTTCTCTTGGATCTGCTATTATAGCCAGTGCTGGAGCAGACGTCTTTGGGACGAAGTCCTGCGTTTGCCCTTCTGAGCATGCCCAGGGTAAGATCTCTCATTGGAGATCAGGGGTCACATGTTCAGGTACTGCAGCAGCTCCTATTGGTCCGCCAGGAGGGTCCTGAAATTATATGTGTTTTGGAACAGTTTCTCATTGGTCCTTGTTTCTGGTAGGTCCTGTAGCTGTTACTAAAAAAAGGGTGGCTTGGCTGGGCAGCCATGTGCTAATATCAATCGTTATATGCTTTGCGCTAGTGTGGTCATGTGTGTGTGTGTGTTTAGGGCTCGGCTGAAATAAGCCCCTAGAATATTGACTTAATCGGTGAGAGATTGGTATGCTAGCTGGTCAGGGTCGGTGTCCTAGATGCCCTAGAATACCGGCATAACCGGTGAGGAGTTTGATTGCCGTATTCAGGGCCTGGCGTTCAGACGCCATAGATTGCGGGTGACTCCCGCGAGGACATTAGCGCATGATCACGTTCTATGTTCGCTTAGCAGTCAACTGTGTACCTGGGTGCCTGACAGGACACAGAAGTTTGTCTCAGCGGCTCTGTGACGTAACAGGGTTCGCTTTCAACGCTAGACAGCGCCCTAGCGTGTTTATTTTGCGACTCAGTGGTGTTAAGTGAGTTCGCACACATTGCCATATAGCGCTGCGGCACTCCTTATAGCGGCTCTGTCCTCATAGCTAGACTGGTCGGATAAAGTTCTCATTCCAGTCTACTGGCGAGGACTGGCTGACCATGTTAAAGACGCTTTGGCTACCAGGGAGATTCCTGCCACACTGGAAAAGCTTATCTCCATATCTACCTGCATCGACCTCCGTTTTCACGAGCGGAGGTTGGAGCGGGCCCAGTGTAGGCAGAGGATTCGGTTGGCTCCCACCTTTTCCAAACCTCTTGAATCCCCCGATCTGGCATCCAAACCCTAAAAGGCCACAGAGGTTCCTCGTGCAGGAACTAAGTCTCGAGCCGTCCGAGTATCTGTGGTCTGTAACCTTTGTCAGCAGACAGGACACTATGCCAACAAATGTTCACAGCGATCGGGGAAGCGATCGTGTCTAGTGGCCCTGGAGGAGGTTCACTAGACACAGCGGCATTTTCCTCCAAGATGACATTTAAAGGGACAGTCACTGTAGACTCTTCCACACTAACAGTCGAGCTTTGTGTGGACTCAGGAGCAGAGGGGAATTTCATGTCATCCACCTTTGCTCGTCGCCACGCAATACATCTGGTAGCGCTCGACAAACCAGTGACTGTCCGGGTAGTGAATGGGTTGACATTGCCCTCGCCAATTACACATCAGATTGTCCCTCTTACTTTGTGTGTACCCCTTTCCCATCAGGAAATTATTTCCCTTCTCGTCCTTCCCGAGGGAATAGACGAAATCCTACTGGGAGTACCCTGGCTCTGCTCCCACTTCCCTCATATTGAGTGGACCTCCGGTAGGATACTGGGTTGGAGTGAGTCATGTAAGGACAGATGTGTCAGGGAGTGCATTCAGGTTACCACTACAGAGATACCCGCAGATCTTTCTCCTCTTCCCAAGTGTTATCAGTCATATGCAGACGTGTTTTCTAAAAAGGCTGCGGAGACTCTGCCGCCCCATCTTCCCTACGACGGTCCTATTGACCTCTTGCCTGGAGCAGAACCTCCTCGGGGAAGGGTCTATCCCCTCTCTCTTCCTGAGACGGAGGCTATGTCTCAATATATCCAGGAGAATCTGGCAAGAGGGTTCATTAGGAAGTCGGTGTCACCAGCAGGAGCAGGGTTCTTCTTCGTGCAAAAGAAGAGTGGAGAATTACGTCTGTGTATAGATTACAGAGGTCTTAACGCCATCACCGTTAAAAATAAGTACCCATTGCCCCTGATCTCTGAGCTCTTTGATAGGCTCCGGGGAGCAAGGGTATTTACTAAATTAGATCTGTGTGGTGCTTATAACCTGATTCGCATCCGTGAGGGGGACGAATGGAAGACGGCTTTTAATACCAGGGATGGGCATTATGAATACCTGGTGATGCCCTTCGGGCTCTGTAATGCCCCAGCCGTTTTCCAAGACTTTGTCAATGATATCTTCCGGGATATGCTTTCCACCTCTGTAGTAGTCTATCTGGATGATATTCTCATCTTTTCTCCAGATATTGACTCTCACCGAAGGGATGTCTGCAAAGTCTTCGACCTGTTACGGGCGAACTCCCTCTATGCAAAGTTGGAGAAATGCATGTTTGACCTGGAGTCTTTACCTTTCCTGGGCTATATCATCTCCGCCCAGGGATTGGCTATGGATCCTGCCAAACTACAGGCTGTGATGGATTGGCAAGAACCCCATTCTCTTAAAGTGGTGCAGCGCTTTATGGGGTTCATTAATTACTATCGCCAATTCATTCCCCACTTCTCCACTTTTGTAGCTCCCTTGGTAGCCCTCACCAAGAAGGTAGCCAATCCCAAATTGTGGTCAGAGGAGGTCTCCAAGGCCTTTACTTCAATTAAGTCCCATTTTGCTAGCGCTCCCATCTTACGTCGCCCCGAGATTGATAAGCCTTTTTTATTGGAGGTCGATGCCTCGTCCATTGGTGCTGGAGCAGTCCTTTTTCAAAAGGATGCTCAAGGTCAGAAAATCCTTGTTTCTTCTTTTCCAAGACCTTCACACCAGCGGAGAGGAATTATTCCATTGGGGATAGGGAGTTGCTAGCCATGAAGTTGGCCTTTTCCGAGTGGAGACATTTCCTGGAGGGGGCTCGCTTTCCCTTTCAAGTTTTCACTGACCACAAAAATTTGGTCTATTTACAGACCGCCCAGCGGCTAAATTCTCGTCAGGCCAGATGGTCCCTGTTCTTCTCCCGGTTTCATTTTACCCTCCATTTCCTCTCCGGTTAGAAGAACATTCGGGCCGATGCTCTTTCTCGCTCCGTGGTGTCCTCTGAGGAGGTGGAGGAGGATCCTCGGTTGATTGTCCCCACAGAGAGCCTAAGAACTGTGGCCCCGGTTTCGCTTGAATCTGTGCCTCCGGGCAAGACTTTTGTGCCCACCAATTTGCGACCGGAGGTACTCTCTTGGGCACATTTGTCCAGGGTGGGTGGACATTTTGGGGCAAAAAGCACATCTGAGTTGCTGGCGAGGACATACTGGTGGCCACATATGGTCCGTGACGTCAGGGAATACCTTGATGCGTGCGTCTCCTGCGCCAAGAATAAGTCCCCTCGACAATGGCCAGCTGGGCTACTTTTCCCTTTGCCGGTGGCAGACAGGCCTTGGGAGATGGTCGGGATGGATTTTGTGGTGGGCTTACCCAAGTCTCGGTGTAAGGTTCTGTGTACATGTTCCTGAAACTCAGTTTGTTCGTCAGCCATTTTACTTTCTGTCTTGCTGCAGCTATCTTGCCCTCAGTCAAAATGGAGTTTCCAGCTTGCATGTTCCCGCCCTGATTCTCTCCTTTTGCTTCTTAAGCAGCCACAGCTGAGCAATCAGTGCTTCAGAATCTAGCCTGCAGTGAACCTGTGACCTGACTCCTAAAGCCTTGGACCTTGTACTCCAGCTATTCCTACTGAGGAACTCTGAAGCACTTGTGGACTCTGAACCCTGCTCTTTGAAAGACCCACGTTTGCATGGACTTACGGTAACAGAGAAGAAGATCCTGAACCTGTTGTGGAGAGTGATTGCTGAGCTTAGATTACTCTGGCCTGCTGTGTCTCCTGCTTCTGTGTCTGCAAACTGTGTGACTATTTTTGCCAACTTGTATGAAGTAATACAAGACTTTCTATATCAAACCTGTGTCTCATGTATTTTCATCGCACCCAAGCACAAGACGCTATATGAACTGTACTACATACATTACAAGATTCTGAAGCCAAAACGTTAGTGTCTGCTGGGTCTGGAAAGGCTGTGTCTGCTGTAACTGTGGATATTGGATGTCCGGTTGTACTTTCTGTGATGACAGTGGTTGTGACTTCTCACAACCATTTCAGGTGAGCAATTCCCTTAAGTGTTTTTTTTTTCTGCAGTGTTACCACAGGTAAACACTATTGTTTTTTTTTTTTTTTTCTTTTCTCTTTTTTGTCTGCTGTAACTGTGGATATCAGATGTCCGGGTGAACTTTCTGTGATGATAGTGGTTGTGACTTCTCACAACCATTCCAGGTGAGCAGTTCCCTTAATTTTTTTTTTCTCTCTGCAGTGTTACCACAGGTAAACACTATTGTTTTTTTTTTTCTCCTCTCCTCTTCTTCCAGTACTCCTGTCTTAAAAGATCTGGAAAATGGAGGCCCGCCTAAAGGAACTTGCGGAGTGACTGATCATAGAATCATAGAATCATAGAATGGTAGAGTTGGAAGGGACCTCCTGGGCCTTCTGGTCCAACCCCCTGCTCAAAGCAGGATTCTCTAAATCATCCCAGACAGATGTCTATCCAGCCTCTGTTTGAAGACTTCCATTGAAGGAGAACTCACCACCTCTTGTGGCAGCCTGTTCCACTCATTGATCACCCTAACTGTCAAAAAGTTTTTTCTAATATCTAATCTGTGTCTCCTCCCATTCAGTTTCATCCCATTGCTTCTAGTCTTTCCTTGTGCAAATGAGAATAAAGATGATCCTTCTACAATGTGACAGCCCTTGAGATATTTGTAGACAGCTATTAAGTCTCCTCTCAGTCTTCTTTTTTGCAAGCTAAACATTCCCAAATCCTGCAACCGTTCCTCATAGGACATGGTTTGCAGACTGGTCACCATTCTGGTGGCTCTTCTCTGAACTTGCTCCAGTTTGTTGATGTCTTTTTTAAAATGTGGTGCCCAAAACTGGACACAGTATTCCAGATGAGGTCTGACCAAAGAGGAGTAGAGGGCAATAATGACCTCACGTGATCTAGACTGTATGCTTCTGTTGATACATCCTAGAATTGCATTTGCCTTTTTTGCTGCTGCATCACACTGTTGACTCATGTTAAGTCTGTGATCAATTAGTATACCCAAGTCTTTTTCACATGTGCTGTTACTTAGCCCTATTCCTCCCATTTTGTATATGCTTTTTTCATTTTTATTGCCCAGATGTAGTACTTTGCATTTTTCCCTGTTAAAATCCATTCTGTTAGTTGCTGCCCACTGCTCCAGTTTATGTATATCTTTTTGAATCCTCTCTCTCTCTTCTCTAGTATTAGCTACCCCTCCTAGCTTTGTGTCATCAGCAAATTTGATCAGTTTACCCTCAATTCCTTCATCTAAATCATTGATAAAGATGTTGAACAATACAGGGCCCAAAACAGAGCCTTGTGGTACCCCACTTGAGACATTCTTCCAACTGGATGTGCAGCCATTTACAACCACTCTTTGGGTCCGATCACTAAGCCAGTTATGAATCCACCTAACAGTTGCCTTGTCCATTCCATACTTAGTCATTTTTTCAATAAGGATTGTGTGAGATACTTTGTCAAATGCTTTGCTGAAGTCAAGATATACTATATCTACAGCATTTCCCTGATCCACCCAGTCAGTGATTCTGTCATAGAAGGAAATTAAGTTAGTCTGACATGACTTATTAGTTACAAACCCATGCTGACTCTGTTTAATCACTTCATTCTTATCCAGGTACTTGCATACATGTTCTTTAATAATTTGTTCAAAGATCTTTCCTGGTATAGAAGTCAGACTCACCGGCCTGTAGTTCCCTGGGTCCACCTTCTTCCCCTTTTTGAAGATAGGAACAACATTTGCTCTTCTCCAGTCTTCTGGGACTTCTCCTGTTCTCCAAGAATTTTCAAAGATTATGGACAGTGGTTCAAGAATTTCTTCTGCTATCTCCTTCAGTACCCTGGGGTGTAATTCATCTGGACCTGGAGACTTGAATTCATTCATGTTAGCTAAGTGTTTCCTCACTGTCTTTCTGTTTATAGATATCCTGGATTCTTCTATTCCTTTAATAGGACAGTGAAGATCAGTTGATGTTACATTTCCTTTCTGAGAGAAAACAGATGCAAAATAGGAATTTAAAAGTTCAGCCTTCTCAACATCCTGACTTACCATTTCATCATTTTCATCCTGTAAAAATCCTATAGCATCTTTGACTTTTCTTTTACTTTTGACGTATCCCCAAAATCCTTTTTTGTTGCTTTTGACGTCACTTGCAAGCCTTAATTCATTGTCAGCTTTAGATAATCTGATTTGTGCCCTGCAGGTTCTGCAGACGGCATTATATTCTTCTTTAGATATGCCTCCCTCTTTCCATTTGATAAACATTTCTTTCTTCCTTTTTAGCATGTGTTTAAGTTCTA
>JARQOD010000001.1:577177589-577335782 GCA_033576555.1 Oophaga sylvatica
TCCCCCCCCAAAACCCCCCCCGGGAAAAATTTTTTTTTTTTTTTTTCCCCCCGAAAAAAAAGGGGGGGGGTTTTTAATTTTTAAAAAAAATTTTTTTTTTTTTAAAAAAAAAGGGAAAAAACCCCTTTTTTTTAAAAAATTTTCCCCCCCCAAAAAAAGGGAGGGAAAGGGAAAAAAAAAAAGGGGGCCCCAAAAGGGAAAAACCCCCCCCGTTTGGCCCCTTTGGGTTTTAAGGGGGAAATTTTGGGGGGGTTTTTTGGGCCCCAAAAAACCCCCCCTTTTTTTTAAAAAAAAAAAAAAAACCCCCCCCCAAAAAACCCCCCCCGGGGGGGGGGGGCCCCCCCGGGTTTTTTTTCCCCGGGGCCCCTTTTTTTTAAAAATTTGGGCCTTTTTCCCGGCCCGGGGGGGGGAAAATTTTTCCCCTTAACAAAAAAGGGGGGGCCCCCCCCCCGGGGAAAAAACCCCGGGGGGGGCCCCCCTTTTTTTTAAGGGGAAACCTTTTTTTAACCCCCCCCCCCCCCCCAAAAAAAAAAAGGGGGTTTAAACCCCCCAAAATTTTTTTTTGGGGGGAAACCCTTTAAATTTAAAGGGGGGGCCGGGGCCCCCGGGGCCCCAAAAAAGGGGGGGGGTTTTTTTTTGGGGGGGGTTTTTCAAAATTTTTTTTTAAAAAAAAAAATTTTTGGGGCCCCAAAAAAAAAAAAAAAAATTTTTCCCTTTTTTAAAGGGGGGTTTTTTTGGTTTTTTAAAAAGGGGGAAAAAAAAAGGGAAAAAAAAAAAACCTGGCTGGGGAAAATTTTTTAAATTTTAAATTTTTTAAACCCAAAAAGGGCCAAAAAAAAAATTTTTTTCCCCCAAAAAGGGTTTTAAAATTTTTTTTCCCCGGGGGGGGGGGGGGGGGAAAAATTTTCCCCCTTGGGGGGTTAAATTTTCCCCCCGGGGGGGGGGGGGGGGGGGAAAAAAAAACGAAAATTTTTGGGGGGAAACCCCCTTTTAAAATTTTTTTTTTTTGGGGTAAAAAAAAAAAATTTTAAATTTCCCCTTTTTATTTTTTTTCCCCCCAAAAAAAAATTTTTAAAAATTTTTTTAAAAAAAAAATTTTTTTTTTTAAAAGGGTTTTTTTAAAAAAAAACCCAAAAAAAAAAAAAATTTTGGGGGTTTTTTGGGAAAAGGAAAAAATTTTTTTTAAAAAAATTTTCCCCGGGGGGGGTTTTTGGGGGAAATTTTAAACCCCCCTTTTTTTTTTTTTTTTCCCCCGGGGGGGAAAAAAACCTTTCCCCCCCCGGTATTTAAATTTTTTTTCCCCAAAAAGGTTTTTTTTGGGGGTTTTTCCCCCAAAAAAAAAAAAGTAAAAAAAAAAATTTTTTTTTTTTAAAAAAAAAATTTTTTTTTAAAAATTTTTTTTTTAAAGGGTAAAGGAAAAGGAAAATTTGTTTTTTTCCCGGGTTTTTTGGGGGGGAAAAGGGGGTTTTTAAAGGGGGGGAATTTTTTTTTTTTAAAAAAAAAGGCCCCCCCCCTTTAAATTTGGGGGGGGGTTTTTTAAAAAATTTAAAAAAAAAGGGGAAAAATGGGGGGGCCCTTTTTTTTAAAAAAATTTCCCCCTTTTTTTTTTTTAAAAAAAAAAATTTTTTTTCCCCCTTTTTTTTTTTAAAAAAAAAAAAAAAATTTTCCAAAAATTTTTTTTTTTCCCGGAAAAGGGGGGGGGGGAAAAAAAAAACCCCCCCCCCTTTCCCTTTTAAGGGGGGGAAAAAAATTGGCCCCCCCCCCCCCCTTTTTTTTCCCCCGGCCCCCCCTTCCCCCCCCCCCAAAAAACCCCCCCCCCAAAAAAAAAAAAAACCCCCCCCCCCCCCAAAACCCTAAAAAATTTTTAAACCCGGGAAAAAATTTCCCCCCCCCCCAAAAAAAAAATTTTAATTTTTTTTTTTTTTTTAAAAGGGGGGGGGGGGAAAAAAAAATTTTTTAAAGGGGGTTTTTTTAAAAAGGGAAAAATTTTTTTTTTTAAAAAAATTTTTTTTTTTTTTCCCCAAAATTTTTTTTTTTCCCCGGGGGGGAAAACCTTTTTTTTTTAAAAAAAATTTTTTTTTTTGGGAAAATTTTTTTGTTTCCCCCCCCCTTTTTTTTTAAAGCCCCCCCTTTTTTTTTTGGGGGGTTTGTTTTTTTTTAAAATTTTTTTTTGGGAACAAAAAGGGCCCCCTTTTAAAAAATTTTTTTTTTTTTTTTTTTTTTTTTTTTTCCCCCCCTTTTTTCCTTTTTTTTTAAACCCCCCTTTGGGGAAAAAGGGGGGGCCCCTTTTTTAAGGGTTTTTTTTCCCCCCTTTTTTTTTTTTTTTGGGGGGGAAAAAAAGTTTTTTTTTTTTTT
Source organism: Oophaga sylvatica (assembly GCA_033576555.1). Lineage (NCBI taxonomy): Eukaryota > Metazoa > Chordata > Amphibia > Anura > Dendrobatidae > Oophaga > Oophaga sylvatica. Next base: position 577,179,945 of record JARQOD010000001.1, read on the forward strand.
GGGGGGTTTTTTTGGGGGGGGGGTTTTGGGGGGTTTTCAAAGGAAAAAAATTTTTTTTTTTTAATTTTTCCGGAAAAATTTTTTGGGGTTTTTTTTTTTTTTTTTTTATTTTTTTTTTTTTTTGGGGGGGTTTTTTTAAAAAAGGGGGGGCCCCCCTTTTTCCCTTTTTTCCCCAAGCGGGGGGGAAAAAAGGATTTGGGGGAAAAAAGGGGGGAAAAAAAAATTTTTTTTCCCTAACTAAGGGGTGATAAAGGGGGGTTTGATTTACTATTATAGCGGGTTTTTATTATTGGCAGTTGTCACGCTAAAGACGTTTTTATTGCAAAAAAACACTTGTAGTGTTTTTGCATCACCACATCTTGAGAGCTTCTAATTTTTGCATATTTTGGCCAACAGAGTCTTGTGAGGTTTTATTTTTGCGGGACGAGGATGACATTTTTATGGTTACCATTTTATGACCACGTGAATTTTTTGATCCCTTTGCTATTTTGATTTTGGATGGTTAGAATGAACAAAAATCAGCATTTCTTGAATTTTCTTTTGGAGGGTGTTTATTACAGTTCCGCGTGTCGGTAAATGATAAAGCAGTTTATTCTTCGGGTCAGTACGATTACGGCGATACCTCATTTATATAATTTTTATTATGTTTTTGGCCGCTATTTAGAATAAAAAAACTATTTTATATAAAAAATTATTATTTTTGCATCGCTTTATTCTGCTAGCTATAACTTTTTTTAATTTTTCACTGATGATGCTGTATGATGGCTGTTTTTTGAGGGACAGATGCGTTTTCAGCGGTACCCTATTTATTATGTCGGGTCTTTTTGAATTGCGTGTATTTCACTTTTTGTTCAGGGTATGATGATAAAAGCATTGATTTTTTTTGCTTCGGTTTTTTTTTTAAGGGGTTCAACTAAAGGGGTTAATAGTGGGACGTTTATAGGAGGGGTCGTTACGGACACGGCAATACCAAATATGTGTACTTTTATGTTTTGTTTAATTTATTTACAGGAAAAAATTATTTTATTGGGGAATATTTTTTTGTTAATGATTTTTTTTTATCCACTTTTTATTTTTTTACTTTTTTACTTTTGTCCCGGGTGGGACATCACTTATTTAACAGAGCGCCTGGTGTGACAGTGTGCACAGACTGTCTGTCACACCAGCGATTGTTAAAATAATGTGATGTCAACCTGGGACAAAGTAAAAGTAAAAAAAATAAAAATGGATATAAAAAAAATCATAAAAATATAAAAGAAAAAAAAAATATTCCCCAATAATTATTTTTTGCCTGTAAATAAATTAAACAAAACAATAAAAGTACACATATTTGGTATTGCCGTGTCCGTAACGACCCCCCCTATAAAACTGTCCCACTAGTTAACCCTTTAGTGAACCCCTTAAAAAAAAAACGAAGCAAAAAAATCAATGCTTTATCATCATACCGCTGAACAAAAAGTGAAATAACACGCAATCAAAAAGACCGACATAAATAAATATGGTACCGCTGAAAACGTCATCTTGTCCCGCAAAAAACGAGCCATCATACAGCATCATCAGTGAAAAAATAAAAAAGTTATAGCTAGCAGAATAAAGCGATGCAAAAATAATAATTTTTTATATAAAATAGTTTTTATTCTATAAAAGCGCCAAAACATAAAAAAATGATATAAATGAGGTATCGCCGTAATCGTACTGACCCGAAGAATAAAACTGCTTTATCAATTTTACCACACGCGGAACGGTATAAACACCTCTCCCAAAAGAAATTCATGAAATGCTGATTTTTGTTCATTCTAACCTCCCAAAAATCAAAATAAAAAGGGATCAAAAAATGTCACGTGGTCATAAATGGTACCAATAAAAATGTCTCCTCGTCCCGCAAAAAATAAAACCTCACATGACTCTGTGGGCCAAAATATGCAAAAATTATAGCTCTCAAAATGTGGTGATGCAAAAAACTATTTTTTTGCAATAAAAAGCGTCTTTTAGCGTGACAGCTGCCAATAATAAAAACCCGCTATAAATAGTAAATCAAACCCCCCTTTATCACCCCCTTAGTTAGGGAAAAATATTAAAATTAAAAAAATGTATTTATTTCCATTTTCCTGTTAGGGTTAGGGTTGCGGCTAAAGTTAGGGTTAGGGTTGGCGCTAACGTTAGGATTAGGGTTAGGGTTGGGATTACGGTTAGGGGTGTGTTAGGGTTAGGTTTGTGGTTTGGGTTGGGACTAGGGTTAGGGGTGTGTTGGGGTTAGGGTTGGAGTTAGAATTGGGGGGGTCCGGCTGTTTAGGCACATCAGGGGCTCTCCAAATGTGACATGGCGTCTGATCTCAATTCCAGCCAATTCTGCGTTGAAAAAGTCAAACGGTGCTCCTTCACTTCTGAGCTCTGCCATGCGCCCAAGCAGTAGTTTACCCCCGCATATGGGGTATCAGCGTACTCTGGACCACAAGAGTTATTGTGCAATTTGTCCTATTTCTTCTGTTACCCTTGGGAAAATAAAAAACTGGGGGCGACAAAATCATTTTTGTAAAAAAAAAATGATTTTTTTGTTTTTACAGCTGTATGTTATAAAACTTCTGTGAAGCACTTGGGGCTTCATAGCGCTCACCACACTTCTAGATAAGTTCCTTGTGGGGTCCACAAGTTCCACTGTTTAGGCGCATCAGGGGCTCTCCAAATGCGACATGACGCCCCCAGACCTTTCCATCAAATTCTGCAATCCAAAACATCACTACTTCCCTTCCGAGCCCAGACGTGCACCCATACAGTCGTTTTCTCTCCATATTGGGTATCAGCGTACTCAGGACAAATTGGACAACAAATTTTGGGGTCCAATTTCTCCTGTTACCCTTGTGAAAATAAAATATTGGGGGCGAAAAAATCATTTTTGTAAAAAAAAAAAGGATTTTTTATTTTTACGGCTGTACGTTAGAAACTTCTGTGAAGCACTTCGGGGTTCAAAGTGCTCACCACACATCTAGATAAGTTCCTTGTGGGGTCTATTTTCCAAAATGGGGTCACTTGTGGGGGGTTTCCACTGTTTAGGCGCATCAGGGGCTCTCCAAACGCGACATGACGCCCCCAGACCATTCCATCAAAGTCTGCAATCCAAAACGTCACTACTTCCCTTCCAAGCCCCAACGTGCGCCCATACAGTAGTTTACTCCCACATATTTGGTATGAGCATACTCAGGACAAATTGGACAACAACTTTTGGGGTCCAATTTCTCCTGTTACCCTTGTGAAAATAAAATATTGGGGGCGAAAAAAATCATTTTTGTAAAAAAAAGAGAGATTTTTTATTTTACGGCTGTACGTTATAAACTTCTGTGAAGCACTTTGGGGTTCAAAGTGCTCACCACACATCTAGATAAGTTCCTTGAGGGGTCTAGTTTCCAAAATGGTGTCATTTGTGGGGGGTTTCCACTGTTTAGGCAGATCAGAAGCTCTCCAAACACGACATGGCATCCAGCCAATTCTGCGTTGAAAAAGTCAAACGGCGCTCCTTCCCTTCCAAACTCTGCCATGCACCCAAACAGTGGTTTACCCCCACATATGGGGTATCAGCGTACTCAGGACAAATTGCACAATAACTTTTGGAGTCTTGTTACCCTTGGGAAAATAAAAATTGGGGTGAAAAGATCAATTTTGTGGAAAAAATAAGATTTTTTAATTTTATGGCTCTACTGTCACGGGTGTGTCGCCACGAAGATCGTCGCGATTACACAACCTGACTTCTCGCAGCTGAGTTTTTGGTGCTTGGTGTTTTTCGGCAGTGAGGGAGTTAATTCTCTCTCTCTGTGCTAGACGAGGCCCAGCCTCGCCCAGCTGCAGTTAATGCTGCAGTAATGAGATTCCTTTTCTATACTGGACCACATTGGGAGCCTTTGAAGGACTAGTATTTTTCTTTGGAGTTTATTTCTTGTTCCAGAATCCCTCGTTGGATGGTAATGGTCAGGTATTTGGAAACTGGGTCCCAGGTTCATCGGGCCATACAGGATCAGTTCTATAATTAATCCGGTGGCATTCCGTCTTGACCTCCCCCCTACGTTTAAAATTCACAACGTGTTCCACAGATCTTTGCTTAAGAGGTATGTGGCGCCAGTGATACCGTCACCTTTACCTCCTCCTCCTGTGGTGGTCAATGGTAACTTGGAGTTTCAGGTGTCGAAAATCATCGATTCACGTCTTAACCGCCGATCCCTTCAGTACCTGGTTCATTGGAAGGGGTATGGTCCTGAGGAGAGGACGTGGGTTCCTGCGTCGGATATTAATGCAGACCGATTAATTCGGGCCTTCCACACGACTCACCCGGATAAACCTGGCTCTGAGGGTCCGGAGGCCCATCGTAGAAGGAGGGTACTGTCACGGGTGTGTCGCCACGAAGATCGTCGCGATTACACAACCTGACTTCTCGCAGGTGAGTTTTTGGTGATTGGTGTTTTTCGGCAGTGAGGGAGTTAATTCTCTCTCTCTCTCTGTGCTAGACGAGGCCCAGCCTCGCCCAGCTGCAGTTAATGCTACAGTAATGAGATTCCTTCAAATACCTGCCGGTCTGCTAGGAATGTGTCGGTGAAAGCAGACCAGCAGAGCGGATCTTGGTATTGTGAAGTCTGAAGTGAAGAGTACCTGGTGTGGTTTTTTCCCCTCCTCGCTTTATCATTCATCTCCGTACCCGTTGGTGTTGTTGTGGAGTGAGTTTTGTATGCAAGGTGGATTTTAGTTTACCCCTTGTACTGTCTCGTTCGTCTATTACTGTGTTTAGGCATATATCTTCCAGTCCCCTGTGGTTGTGATCGGGTTCCTTCTCAGGACTAGATTACTGAGGGTCAGAGATTTGCAGGAGATAGGGTTACGCTGGCGGCCTGGACCTTTGTACCATCAACAGTACCTCCAGGTAGAGGGATTAGTCAGGGCCCCTGCTTAGGGTCAGCATAGACCCCGGACCTCCTGTATGCAGTGACAGCGTGACATCTACGTTATAAACTTGTGTGAAGCACTTGGGGGTTCAAATTGCTCACCAAAGATCTAGATAAGTTCCTTAGGGGGTCTAGTTTCCCAAATGGCATCACTTGTGGGGGATTTCCACTGTTTAGGCACATCTGGGGCTCTCCAAATGCAACATGGAGTCCAATCTCAATTCCAGCCAATTTTGGTTGGAAAAAGTCAAATGGTGCTCCTTCCATTCCGAGCTCTGCCATGCGCCCAAACAGTAGTTCCCCCCCACATATGGGGTATCAGCGTACTCAGGACAAATTGGACAACAAATTTTGTGGTCCAATTTCTCCTGTTACCCTTGGGAAAATAAAAAATTAGTGACTAAGAGATAATTTTTGTGGGAAAAAAAAAGGATTTTTTATTTTCATGCCGGGCATTATAAACTTGTGTGAAGCACTTGGGGGTTCAAAGTGCTCACCAAAGATCTAGATAAGTTCCTTCGGGGGTATAGCTTCCAAAATGGGGTCAGTTGTGGGGGGTTTCCACTGTTTAGGCTCATCTGGGGGACTACAAACGGAACATGACCCCATCAATGTTTGCATTTCAAAACGTTACTGCTTCCTTTCCAAGCCCTGCCGTGTGCCCAAACAGTTCCCCCCCCCCACATTTGGGGTATCAGCGTACTCAGGACAAATTGGACAACAACTTTTGGGGTCCAATTTCCTTGGGAAAAATCAAAAATTTGGGACTAAAAAATCATTTTTGTGGAAATTTTTTTTTTTTTTTTTCACACCCAGGCATTATAAACTTTTGTGAAACACTTTGGGGTTCAAAGTGCTCACAACAGATCTAGATAAGTTCCTTAGGGGGTCTAGTTTCCAAAATGGTGTCACTTGTGGGGGGTTTCCACTGTTTAGGCGTATCAGGGGCTCTCCAAATGCGACATGGCGTCCGATCTCAATTCCAGCCAATTTTAGTTTGAAAAAGTCAAACGGCGCTCCTTCCCTTACGAGCTCTGCCGTGTGCCCAAACAGTGGTTTTCCCCCACATATGGGGTATTGGCGTACTCAGGAGAAATTGCGCAACAACTTTATCTGCCCATTTTCTCCTTTTACCCTTGTGAAAATAAAAAAAAGTTTGTAAAAGATCATTTTTGTGGCTAAAAAGTTAAATATTAATTTTTTCCTTCCACGTTGCTTCAGCTCCTGTGAAGCACCTGAAGGGTTATTAAACTTCTTGAATGTGGTTTTGAGTACCTTGAGGGGTACAGTTTTTAGAATGGTGTCACTTTTGGGAATTTTCTGCTATATAGACCCGTCAAAGTGACTTCAAATGTGAGGTGGTCCCTAAAAAAAATGTCAACTTTTAAGCCTTATAATTTCCTAACAAAAAAAAATTTTGGTTCCAAAATTGTGCTGATGTAAAATAGACATGTGGGAAATATTATTTCTTAACTATTTTGTGTGACATATTTCTCTGTTTTAAGGGAAAAAAAATTCAAAGTTTGAAAATTGCAAAATTTTCAAAATTTTCGCCATATTTGCGTTTTTTTCAAAAATAAACGCAAGTTATATCGAAGAAATTTTACCACTAACGTGAAGTACAATATGTCACGAGAAAACATTCTCAGAATCGCGAAGATCCGTTGAAGCGTTCCAGAGTTATAACCTCATAAAGAGACAGTGGTCAGAATTGTAAAAATTGGCCCGGTCATTAACGTGCAAACCACCCTTGGGGGTGAAGGGGTTAATGGAAGATTCCACATGGGGTATTGGGATATGGGGTATTTCTACATTCAGAAGAAATAGTGGTACAAAGTGTGGTGCTATTTTTATCCATTTCCCAGTGTGAAAATGTAGAATCTGGGGCTAAAACAAAATTTTGGTGGTAAAAATGTAATTTTTTTTGTCACTGTCCAATGATATAAAATTCTGTAATCCACCTGTGATGTCAATATGATCACTGCATCCCTAGATGAATTAAATGAGAGGTACAGCTGTTTCACACTTTTTTGTAAAGTGTAATGTACAGACCAAAAGTTTGGACACACCTTCTCATTCAAAGATTTCTCTGTATTTTCATGACTATGAAAATTGTAGAATCACACTGAAGGCATCAAAACTATGAGTCAACACATGTGGAATTATACATTACACTTTACAAAAAAGTGTGAAACAACTGAAAATATGTCTTATATTCTAGGTTCTTCAAAGTAGCCACCTTTTGTTTTGATTACTGCTTTGCACGCAGAAAAGGTGAACGGATGGACTCAACCTGGACCTCTGTGCCTGGTTCCCACCGTGAAGCATGGAGGAGGTGGTGTGATGGTGTGGGGGTGCTTTGCTGGTGACACTGTTGAGGATTTATTCAAAATTGAAGGCATAGTGAACCAGCATGGCTACCACAGCATCTTGCAGAGGCATGCTATTCCATCCGGTTTGCGTTTAGTTGGACCATCATTTATTTTTCAACAGGACAATGACCCCAAACACACCTCCAGACTGTGTAAGGGCTATTTGACCAAGAAGGAGAGTGTTGGGGTGCTACGCCAGATGACCTGGCCTCCACAGTCACCAGACCTGAACCCAATCGAGATGTTTTGGGGTGAGCTGGACCGCTCACCGCTTCAATTTTAAATAATCCCCAACAGTGTCACCAGCAAAGCACCCCCACACCTTAACACCACCTCCTCCATGCTTTACGGTGGGAACTAGGCATGGAGAGTCCATCCGTTCACCTTTTCTGCGTGCAAAGCAGTAATCAAAGCTAAAGGTGGCTACTTTGAAGAACCTAGAATATAAGACATATTTTCAGTTGTTTCACACTTTTTTGTAAAGTGTAATGTATAATTCCACATGTGTTAATTCATAGTTTTGATGCCTTCAGTGTGATTCTGTAATTTTCATAGTCATGAAAATACAGTAAAATCTTTGAATGAGAAGGTGTATCCAAACTTGTGGTCTGTACTGTATATATATATATATATAAATATATATACTGTATATATATAATATATATAAAACCTACTGTCTCCTTCCCACGATCCTGTAGAATGTAAGCCCGCAAGGGCAGGGTCCTCTCTCCCCTCTATATCAGTCTGTGACTGTTAGTTTGTTTACTGTAAGTGATATCTGTAATTTGTATGTAACCCCTTCTCATGTATAGCACCATGGAATTAATGGTGCTATTTAAATAAATATTATAATAATAAATATATAAATATATATATATATTATATATATATATATATATAGATATCTATATATATATATATATATAGATATCTATATATATATATATATATATATATATATATACAGTATATAGCCTACAATTCAAAAGAAATGTCCTTTTTAGAGATCATTTCAGGAGAATTAACTGTTAACAATAAAAGTAATTTTGACCAGGGGTGCCGAAAATTTACATGCCATTGTGTCTGTCCATATGCTACCTTATCAAATGAGGCTGCTGTGACTCACTTCCTGGTTACCTCCTGTTACACCTGTATCAAGCACTATATAAACAACTGCTTCCACTTCTATGCTGCCTCCGGAAAAAGTGATGCAAAATGAGTGTCAGCCTTAAAAATATAATGCATACTTGCACCATATAATTGTTTTTTTTACAAATTTTTATGGATGCATTGATGCCCCGGATAAAGCTCAAGCGAAACGTGCATTGGGTGTGCTCCGGTTGTTAGGTTTGTTCTGTATTTGAAACATGGCTTTATGCCCTTAGTTGTTAACTTTGGCTGCTGGGATGTTCATAATCTGCATAGACTCACCTGATTTACATACCAGGTTTGTCTTCATGTGACCACTTAATTTCTATTTTCATTAATATTTGTTGTATTTAAAAGATTTCCCAGACCCACGTCTATTTATCACAGGATACTGAAACTGCACATGTGTAATGATTTAAGTCTCTATAGATTACGTGCCAATTTGCATCTCAGAACTGATAACGGTCTTGATTTTACAGGTGCTGAGGTGGTTGGTGTAAGGTTTGATAATGGACCCAGTGGAATACAGAGCAGTCATCAAGTTCCTTTACTTGAAAGGCCGCACACCAATGGAGACATTCGATGAGATGAAAGAGGTTTATGGTGATGATTCCCCATCATATGATGTAGTCAAGAAATGGCATCTTCAATTCAAATGTGGTTGGACTTCAGTGCAACATCCAATTCCAGGGCACCCCCACTATGCTATTGATGAACACACCATCCAGCAAGTGGAGGTCACCATTTTGAAAAATCGCCATGTAACGATTCGCCACCTAGCCCAAAATGTCAAGATTAGTGTTGGGTCCATGTAAAAAATCATCCAAGACCGTCTTCACATGCATAAGGTATTGACTCGCTGGGTTCACCGGCTGCTCACACCTTTCCAGAAGCAGGAAGAAGTGGAATGTTTTATTGACGATGTGCCATGGAAACCAGGAGGACGTTTTCGGCAGACTGATCACACAGGATGAAAGCTGGGTCCATCACTATGATCCTGAGACTAAAGTCTGGTCGATGCAATGGAAGCATCATGACTCGCTGGCTCCAAAGAAGGAATGTGCCCAACCCACGGAAGGCAAGGTCATGCTCACAGTATTTTGGGACTGCAAGGAGTAGTACTGATGGATTTCTTAGCAAATGGTAACATGATCTCTGGGTCAAAGTATGCTTCACTGCTGTGGAAATTGTGGGAGGCCATCAAAACCAAGAGATGTGGTATGCTTGCCAAAGGTGTCCGCTTTCTGCAACACTGCACCAGTTCACAACTCACATGTTGCCCAATTGGAAGCATGCTCCTGTGACTTTGAAATTCAACCGCATCCCCCTTATTCAACCAACCTCGCATCATCGGACTTCCACCTCTTTCCAATAATGAAGTTATTTTTGAATGGCAAGCATTTTCCAGATGATGAGACTCTGATTTCTGAAGTCACAGGGTGGCTTTTGTAGCAACCTGTCGATTTCTACAAGCAATGTGTTTATAGTTGTTTAAAGAGATGGGAGAATTGTGTGTCTATAGGTGGCACTTATGTAGAGAAGGATTAATAACTGTGCCAAGTTTCATTGCTCTCAGTCCACAGGAAGTGGGTCAGGGGAAATATTTAATGATCACCCTCGCATGAACCTCATTGTTTGTATCCATATTGTCAGTATCAATTCCGCTATCTGAAATCTTGTGTTTTATTTCATTCATACACTGGCAATTGTGCCCCTATTCTTTGATATACTATTCAATTTTAATATATCTACTTATACATATATTTATATATACATAATTTTTATATTTTTCAGTCAGCTGATTTTTTCTATATATGTTTTTACAAATTTGTCCTAGGTAGATCGGGGTCTATATCCATTGGTCTGTTTATTCATATTATACTTGCACTTTATTTAAAAGCAACTTGATTATTCCCCTTGTCTACTACCATACCCATTCTTTCGAAGACATTAATTGTTGCAGCCATCCATTGTACTTCATACCTACCTTTTTTTGCTTTCCTTGTTTGTATTTCTTTTTATTTCATGCCTTTTAAGGATTTTTAAAAAAGATTTACTATAATTCTTTTATCCCCTGGTATTGTTTTCTTTTGTCGCATTTTCACTATGTCAATGCCCTTAGGACAGTATACTTTGCTGTTAGTTTTCTTTATTTTTTTTAGTGTATCACTCAAAGCTCCCAAGTATCATATCTTTTCCAGTACTGATCTCTATTAACTAGCACTTTGAACAACTTACATATTTAGGACACCTATCTTTCTTTGCCTCTAGGTCAATTTGTGCTTGATAAGATCTACTATACATTTTATAATAATGGTACTCTAATTAGTTTCCTTAATCACTATAAAATGGTGTTGAAAAAATGACTACCGTTTTCCTATTGTTTTAAAATGTAAGTCACTTCTCTATACTTCCTTTTTATCTGTAATGTTATCACCCACTTTTTATCTTGAACATTTATTTTATGTCTATCTAATAAAATTGCTACTTTTATACAAGTGTGGTCATGCTTTTAGGTTTTGTATCATGTGCTGAAGATGACCACCATTTCTTTACATTTGTCACTTCACTGGCCCACTTGTTTGCTGCCAATTCTGTAGGTTATATAATAGACAAATAATGAGTTATTCACTTATAGCTATGCCATCTAAATGTAATGGATATAGTTAATTTACCGTATATACTCATGTATAAGCCGAGATTTTCAGCACCTTTTTCGTGCTGAAAATGCCCCCTCGGCTTATACACGAGTCATAGGGCAGAAACCAGCGGGGGAGGGGATGCCGCGGCAGGAGCCGGTGGCTGGGATCATACTCACCCCTCCCCGTGCCATCGCTGAGCGTCCCTGCAATCCTGCGTTCTCCCCGGCTTCCTGCAGCTCTCCAGCACTGAGCGGTGATGTAATACCCGCTCATTAAGGTCATGTAATATGGACGCGATGCCACTCCCATGGGCGTGGCCTCCATATTCATGGCCTTAATGAGCGGTATTACATCACTGCTCAGTGCTGGAGAGCTGCAGGAAGCCGGGGAGAACACAGGATTGCAGGGACGCTCAGCGATGGCACGGGGAGGGGTGAGTATGATGGAGGAGGATGGGGGGAGCATGGAGGAGAGGACAAGGAGCACGGAGCAGGACGGGAGGGAGAACGGTGGACAGGGGAAGCATGGAGGAGGAGGGGGGAGGAGGACGGGGGAAGCATGGAGCAGGACAGGGGGAGAACGGAGGACGGGGGAAGCATGGAGCAGGACAGGGGAGAATGGAGGACGGGGGAAGCATGGAGGAGGAGGGGGGGAGAAACAGAGGATGGGGAAGCATGGAGGAGGACAATGAGCACGGAGCAGGACGGGGGGAGGATGGAGGGCACAGAGGTGCACGGAGCAGGACGGGGGAGGATAGAGGGCACAGAGGAGCACGGAGCAGGACGGGGGGGCACAGGAGGACGGAGAAGGAATGGGGGAGCACAGCGGAGGACGGAGCAGGAGGGGGGAGTACAGAGGAGAATGGGGGAGCACAGAGCTGGATGGGGGAGCAAGGAGCAGTACGGGGGCAGCACAGAGCAGGAGGGCAGTTTATACACCCGGTTTATACACAAGTCAATAATTTTTTCCAGTTTTTTGTGCAAAATTAGGGGGGTCGGCTTATACACGGGTCGGCTTATACACGAGTATATACGGTGTGTATATATAATGTATATTTATTATATTAAATAATTATGTTTACATATAAAGGATATAGTTATAAAATTCTATTGTATTTTAAAATTTTATATTGACATATGTAATATATCTGCATTATTAGAGGAGGCTGGCAGGCCTTCTGTATAGGATCCTGGGTGCTATACAGTGCACCGAGAAGCCTCTCGCTAGGTCTCTACATAATAGGAAAAAATAGATTCTGCAAAATTTAAAGATTTTAAGCCAAAAAAGCTTACACGTTTCCTTTCTTTATGATTATATTTCAGTATATCATTACATTCCCTTGCAGAAAATGATTTTTCTTCCGCGAATTGGACATAGTCTTATGAATTGCATTACCGCTAAGGTAACACTGGAGAATTATTTTTTTGTGCAGTTAAATGTTGAATGTCTATGAAGTTACCAGCCCCCGTACTTCTTTTAAATCTACCCATTGTACACTAGGGAGGCTATTTGGATTGTTCTGCAAATTGGATTCCGCAAGCATATTGGCTGACAGAGAGAAATAGGTTTCTATACTTTATAGGGCAGTCAATAATCCATTATGCCCCAACGTCAGTAGTCTAGCAGTTTATTTTCTGTTTTTAATCATTTTTTTCTACCTCTTACAAAGTACTTTATGCTCATGTGATTTGCTAAGCAAAATGAGTGGTGAAGGTAGAAACACATTTCAAGTCATCTGAAAGCTCATTAAACGTGAAGACCTATACACATTCTACAAACTGGAATTGACAAGAGTTTGGATTCTGGGTGCTAACTTTTGGAAGCCATTACTCTATTTCATAGTACTTCAAACATAATAACGAAACGTCTTCTTAAATCCCTAGGTGGACTGTTAAAATCCACATATATAAATACTGCAATAAATCACAAAATAGGAGCATTCATTTTCCTGCGTTATTAATTTTTTCTTCATGCTCAAAGAAAGTGAAATCTGTCATACAACTTTCAACTATGCAAACAAAAAATTGTTGCAAGACTGTCTATCTATTTATTCGTAATCAATTATTTATATATTTGAAATCAACTTGTTTTTCATCTGTATTGGAGTTTGATTTGTTGATGACCACTATACAGTTTTATAGTTACATACAGGGGCATACATACAATTCATGAGGCCCTATAGCAGACGTTCTAATTGACCCCTTTCCAAAAAAAAAAAAAAAATTAAATAACTAAAATTTGGTGGGGTCACAGAAGAGCATTTCTCACAACATTGCAGCCCTTACAAAGTAATTTTTCTCCTATTGAAGCCCCTAGATTACACTTTCATTGCTCATCATAAAGTGTGATGCAACAAAAGTGCCCTCCTAACACAGTGTGATGTCGCCACAGAAATTCCTCCAAAGTACCCTACCACAATATGATGACCCCACTGTACCCCCCGGCAATGTATAGTGACCCCCAATACAATGTGATGCACCAACTGTGACCCTCACACAGCCTTTCATACAGTATACTGTAATGGCCCCCCATATAGCCATGCAAACAGTATCACGGCCCTGCAAGACGTATTATAGCCCACATAGTCCAGCAAACCATATAATGCCCTCACATAGCCTGAAAACAGCATAATAGCCCCCACATAGTCCTACAAATAGCTTAATGCCCCTACATAGCCCTGAAAACTGTATCATGGCCCTGCGTAAAATGGTGGCACATAGCCAAGTAAACCGTATATAGCCCTGTAAACAGCATAAACAATAAATAGTGATGATCGAATAGTGAAATATTCGAATTCGGCAAAATTGGCACAAATAATTTCTAATATCCATGTATTCGCACCAAATAACAAATCCAATGCAAGTCAATGAGAAAGTCGAATAATTTTATGCTGGACCCAACAAACAGGTCTGGGGCATTGGAAAAAAGCTGAAATTGATGGGAAAGAGCTAAAATTAAATGGAAACAGCATGGAGAAGATGCCTGCATGCCTTTCTGACTCACATATGATATCTGGGAATAATGTTGCGCCGGTTTTACGAATTTTTGAAAAAACCTACCTAACATTTTTTTTAAAAGGGAAAATTGTTTCCTTCATAATTACATGTATATAACGTAAAATAAAAATGAAAAAAAAAAAACCTCCCTTTAGCATATGTTCACATGGAGCATTTTGGCTTTATTTTTTACGTTAACATTTGTGAGGGATCTCACTCCTACATTTGGGAGATCCCTCCCTCATGCCAAATAGTTAGCAAGATAGTGGAATACATATTCCCCAAGCCTTTACAATGCCATTTCAAACATGGCCATTTGAATTTTGGTTATCCCCTGCCACCACCACCACCATGTCTACCGCCATGTCATTATTTGGCCCTCGTTGACAATTAGCAGAGGGCCAGCAGGTGCCGTGAAACCTGAGTTTGGTAAGGGCCCTCAGGTGGCCTGAATCATACATTTGGGAGAGTTCTCACTCCTACTTTTAGGAGGTCCCTCCTTCATGCCAAATAGTTAGCCAGATAGTGGAATACATATTCCCCATCATTTTACAATGCCAGTTAAATCATGCCCATTTTAATTTTGGGCTTTGCCTGCCACCACCACCATGTCCACTGCCATGCCATTATGCGGCCAATTAGCAGAGTGACTACACTAACCAGCAAGAGCACAGAAAGAGGACTTAGATATCCTCCAAAAATTCAAAAATAGCAAAAGAAGGCAGAGATGCTCACCTGCCCAGGCCTCCAAACAAATGCACTATCAGGATGCATGGACCCACATAGTTAAGATGACGGCAACACAGGTGCAAGAATACCGATGAGGCAACCGCTCACAACCTACCAATACATGGAGGGGCGGCTGCTTGGTATATTGATGCACAAAAAAGACTTGTATGCAGCGCCGTTCACATTATGGCAATGCACAGCATCCAGTTAAACAGCCTAGTATTCACACCCTTCTATTAGATCAGGCGGGTGCCAGCGCTATTAAAATGCATGCCATGTGAACAGACACCACGTTTACAAGACCAAATGGGCCCACATGCACCCTGTAAAATAAAGTGCAAAAAACACATTAAAAAATATATTTAAATAATGTGAGGTATTAGTTGGTAATTTGGCAAAAGTACGTAAGCTTGTAATCCACTTCACGGATCCTCACGTTTACAAGTAACTACACTAACCAGCAAGAGCACAGAAAGAGACTTAGATATCCTCCAAAAATTCAAAAATAGCAAAAGAAGGCAGAGATGCTCACCTGCCCAGGCCTCCAAACAAATGCACTATCAGGATGCAGTGGACCCACATAGTTAAGATGACGGAATTTTTGGAGGATATCTAAGTCCTCTTTCTGTGCTCTTGCTGGTTAGTGTAGTTACTTGTAAACGTGAGGATCCGTGAAGTGGATTACAAGCTTACGTACTTTGGCCAAATTACCAACTAATACCTCACATTATTTAAATATATTTTTTAATGTGTTTTTTGCACTTTATTTTACAGGGTGCATGTGGGCCCATTTGGTCTTGTAAACTGTGGTGTCTGTTCACATGGCATGCATTTTAATAGCGCTGGGCAGCCCGCCTGATCTAATAGAAGGGTGTGAATACTAGGCTGTTTAACTGGATGCTGTGCATTGCCATAATGTGAACGGCGCTGCATACAAGTCTTTTTTGTGCATCAATATACCAAGCAGCCGCCCCCTCCATGTATTGGTAGGTTGTGAGCGGTTGCCTCATCGGTATTCTTGCACCTGTGTTGCCGTCATCTTAACTATGTGGGTCCACTGCATCCTGATAGTGCATTTGTTTGGAGGCCTGGGCAGGTGAGCATCTCTGCCTTCTTTTGCTATTTTTGAATTTTGGAGGATATCTAAGTCCTCTTTCTGTGCTCTTGCTGGTTAGTGTAGTTACTTGTAAACGTGAGGATCCGTGAAGTGGATTACAAGCTTACGTACTTTGGCCAAATTACCAACTAATACCTCACATTATTTAAATATATTTTTTAATGTGTTTTTTGCACTTTATTTTACAGGGTGCATGTGGGCCCATTTGGTCTTGTAAACTGTGGTGTCTGTTCACATGGCATGCATTTTAATAGCGCTGGGCAGCCCGCCTGATCTAATAGAAGGGTGTGAATACTAGGCTGTTTAACTGGATGCTGTGCATTGCCATAATGTGAACGGCGCTGCATACAAGTCTTTTTTGTGCATCAATATACCAAGCAGCCGCCCCCTCCATGTATTGGTAGGTTGTGAGCGGTTGCCTCATCGGTATTCTTGCACCTGTGTTGCCGTCATCTTAACTATGTGGGTCCACTGCATCCTGATAGTGCATTTGTTTGGAGGCCTGGGCAGGTGAGCATCTCTGCCTTCTTTTGCTATTTTTCAATTAGCAGAGTGCCAGCAGTGACTGTGAAACCTGAGTTTGGTATGGTCCATCAGGTGGCCTGTATCACACATTTGGTAGAGCTATCACTCCTACATTCGGGAGGCCCGTCCCTCATGCCAAATAGTTAGCAAGATAGTGGAATACATATTCCCCATCCCTTTACAATGCCATTTCAAACATGTCCATTTGAATTTGCATACCGCCATGTCATTACGAGGCCCTCGCATTTAATTTTCAGAGGGCCACCAGGTGCTGTGAAACCTGCGTTTTGTAAGGTCCACAGTTTATTTTTGCCAGCTAGACTGGTGAAAGCCTGAGATGACTTTCGGAAATGTGCGCTGACACGGCGTACTTTGGCAAGTAGGTCAGGCCAGTCAGGGTATGTTTTTAAAAACCGCTGTACAACCAAGTTCAGTACGTGGGCCATGCATGGAGAGTGTACCAGCTTATCAAGCTTTAAAGCCGCTATGAAGTTACGTCCATTATTGCACTCATCCAGGTTGGAGGTTAAAGCAACGAGAGACACTGATCAGTCTATTCTTTTATCCCTTTCAATAGCTCGGCTGTGTTGTGAGCTTTATCACCTAAACAGATGAGCTTCAGCAGAGCGTGCTGCCACTTCGCCAAGGCTGTACTGCAGATTTCCCAGCTAGGGAGTGATGGGGAGGCTAGTTCCTCTGAGGTTGTGGGGGAGGTGAAGGAGAGACAGGAACTGGAATACGAGGAGACTGAAACCCTGATGGAAGTTGGGCCCGCTTTTCTTGGTGTGTGTAAGATGTGTGATGTCCCAGACTCCATAAGGTTAACCCAGCGTGCCATCAGGAAAATGTATTATCCCTGTCGACAAGAACTTGTCCTCATATCTGTGGTTAGGTGGAACTTCCATGTCACTGAGTTGGCCAGTGCATGGCTGATATTGTGTAACATGTGCTTATGTAACGTGGGGACGGCACACCGGGAAAAATAGTGTTGGCTGGGAATCGAGTACCGTGGAGCTGACACCACCAAGAGGTCGGGAAAGACTCAGTTCCCACAAGTCAAAATGGCAACATTTCCATGGCTAGCAAACTGGCAATGTGGGTATTTAGCTTTTGGGCCTGTGGGTAGATGGCTGGATATTTCTGCTTTTTAGAAAACGTCTGGAGCAGGGACAACTGAACGCTGCGATGGGACATGAAGTGGACGTGGTTGCTGACTGTTGAGTGTGTGCAACCGCTGGTTGTGGACAGGAGGCATCAGTGCCTGCTTCATGGTCAGCAAAATGGGAAGGCCGTAACACAGGGGAAGGGGCAGTTGTTTCACCCTCAGACACAGATTTGTTACACAGATATTCAGCCCATCTACTGGGGTGCTTTGTTGCCATGTGCTTTTGCATGCTGGTGGTGCTCAGGTTGGCAGTGTTCTTGCCTCTTCTTTCCTTGGTTTGGCAGATGCTGCAAATTACAGTTGTTTTATCTGAAAGACTTTTAGAAAACAACTTCCATAAAGGGGAGCAACGCACCCTTGGTCTGTTATCTAGCCGAGTGGGGGAGGCTCTGAGGAACAGTTGACCGAGTTCTACCTCTGGGCAAACCACTACCTCTTCTTGCCTGTTTTCTTGCTATGGATCCATCCCTCTCTCCACTGCTGTGCCCGTTAGGCATGCCACCATGCCAGGTTGGATCAGTGGCTTCATCATCGACCATGTCGTCTTCCAATTCCTCAATCTGATCCTCCTACTGAGTTGCGATTTAAGGCTGAGATGATGGTAACTGTGCCTCATGATTATCCTCCACCTCTTCAGTCAAGAATTGACCACCCTAACATGGCTTTCTCCTGGCCATGGTGCTTAAATGTTTGGGCATCACTGCACTCCTTCTCCTCATGACCCTTTATAATGGTACACATTGAGAGGCCAGACAAATTACAAGCGAATGTAAACAGTTCCCCTGAGTGGCCAGTGTTGGAGTCATATGTCTCCTGGGACTCTTGATGGTGGGAGGAAGAAGGACCAGGTTGAGGATTGAGGGGCCCAGCCTCTTAGCTAGTGATACTGGACCTTGTAAAAGACTTTGTGGGCTGCTTGTCAACATACTGGAGCCTTTGTCTACCATTCAACCCACAACATCCTTGCACTTGTCTGGGTTTGTTAGTGGTGTAGCACGCTGACCAAATTTTGACAGGAACCTTGAGTGAGATACAGTCACCTTTGGATCTGTCACACAGCCTTGGTTGACACTACCACATCCATGTCTCCTAATGTCACCCTTTCTCATCTTGAATGCGTTATGCTTATGAAACCAAAAAATACTGGCTTTTTTTTCACAAGTACCTTTACAAACGTTTTATGTACAGATTCACTGTTTCTAGCCATGTGTGGCAATTTTTTTGGAGATCACAGCTTGATCATATACGGCAACAGCAGACTGAAGCGGATGCAGAGAAGAGCGACCAAGGTTATTAGAGAACTGGGGGGTCTTCAATACCAAGACAGGTTATTACACTTGGGGTTATTTAGTTTGGAAAAACGAAGGCTTATGGGTGATCTTATTACAATGTATAAATATATGAGGTGACAGTACAAAGACCTTTCTAATGATCTTTTTACTCTTAGACCTGTGACGGGGACAAGGGGGCATCCTCTACGTCTGGAAGAAAAAAGGTTTAAGCATAATCATAGACGCAGATTCTTTACTGTAAGAGTAGTGAGACTATGGAACTCTTTGCTGTATAATGTTGTAATCAGTGATTCCCTACTAAAATTTAAGAAGGGACTGGATGCCTTTCTTGAAAAGTATAATATTACAGGTTATATACACTAGTTTCCTAGATATTGAGTTGAGCTAGGGAGCTAGTCTGATTGCCGTATGTGGAGTTGGGAAGGAAATTTTTTCCCCAAACTTACTGTTTGCCACATGGGTTTTTTTTGCCTTCCTCTGGATCAAAATGTAAGGGCAGGTTAGGATAGGATATAGGTTGAACTAGATGTACTTAAAGTCTTCCTTCAACCTTAATAACTATGTTACTATGAAGTAATTTACAAGTAAATAGTCACGTTTGCGTATCTCTGCAGGCTTTGCCATTCGCACAGCTGCTGGATAAACGCTATTTTTTAAACCAAAAGAAAATTATGATTTTTTTAAAGATTGCCTTGGTGATACACTCAAAATGCGGAGTAATGAAGATTACTGCACTTACTAATTGTCACGTAAGTTTATCTCTACCCAGATTGTGCCAGTTTCACAACTGCTAGATTAAGAAACGCTATTTTTTAAACCAATAGAAAATTCTGATTTGAATTTCAATCGCCTTCCTGACACACTCCAAATGCAGAGCAATGAAGATTATTGCCCCTGCTAAATTGTCACGTAAGATTATCTGTACCTGGATTGCGCCAGTCGCACAACAGCTTAACAAATATTAGCTATTTTAAGCAATAGACGAGGAATATTATTTAGCAATTAGATTTTAAAATGAATGTTACTATTGTTAGGGTTCGAGTTCCCAATGCTGCACAAGGGGAATCTCGAGCCATTCCCGCTGCGGTCCCCCATCCGTCTCCGGCTGCAGTGGAGCCTGCTCAGCAGAGACGTCGGTCTCAGCGTCTTGGCCATTCCAATACTGTGCAGAGACTTGCTGCTGCCCCTCCTGGATCTTCTATTATAGCCAGTGCTGGAGCAGACGTCTTTAGGATGATGTCCTATGTTTCCCCTTCTGAGCATGCCCAGGGTAAGATCTCTCATTAGAGATCAGGGGTCACATGTTCAGGTACTGCAGCAGCTCCTATTGGTCCACCAGGAAGGTCCTGAAACTACATGTGTTTTGGAACAATTTCTCATTGGTCATTTTTCTGGCAGGTCCTGTAGCTGTTACTATAAAAGGGTGGCATGGCTGGGCAGCCATGCGCTAGTATCAAATCTGTTACGTGCTTGCGCCAGTGTGGTCATGTATGCATGTGGTTAGGTCTGGCTGAAATAAGCCCCTAGAATACCAGCACCTCCGGTGAGGAGATTGTATACACGTGTTCAGGGCTCAGCTGAAAACGCCATTAGAATACCGGCTACTCCGGTGAGGAGATTGTTGCTTGTGTTCTGACTGCATGACCTCAGACTGCAATCCGCTTAGCAGTCATCTGTGTTCCCTGTGAGTCTAACAGGACACAGTCTTTTTCTCAGCGGCTCTGAGATGCAACAGGGTTCGCTTTATAACGCTGGTTCAGCGCCCTAGCGTTTTACTTTGCGGCTCACTGAAGCTAAGTGAGTTCGTACTTATCGCCATATAGCGCTGTGGCATTCCCGTTAGTGGCTCTGGGTATTAACAGAGTTCGCACTAACTGCCACAGCGCGCTACGGTGTTTGTTTTAGCGACTCTGCGGGATAACAGAGTTCGCTACTTTCGCCATCTTACTAGCAGCGGGTTTCGCCTGCACGGTGGACCCCGGGTTGCGAACGCACCTCTCTACAATATCTATTAGGTGCGTTGTGCAGACCCTAACAACTATATTCTGCCACTGAGGAATATTATTTTGTGGTGAAAAAATAAATTATAGGCTGCTACACAGGAATATTATGTAAATTAACCCTAATACCACAGTCTGTTCCTAATACTAACTACTATACAACACAGTGAAAAATAGATATCTGCAGCAAGTACTTGCAATGATGAGAACACCCAGGCGCCTGTCTTTCACCCTCCCTCCTATTAAATCTCTCCCTACTTAAATCTCCATCTAACAAACAAGTAATCTCTTCACAATCTTCAGCTCTTAAAAGAACTTTTTGGAATAAATAACGCTCACTATAACCTCCTATCACTCTCATTATGCTCCTTTCACTCTCCCTACGCTGAAACTATGCTTCCCTATGCTGTTTCCGGCTGCAATGTGCACAAGATGGTGCCGACAGCCTTTAAATAGTTCCAATGATGCTGGAAGGCCAGCCAATCACAGTAATGCCAGTCCAAAGAAGTTGCCGGCATTACTGTGATTGATAAGTCAGACCAGCATGATCATTGGCTTCAAATAAAGCGCCAAACATGCTGGGCGGATCACTAGAATATACCGAGGCAAAAACCTAATTACTCGCCGAGTAACGAATAGCCTGAATACGGTACTATTCGTGCGAGTAACGAATAGTGCCAATTGTATTCACTCATCACTCGCTATAAAAACTGGGATAGGGCAATGCTGCACAGGTGGAAGGATGTGGACGTGGTTTCTGACAATGGTTGCAAGTGTGCAACGACAAGTGTAGGGTAGAAGGCATCTTTGCCTACATCATGGACAGGGGATTGGCATGCACGTAGAAAAGGGGAAGAGTCAGTGGTGTGACCCACAGACAATGTTTCTGAACTCTGGAATTTGACCTAAGCAGGCTGGTAATTTACTTGCATTGTGCTTGAGCATGCTGGTGTTGGTCATCTGGTAGTTGTGATGCCCCTGCTGATGCTAGCATGGCAGATGTTGCAAATGGCCTTTTTACAGTTAACTGCACTGTCTTTAAAAAAGCGCCAGACTCAGGAATGCCTGGGGAACATTTGCCCATCTTGTGTCTCTGGACACCCCACTGCCTCTACCTGCCTGTTCCTGCCTGTTGTGGTGCGGTGGATCCCTCCCACTGTGTGCTGCTGTCCTCGCTCTGCATGTCACCTTCCGAGGATGGGTCAGTGACTTCATCGTCCACCACCTTGTCTTCTTCTTCCACACACTGGTGTTCCTCCTGACTTGCTGACAAAGCAACACCACTTGTTGGCAATTGTGTCACACCATCATCCAGCTCATGTGACAGTAATTGCATTTCCCCACCTTGACCTTCTTGTGAGCATGGCTGCTCACATTTTTGGGCATCAGTACATGCAATCTCCCCATTTCCTGCTTGAAACGGGCAGGACAAGAGGCCAGAATCTATAAGTGGTAATTTGAACAGCTCTTCGGAGTGTCCAAGTGTGGGATCACTTGTCTCCAGGCACTTGGCATGGTGGGAGGTAGGAGGATCACGGTGAAGAGTATATGGTCCCTAATCACAGCTATTGAGGCTGGACCTTGTGGAAGACAGGTGTTGTGAATATGCTGGAGGCGGCTTCTGAGCTGGGGCTCCCTCCGGTGGTTGTTGAGGGTAATGAGCTGGCGCTGAATGGTAGGATATAAGTGGCCTGAGTTCCCAGCAGCCTTGCCGGTTATCAATTGTTCCTTCTGGTCTTGCTTGAAGCACTGCTAGTTTCCTGCTCTCCTTCAGATAAGTGTTTGCTGTTTTTTTTTCCTCTGTTTGATTTTCTCTGCTGATTTTCCGCCTGCAGTGGACTGCAGCCTGTCCCCTTTTGGGGGTCTGGCGCTGCAGTTGTGCTCCATTTGTGTCTGCACTTTTGCTTTGCTCTTTTGTTACTTTTTATTTGCTGACTAGCGTTTTGTTACACCAGAGATCTGATTTAGGTGGATGAGATTGTGTGATCTCAGGTTTTTTGGCAATCAAAAGTGTTGGTGTTTTTGTTAGGGTTTTGTTGGATTGCAGTCAGAATTCTTTCCTGTACTTTTCTGTCTAGACAGATTGGGCCCCAGCGTTTGCTCATTCTATTTTCTGTCTGTGTCCATGCTTTCTTCTTGTCTAACCACCATTACATGCTTGGAGGCTTCCTATTTTCTTTGAGGATCTGCTCCGGGGCAGATAGCTTTCATCTTTCTGCCTTTAGGTGTAGTTATCTCTCAGGCTGTGATGAGGGGTCTAGGATCACCGTAGGAACGCTCCACGGCTACCTCTAGCTGTGTGGTTAGTTCAGGTTACTGCAATCCAATAGGTTCCAGCCTCTCTGGTGTATTACCGCTTTTGCTATTTTTTGCTATTTCTCCTCAGTTACCGAAACTTAACAGTATAACCGGCCAAAAAACTGAAAATTGTATGGTACTCACAGAAGGGGAAAATAGTAATAAGGAAACTCTGTTTGTTGCATTTTTTTTCCCCTCTTTTCTCTGGGTGCTGAGGAGGAATTTTTTTTTTTCTCTCAATGGAGTTTGCACAGTTGTCTGGCCGTGTGGATCAGCTTGCCACTGAGGTTCGGAGTATTGCTACCTATCTTGCTGGGTTGCCGGTTGTGGAACCTAGGATCCCCATGCCAGATTTGTTTTTGGGGGATCGATCTAAATTTCTGAATTTCAAAAATAACTGTAAGTTGTTTTTTGCCTTAAGGCCTAAGTCCTCAGGGAACGCGGCACAGCAGGTTCAAATTGTCATCTCCTTGCTGCGCAGCGACCCTCAGGATTGGTCTTTTTCCCTGACACCTGGGATCCTGTTTTGAATGGTATTGATGTATTTTTTCAGGCTCTGGGGTTATTGTACGATGAACCTAATGTCACTGATCAAGCTGAAAAGATCTTGTTGGCATTAAATCAGGGTCTTGAAGATGCTGAGTTGTACTGTCAGAAATTTCGAAAGTGGGCAGTCCTGACCAAATGGAATGATCATGCTTTGGCAGCCCTTTTTCGAAAGGGTCTGTCAGAAAAAGTAAAGGATGTTATGGTGGGATTTCCTGTTCCCTCTGGTCTCAATGATTCTATGTCATTGGCTATTCAAATTGACAGACGTTTGCGTGAGCGCAGAGGTATGCGTGAGATAGTGTTGCCTTGTGAGCCAGCTTCTGAGCCCATGCAGTGTGATGGAGTGACTTCTGGGGCTCAGCGTCATGAGTTTCGTAAGCGCAATGGGTTATGTTTCTACTGTGGTGACGCTTCCCATGCTATTTCTGTCTGCCCTAAGCGGGGAAGACGTTTTGCACGCTAAGTTGTCTTGGGTAGTGTTCAGACTAAATTTCTGTTGACTGTTACCCTGATTTGCTCCCTGTCCACATTTTCTGCTCAGGCTTTTGTTGATTCAGGAGCAGCTATTAACCTGATGGATTTTGACTTTGCCAAAGTCTTTGTGGGTTTCCCATGATACCACTGCGGTAGTCTATTCCCCTACTGGGCATTGATTCTACCCCTTTGGCGGAGAATAAACCCCACTTTTCTACTCAGGGGATAATGAGGGTTGAACCAGATCATCAGGAGAGTTGCAAATTTCTGGTGCTGCATAATCTGCATGACATTATTGTACTAGGTTTCCCTCGGTTACAGTCTCATAATCCTGTTTTGGATTGGAAATCTGTGTCTGAGACCAGTTGGGGCTGCCAATATGTTAATACTGACACTCCTGTTTTTTCTGCCTCTCCCCAGTCTCAGGATGTCACTGACTTTTTGACTGATTTTTCTGATGCGTTTAGTGAAAGTAAATCTGCATCCTTGCCCCCTCACAGGAGCTATGATTGCGCTATTGAATTAGTGCCTGGTGTTAAATTTCCTAAAGGTCGCCTTTTTAATTTATCTGTACCTGAACACGATGCTATGTGATCTTATATCAAGGAGTCATTGGAGAAGGGTCATATCAGACCATCCTCTTCACCCTTAGGCGCCGGTTTTTCTTTGTGGCCAAAAAGGATGGTTCATTGAGGCCGTGTATTGATTATAGCCTCCTGAGCCTCCTGAATAAGATCTCTATTAAATATCAATATCCGTTACCTTTGATTTCTGACCATTTTCCAGAGTGAAAAGTGCTAGTTGGTTTACCAAGCTTGACCTCAGGGGGGCGTATAACCTTATTCGTATTAAGCACGGGGATGAATGGAGGACGGCGTTTAATACCCCAGAGGGGCATTTTCAGTACCTAGTGATGCCCTTTGGGCTCACTAATGCTCCTTCCGTCTTCCAATGCTTCATGAATGATATTTTCAGGGATTTTGTGGATAAATTTCTGATTGTTTATTTGGATGATATCTTGATTTTTTCCAATGACTGGGACTCTCATGTGAAACATGTTCGGACTGTGTTCCAGATTTTGAGAGAGAATGCACTGTATGTGAAGGGATCAAAGTGTCTTTTTGGCGTACAGAAGATCTCATTTCTGGGATTCATTTTGTCTCCGTCTGTTATTGAAATGAGACCCGGTCAAGGTTCAGGCCATCTGTGATTGGGTTCAACCTACTTCATTGAAGGCTCTTCAGAGATTTTTGGGTTTTGCCAATTTTTATCGTAAATTTATTGGTAATTTCTCTGGTATTGTTAAACCATTGACTGATCTGACCAAAAAGAGTTCCGATGTGGTGAATTGGCCTCCTGAGGCATTTCTGCATTTCAGGAACTTAAGCAGAGATTCACTTCTGCTCCTGTTCTACGGCAGCCTGATGTTTCTCTGCCGTTTCAGGTGGAGGTTGATGCCTCTGAGATTGGGGTAGGTGCCGTTTTGTCCCAAAGGGATCCAGAGACCTCTAAGAGTAACCCTTGTGCCTTTTTCTCTCGAAAATTTTCTCCAAATGAACGTAATTATGACGTGGGTAATCGGGAGTTATTGGCCATGAAGTGGGCCTTTGAAGAGTGGAGACATTGGCTGGAAGGAGCCAAACATCAGGTGGTGGTCCTCACGGACCATAAGAACCTGGATTATCTCAAATCAGCCAAGCGACTTAATCCTAGACAGGCCAGGTGGGCCTTGTTTTTCACACGTTTTAATTTTGTGGTTTCTTTTCTTCCTGGCACTAAGAATGTCAAGGCGGATGCCCTCTCGAGGAGTTTCTTTGCAGATTCTCCTGAGTTATCTGATCCTGCTGTTATTTTGAAAGAGGGTGTGGTTCTTTCCGCCATTTCGCCCAATTTGAGACTGGCTCTGGAAGGGTGTCAGGAGGATAAACCTGAGCGCTGCCCTATTGGGAAGTTGTTTGTTCCAGACCAGTGGAAAAAGAGTGTGATGTCTGAGATTCATTGTTCCGCGTTGGCTGGTCATCCCGGGATTTTTGGTACCAGAGATTTGGTGAGTCGGTCCTTTTGGTGGCCTACTTTGTCTCATGATGTCAGGGACTTTGTGCAGTCCTGTGGGACTTGCTCTCGTTCCAAGCCTTGCTCTCGTTCTAGTGGTTTGTTAATGCCATTACCTGTACCCAAGAGGACATGGACCCATATTTCTATGGATTTTATTTCTGACCTTCCTGTCTCTCAGAGAATGACCGTTATCTGGGTAATCTTGTGCCATTACCTAAGTTGCCTTCCTCCTCCGAGTTGGTGCCTTTGTTCTTTCGGCATGTTGTTCGGTTACATGGCATTTCGGTGAACATTGTGTCTGACAGAGGAGTCCAGTTTGTTTCCAGATTTTGGAGGACATTTTGTTCTAAACTTGGTGTTCAGTTGTCTTTCTCCTCTGCATTTCACCCTCAGACCAATGGACAAACCGAGAGAACAAACCAGACCTTGGAGACTTATTTGAGATGTTTTGTGTCTGCTGATCAAGATGACTGGTTCTCTTTTTTGCCTTTGGCTGAGTTTGCTCTTAATAATAGAGCTAGCTCTGCCATCTTGATGTCTCCATTTTTCTGCAATTCCGGGTTTCACCCTCGATTTTCTCCAGGACAGGCGGAGACTTCTGTTTGTCCGGGGGTTGACTCTATTGTGCAGCGTATGCAGCAGATTTGGGACCAGGTGGTGGAGAGGTTGTCTCTCTCTCAGGAGAAGGCCCAGAGGTTTGCCAACCGGCATAGGACTGAAGGTCCTCGTTTTAAAGTGGGGGACTTGGTTTGGTTGTCCTCAAGGAATATCCCTATGAAGGTTGCATCTCCAAAATTTAAGCCAAGGTTCATTGGACCTTATAAGATCATGGAAATTATTAATCCGGTTTCCTGTACTTTTCTGTCTAGACAGATTGGGCCCCAGCGTTTGCTCATTCTATTTTCTGTCTGTGTCCGTGCTTTCTTCTTGTCTAACCGCCATTACATGCTTGGGGGCTTCCTATTTTCTTTGGGGATCTGCTCCGGGGCAGATAGCTTTCATCTTTCTACCTTTAAGTGTAGTTATCTCTCAGCTGTGACGAGGCGTTTAGGATCACCGTAGGAACGCTCCACGGCTACCTCTAGTTGTGCGGTTAATTCAGGTTACTGCAATCCAATAGGTTCCAGGCCTCCCTGGTGTATTACCGCTTTTGCTATTTTTTGCTATTTCTCCTCAGTTACTGAAACATAACAGACAGGTGTGCTGGCAAAGTGACTGGAAGCAGTATCTGTTATCCATACAACTTTTTCACACTGGTCTGGCTTCAAGAGTGGTGTTCCACCCCTCCAACAAAGTGGAGCAATAAGCTAGATCGACATGATGTGTGTGTTTGTTTTGTTCCCACGGGAAGCAGTTTCACCTTGCCCACCGCCTCAGCGTTCACCATAAGCATCATGTCCACTTCCCCATGCCATATCAAGCGCCTTGCCCATTTTAAATTATGCATGATATATCCATGTTGAGAAAATGATGCAGACAGTATTACAATGCCAGCAAAATTTGCACACAACAGATTGATGTATAAGACTGCAGTATCAATATAGCAATTCTATTTGTAACCAAATAATTTTTTTGGTGTTTGGGTTTTGAGGCCCAAGCTGTAGCACGATAAATGCCACCTAAAATGTTACTGCAGAAAAAATGTGCAGCAAGCCTTGAAAATATGCCCACTTTAGAAGGACATATAAGACTGCATCATCAATATAGCAATGCTATTTAACAAATGATTTTTTTTTTTGTAGGAGTGGGGAGTTTGAGGCCCAACTCTAGCACAATAAATGCCGTATAAAATGTCACTGCTGATAAAATGAGTAGTATTACAATGCCAGCAAAATATGCCTTCTTCAAATGGACTTAATAAGACTGCGACATCAAGACAGCAATGCAATTTATTTAGCAAACTATTTTTGTGTGGTTTTGAGACCCAAGTTTAACAAGATAAATGCAGTATAAAATGTCACTGCTGAAAAAAATTGCAGTATTACAATGACAGGAAAATTTGCCCAATTTCATTTTGGACGGATTTTACTGCAGTATCAATGTAGCACTCCATTTATAACCAAACAATTTTGTGTGTGTTTTGAGTCCCAATAAATGCCATATATTTCACTGCTGAAAAAAATTGCAGTACTACAATGCCAGCAAAATTTGACCATTTCAGAAGGACGTATAAGACTGCAGTATCAGTAAAGCAATGTAATTTTTTGCAGAAATTAGTTTTTTTTGAGGGTGAGGCCCAACTTTAGCATGATACATGCCATATAAAATGTCACTGCTGGAAAAAATTGCAGTATTACAATGCCAGGAAAGTTTGCCCAAATCAGATGGACATATAAGACTGCAGTGTCAATATAGCAATGATATTTGTAACCAAAAATTTTTTTGTGTGTTTTAAGGCCCAAATCTAGAACGGTAAATGTCATATAAAATGTCACTGCTGAAAAAAGATTGCAGTATTATAATGCCAGGAAAATTTGCATACCTCAGATGGACGTATAAGTCTGCAGTATCAACATAGCAATACTACTGAGATCCAAACAAGTCTGGATATATGCTTTTGACGCACAACTGCCACAGTAAAAATAGTGTATAGCATTTCCCTGATCAGAAAAATTTGCAGGTTTAAGAGAAAAAGAATATTGTTAGCTCTGATAAGGGTTTTGGTATGAGTTGCAGGCTGCAGCATAAAGGATTTGCTATTCACCCTAACCTTTCCTACACCATCCCTTCAATACTATCTCTCCCTAAGTTCTGCTAACAGCAGTATTAATATTGATTAGAATTATCCATACGAAAGACTGTTGTACTTCACAGAAATATAAATAAGGTCGAATCCCTGGCTAACATGCAGCTACAATTCTGTCCTTCTTTCACTAGTATCTCTTCCTGCTCTGCCTCTTTCCGGAGTAAAGTGTGTATATAGACCTGTTGACACTATGCTGCAAGCCAATCACAGTAATTCCACAACCAAGATGGCTACGGCATTACAGTCACTGGCAGGCAATCCCCACATGTTCATTGGCTGTCTAAAGTGGACAAAACATGCGGGGCAGGGGCTCGAGCTCCTGTTCAAACATTAAAAAAATACTTGCCAAGTAACGGGCATCCCGAGCACACTGATGCTCGAATGAGTAACGAGTAGTGATGAGCATGCTCGCTTATCACTATCATTTATATTTCTTCATGCAACAGTCTTATATATAAATATAGGATATATATCTGAGACACCTCTAATTTCATAGCTCTGTGTCACACAGTGGTACCTGAACCCTTACATGGGATTTATTTTCTATATCCATTATGTGCATAGTGGATTACTTTTCTCTCTTTATACAGCTCTTAATTAAGAGACCACTGCACAGTTTTATAAAAATCAGCTTCTCTATATGTCTGAAAGGCATTCCATTCCAGTGTCAGTAGAATTCCAACCAGAGTACACCTTATTCTACATAATGTGCATCCGCGATTAGGTGATCACCTGAACCAAATCTTATTTAACGAAGGAAAGTATAAAAAACACTGCTGTGGTGTTCACAATCCTCTTGCAAAAGGACAAGCTGGAAGGTAAAACAAGTGCTAGTAATATACCAAAGTAATAGGAATGAAAAAATAACTTTTAACCATGCCAAAGGAGTTGAAAAGAAAAGTCTTGAGAGAGAAAAAGAAGGGCTCAATTCTGGATTTTACTAGCAGAGGGATACAGTGAGCGTCATGTTGCCTCCATCCTTAAAATTTCTAAGACGGCAGTCCATTACAACAAGGTCAAGCAGTAGACATTGGGGACAAAAAAGCTACAAACCGACAGAGGGCAAAAATGACTCTCCACTGACTGGGATGGTCATCATCTTATTCGAATGTCACTCAGCAACTGCAGGATGACATCAAGTGATCTACAAAAGGAATGGCAAATGGCTGCTGTGGTGAAGTGCAAGCCAGTTCGTAACAGGCTCCTAAAGCCAGGGCTCAATTCATGTAAAGCTAGAAAAAGCCTTTCATCGATGAGAAGCAAAGGAGAGCCAGGCTGAAGTTTGCCAAATACCATAAGGATTGGGCCATAGAGGACTGGAGTAAGGTAATCTTCTCTGATGAGTCTAATTTTCATCTTTGCCCAACACCTGATCGTCCAATAGTTAGACAGAGACCAGGAGAGGCGTACAAGCCACAGTGTCTTGCACCAACTGTGAAATTTGGTGGAGGATCGGTGATGATCTGGGGATGATTCAGCAAGGCTGGAATTGGGCAGGTTAATCTTTGCGAAGGATGTATGAATCAAGCAGCATACAAGGTTATCCTGGAAAAACAGTTGATTTCTTCTGCTCAGGCAATGTTCCCCAACTCTTAGGACTGGCTTTTCCAGCAGGACAATATGCCATGCTACACAGCTAGGTCAATCAATGTGTGGATGAAGGACTACCACATCAAATCCCTGTCATGACCAGCCCAATCTCCAGACCTGAACCCCATTGAAAACCTCTGGAATGTAATCAAGAGGAAGATGGATGGTCACAAGCCATCAAACAAAGAACTGCTTAAATTTTTGTACTAGGAGTGGCATAAGGTCACCCAAAAGCATTGTGAAAGACTAGTGGAAAGCATGCCACGACGCATGAAAGCTGTGAATAAAATTCATGTTTATTCCACAAAATATTGATTTCTGAACTCTTCCTGAGTTAAAACATTAGTATTGTTGTTTCTAAATGATTATGAACTTGTTTTCTTAGCATTATTTGAGGTCTGCAAGCACTGCATTTTTTTGTTATTTTGACCATTTCTCGTTTTCTGAAAATAAATGCAAAATGTATTGCTTGGAAATTCGGAGACATGTTGTCAGTAGTTTATAGAATTAAAGAGCAATTTACATTTTACTCTAAAATATACCTATAAAGAGAAAAATCAGACAAGCTGAAAATTTTGCAGTGGTGTCTTAATTTTTGCCAGAGCTGTATATTATGTGCATAGTATTTTTTGTATTTGTATTGTATTAATAAATTATAGTACTTTGAATTGTCCTGACACTGCTATCTCTATTGTAGGTTCTTTTTTTACTTATTTCTATACTGAAGATTGTGTAATCATTCTTTGAGGATACATTTGGTTTTTGATCTGCTGTCTTCATACAGATGTCCATAGCTTCTAGAATATTCTTCTTTACCCATCTTTCAGCTGTCTGGCATAGACCTCATTGTTCATGCTTGACTGCCTGCTACTCGATGCACGCGTTTAGCACCCTGACCAGTGGCTTCTTCGATCCACCTCACAGGTGAGCCTAACAATAATTATTTAGGAACTTGTTTTCCTCTGGCATAAAGGGCGAAAATGTGATTTTACTAACTCTGAAAAGTCAATTTTTTTAAAAAAAATGTAACAGACAGATGCGGCACTCTTGAAGTTGCTTAGATATTGTTGCATAATTACAGAACCATCAAAGCACTTTAACTGCCAAATATTTTAAAGAATCAAACGGGAAGTGACCAGGAACAGATTACCCTCCAGTGCTGTCATTCTCCAGACTGCAACCTCCCTGGAGGACCCAGAAGTAGAAGATGTTTAGTGCTCAGATACATGGCAGAGGTAAGGAAGGCTAAAACCTGACCATTACTGAACAAGACACAGACGTTGAAATGAAAAGACGGTGCCAATATATATCTTAAGATAGATTTTTTAAGTTTTTTTTGGAGAGTGACTCTTGACAGGCCAGATGGAGGAGCCCGTGGCAGGTTCTTTAATGAGTAGAGAACTCTACTTCAACTCAGATGGCACTTAAGTGCAGGTGAGTTACTGATGTTGACTGGTATTAAAGGGAATCTGTCACCCCATTTTTCAATCATCAGCTGTAGCCACCGCCATCAGTGGCTTATCTACAGCATTCTGTAATGCTGTAGATAAGCCCCCCGATGTCACCTGAAAGAGAAGAAAAACGAGTTATATTATACTCACCCTGTTAGGGTCTGCGGAACGCACCAAATATAAGATGTGGAGAGGTGCGTTCGCAGCCCGGGGTCCACTGTGCAGGCGGAGCCTGCTGCTAGTAAAATGGCGCAAGAAGCGAACTCTGTTATCCCGCAGAGTCGCCAAAATAAACGCCTTAACGCGCTGTGGCAATATGTGCGAACTCTGTTATTCCACAGAGCCGCTAGAAGGAGTGCCGTAGCGCTATATGGCGATGTGTGCGAACTCACTTAACACCACTGAGTCGCAAAATAAACACGCTAGGACGCTGTCTACCGTTGAAAGCGAACCCTGTTACGTCACAGAGCCGCTGAGACAAACTTCTGTGTCCTGTCAGGCACCCAGGTACACAGTTGACTGCTAAGCGAACATAGAACGTGATCATGCGCTAATGTCCTCGCGGGAGACACCCGCAATCTATGGCGTCTGAACGCCAGGCCCTGAATACGGCAATCAAACTCCTCACCGGTTATGCCGGTAATCTAGGGCATCTAGGACACCGACCCTGACCAGCTAGCATACCAAACTCCTCACCGATTAAGTCGGTATTCTAGGGGCTTATTTCAGCCGGGCCCTAACCACACACACGCATGACCACGCTGGCGCAAAGCATATGACGATTGATATTAGCGCATGGCGGCCCAGCCATGCCACCCTTCTATAACAACAGCTACAGGACCTGCCAGAAACAAGGACCAATGAGAAACTGTTCCAAAACACATGCAGTTTCAGGACCTTCCTGGCGGACCAATAGGAGCTGCTGTACCTGAACATGTGACCCCTGATCTCCAATGAGAGATCTTACCCTGGGCATGCTCAGAAGAGGAAACGCAGGACTTCGTCCCAAAGACGTCTGCTCCAGCACTGGCTATAATAGCAGATCCAGGAGAGGCAGCAGTAAGTCTCTGCACAGTACTGGAATGGGCAAGACGCTGGGACCGACGTCTCTGCTGAGCAGGCTCCACTGCGGCTGGAGATGAATGGGGGACCGCAGTGGGACTGGTTCAAGACTCCCCTTGTGCAGCATCGGGAACTCGAACCCTAACACACCCAGGGGTGGTCCGCCATCCGGTCTGGTCCGATGGGTGTCGCGGTCCGATCCGGCACCTCCCATCTTCTAGCGAAGCCCTCCTCTTCTTAGCTTCCCATCACGGCTCCGGCTCCATTTCTCCTTCTGCAAATCCCTCCACTGGCTCCCAATTCCCCAACAAATCCAGTTCAAATTACTAACACTGACCTACAAAGCCATCCACAACCTGTCCCCTCCCTATATCTCTGAACTAATCTCCCAATATCTTCCCTCACATAATCTTCGATCCTCCCAAGACCTCCTACTCTCCTCCACACTTATTCGTTCCTCGCACAACCGCCTCCATGATTTCTCCCGAATATCCCCCATCCTCTGGAATTCCACGCCTCAACATGTCTGATTATCCACCACCCTCGGATCCTTCAGACGAAACCTGAAAACCCATCTCTTCAGGAAAGCCTACAGCCTGCAATAACCATTCTGCCACCATCCCACCATCCGATCTGCGCCTCCCACATCTGACGCGTCTCACCACCACCGTGCTGCCGCCTCACCACCACCTGAGCTGCTTCCTCACTATCATCCCAGCTGCCGCCTCACCACCACCTGAGCTGCCGCCTCCCCACCACCAGAGCTGCTGCACCTCTGACCTTCTGTCTCTTCTCCATTATCCCATAGAATGTAAGTCCGCAAGGACAAGGTCCTCTCCCCTCTGTACCAGTCTGTCATTGTAAATTTGTTTACTATAAACGATATCTATAACTTTGTATGTAACCACTTCTCATGTACAGCACCATGGAATTAATGGCGCTATATAAATAAATAATAATAGTAATAATAATTAAAGTTTCATTACTAAGCCATACAAAGGTGAAATCAACCCGCAAATATGAACCCCACTTGCCACTGCCACAGGGCAAATAGGAAGAGCCAGGCACAGTTCCAGAATTGGTGCTTCTAATAAATACACCTCTTTAGGGGCGGCTGCAGACTGCTATTTTCAGGCTGGGGAGTCCAATATCCATGCCCCTTACCAGCCTGAGAATACTAGCCCCCAGCAGTCAGCTTTAGCTTGACTGGTTGCCAAAAATGTGGGGGACCCCACTCCATTTTTTCAAATTATTTATTTAAATAAATAAAAATACAACTTAAAGACCCCTTTCTTCTTGATAACCAGGCTTGCTAAACTGGAAAACAGGGTTGCAGACCACAGATGTCAGTTTTGCCTGGCTGGTTATCAAAAATACAGAGGAATCCCATGTCATTTTTTTATTTATTTAATGTGCAGGTCACTGCTGATGAATGCTCTCACTGTTAACAGTTGAATATAGCTCTCAACATTGTACCCTACTAGCGCAGGGGACAAATGACGTGAGCTGTATTCAGCACCCAGCACCGAGGAAGACAACAAACAGTACCGCTGATTCCCAGGCACCGGAACGTTTCACACTGATGTCATCTGTCTGTCCTCAATGTGAACGTGTGTGGGATGTTTTGCGGTCTGTGCTGCGGTTAAAAAATGTAAATGTCAGTCTGTTTTGCCAGTGGACAGATAATCCAAGGAAACACACTCAAATGTGCGCAGACTAGGGATGAGCATTCCGATACTGCAAGTATCGGGTATCGGCCGATATTGGCTGTATCGGAATTCCGATTCCGAGTACCGATATTTTCGTCATATCGGATACCGGAATCGGAATGTCACTGTCACTGTCAGTGTCCGTCGGTCGGGTCTGTCAGGAGTCAGCAGCACTTACCTGGCAGAAGATCTCCGGCGGTCACGGGCTGGACTGCTTCATGGCCGCCATCATCTTGCCCCGGCGGTCACATGCAGTTTTCTCGCGATAACTGCAGTGACTGCTGGGTAATCCCGGCCGTAAAGCAGTCAGTCCGATGACGTCACCGCCGGGGAAGCAGGTAATCAGCTGTGCTGCGTCGCGATGACAGGCTCTGCCTGTCATTGCGATGTAGCAGAGCTGGATCGTCGTGGGACAGTCGTTACTATGGACTGCGTCGGACAGGTGGTATACTGTTGGTTTGTTTTTTTTATTTTTTTACAGGAGATCGATGGCGTCGCAGGAATGAGTGTATAATAAAATTAATGAAAACTGTGTTGTCTCTTTTATTTCATTAAAAGACTTTTTCTTGCTGTGTCTTTTTTTTAAACATTTAAAAACTTTGGGATTAATAATGGATCGGTGTCTTATTGACACCTCTCCATTATTAACCGGGCTTATTGTCACCGTGCAATCAACGGTGACATTAACCCCTTATTACCCCGCTTGCCACCGCTACAGGGCAAGTGGGAAGAGCCGGGTAAAGTGCCACAATGGGCACATCTTTTGATGCGCCAAATGTGGGGCTGCTGTAGCCTGGTATTATCAGGCTGTTGAGGGCCAAAATCCATGGGCCTTGACAGTCTTTTAATACCAGGCCGCAGCAGTCTGCATTTTACTTGGCTGGTTAACAAAAATAGGGGGGATCCCCACGCCGTTTTTTTTTCGAGGGGATCCCCTATTTTTGTTAATCAGCCAAGATATGCAGACTGCTGTTGCCTGGTATTATCAGGCTGGCAAGGTCCATGGATCTTGGCTCCTTAACAGCCTGAAAATCCAGGCCTCAGCGGTCTGCTTCATCTGGCTGGTTAACAAAAATAGGGGGGACCCCACGCCATTTTTTTTTCGAAGGGAACCCCTATTTTTGTTAATCAGTTCCCTCTGACGTCACTGATGGTGTCCCTGGCTGACCTGAAGTGAAAGTGGAAAGCAATCAATTAAGCTTTCCACTTCCTCTCCTGTCAGCCAGGAGAGGAGCTCATTCATTTGGGGGTTTACTGTGAGGCTGCAGCATTAGCTGCGGTCCCTGCAGTAAACATTAACCCTTTCTGAAGGATTACACCGTGGGACCTGACTGTGCATCGGATTGGTAAGAATAATTTTGCTTTATTATTTTATTTTTATTACAGGAAATGGTTTTAGCAGGTAAATAAAATATGGTCAAAAACTGTGTGATTATTTCATTAAACTTCTTTTTTATTAAAGTGTGTGTGTTTGATTTTTCTTTCATACAATAGGATTAATAATTGATAGTTGTCTAATTGACAGCTCTCAATTATTAACCTGGCTTAAAGTGACCTTTCAATTGCAAGGTCATTTTAACCCCTTATTAACCCATTCGCCACCGCTACAGGGCAATGGGAATAGACGGGCAAAGTGCCAGAAAGGGCAAATCTAATTAGAGATTTGCCCTTTCTGGGGTGTCTGGGGGCAGATGTTAGTAGCCGGGGGGGCCAAAAATAATGGTCCCTCTCTGGGCTATTATTATCTGCCCCCACTCACTGGCTTTGTCTGTCTGGTTGCGAAAATAGGGCGGGAGCCCACGCATTTTTTTTCAGCAATTTTACACCTCATATATATATATATACATGTCATTGAGTTTGTGTCACATATATATATATATATATATATATATTTATAGTTCATACACTTCTACATAGTATAATAGCCGCTAATTCAATTGCCGGCTTTTGTGAAAATGCAGAACCCGACATGAAATGACACTTGGTTTACATAGAGTTAACCATGTCTTTTCATGTAGTTTGATATCTGATTTGCACAAACAATTACATGAGTGTAAGTGTGCAAAATTTCACACCTGTAGGGGTTAATTAAAGGTGTAAATTCGTAGCAAAAAAGTCCGTTTTTTTTACAACGAATTTACACCTTTAATTAACCCCTACAGGTGTGAAATTTTGCACACAGCCACTCATGTAATTGTTTGTGCAAATCAGATATCAAACTACATGAAAAGACATGGTTAACTCTATGTAAACCAAGTGTCATTTCATGTCGGGTGCTTCTGTCTTTTCACAAAAGCCGACTTTACCCGGCAATTGAATCAGAGGCTATTTTACTTTGTAGAAGTGTATAAACTATAAATATATGTATATATATATGTCACAATGACATGTGTATATATATATATATATATATATATATATATGTATTCTATGTGTGTATATTTAGTGTTTATAAGGAAAGAATGGGGTTTTTTTAGTTACGATATTTTTTTCCCATAGACTTACATTGGATTTCCGGTATCGGTATCGGGTATCGCCGATATTTTAATGGTATCGGCGATACCATTCCGATTCCGATACTTTTGGATATCGGAAAGTATCGCTCAACTCTAGCGCAGACTCATTCACTTGAATGGGTCTATGCGTATTAGTGTCTCCGGTATGTGTGAAAACTGTCACCACAAGTACCAGAAACTCTGATGTGTGAAAGAGCCCTTAGACTCTCTTCTTGACATGAATTATTATACTGGCACTCCTCCAATGATTTCCAACTACATCAATACCCATAAATTGAGTTCCTTCCAGATCCCAATTATGCTTATCTGAAAAATGTTTAGATAAGGTATGACCTGGAAATTTTTATTTGATTTTATACACATGGTGTTAGGGATCGAGTTACCACTGCTGCACAAGGGGAATCTCGAGCCATCCCCGCTGCAGTCCCCCATCCGTCTCCAGCCGCAGTGGAGCCTGCTCAACAGAGACGTCGGTCCCAGCGTCTCACCCAGTCTAATACTGTGCAGAGGATGACTGCTGCCTCCCCAGGTCCTGCCATTGTAACCAGTGCAGGTCAGCGGCAAGCAGACGTAGTTGGGACTAAGTCCTGTGGGTTCCCTTCTGAGCATGCTCAGGGCAAGATCTCTCATAGGAGATCAGGGTTCACATTGTCGGGTATTACAATGACTCCCATTGGTCCTCCAGGAAGGTCCTGAAGCTGCTTTAGTTCTGGAGCAGCTTTCTCATTGGTCCTTTTCTGGAAGGTCCTGTAGCTGCTACTATAAAAGGTGTGCATGACCGCACGGCGGCGCGCTAGTATCAAATCTGTTACGTGCTTGCGCCAGTGTGGTCATGTATGCTTGTGGTTAGGTCTGGCTGAAATAAGCCCCTAGAATACCTGCACCTCCGGTGAGGAGTTTTGTATGCTCGTGTTCAGGGCTCGGCTGAAAACGCCATTAGAATACCGGCTACTCCGGTGAGGAGATTATTGCTTGTGTTCTGATTGCATGACCACAGACTGCAATCTGCTTAGCAGTCGTCTGTGTCCCCTGTGAGTCTAACAGGACACAGTCTTTGTCACAGTGGCTCTGTGAATTAACAGAGTCCGCTTATATCGCCATATTGCGCTATAGCATTTTAGTTAGCGACTCTGTGGAATAACAGAGTTCGCCCATACCGCCATATAGTGCTACGGCGTTTACATCTGCGACTCTGCGGGATAACAGAGTTCGCTCATACTGCCTATTTGCACCATCTTACTAGCAGCAGGCTCTGCCTGCACGGTGGACCCCAGGCTGCGAACGCACCTCTCCTTAATATCTATTAGGTGCATTCCGCACGCCCTTAGCATAATACTAGCGCCAGGGTCTGGCTAGTAAAATGGCGGATGACCAGCGTCTACAGCAGTACATCCAGCAGCTGGAGGGTAGGTTGGCGTCTCTTGAGCGCACAACCTCAGCTGTGGATGTTACCGCAGTCGCTGTTCAGGCTGCTAGCGTAGCCGCAGCCAGTTCGTCCTCCGCTACCTCTGCTCTGACCTTATCTCACCTCCCGCTTCCAGACAAGTTTGCTGGTGACAGTAAACATTGTCGGGGATTCGTGAGTCAGTGCTCTATTCAGCTTGAGCTTCTGGCAGCACGTTTTCCCATGGAACGGGCACAAGTGGCCTTCATTGTGTCTCTTTTGTCGGGCAGAGCGCTGGAATGGGCAACGCTGCTGTGGGAGCGCGACGATCGTGTGGTGCGGAGTGCTCCTCATATTTTGGAGGCACTGAAAAAGGTCTTTTTAGGACCTCAGGTCACACACGATACGGCACTCCAACTGCTGACAATGTCACAGGGCTTGTCCATGGTCAGCCAGTTTTCAATCCAATTTCGGACTTTGGCCTCTGAATTAGAGTGGCTGGATAAAGTTCTCATTCCGGTGTACTGGAGAGGACTGGCAGACCATGTAAAGGACGCTTTGGCTACCAGGGAGATTCCTGCCACACTGGAGAAACTCATCTGCATATCTACCCACATCGACCTCCGTTTTCATGAGCGGAGGTTGGAGCGGATCCAGTGTAGGCAGAGGTTTCGGCTAGCTCCTACCTTTGCCAAACCTCTTAAACTCCCCGTTCGGGCGTATGACCCCAAGAGACCATGGAGACTTCTCGAGCGGAACCTAAGTCTCGGACCACTTGAGTATCCGTGGTCTGTAGAGTGTGTCAGCAGCCGGGACATTATGCCAACCGATGTTCCCAGCGGATGAGTAAACGGTCGTGTTCAGTGACCATGAGAGCAGGGTCATTAGACGCGACGGCTCTTGCTCAGAAATTGTTCGTTAAAGGGTTAATCTCCCTAGGTTCATCCACTCTTCCAGCTAAGCTCTGTGTGGACTCTGGAGCAGAGGGGAATTTTATGTCCTCCTCCTTTGCCTCTCGCCATTCTATACCTCTGGTGATGCTCGCAGAGCCAGTGTCGGTGCGAGTCTTGAATGGAGCAATCCTGTCCTCACAGATCACCCACCAGACTGTCCCTCTTCTCCTATGTCCCCTTCTCATCAGGAGAATATATCCTTTTTTGTTCTTCCTGAGGGAATAGATGAGGTTCTTTTGGGATTACCCTGGCTCCGCCACCATTCTCCATATTGAGTGGTCCTCTGGGAGAATACTAGGTTGGGGTGATTGCTGTAGAGGCAGATGTCTCAGGGAGGACGTTCAGGTCTCCACCACGGAGATACCCATAGACCTTGCCTCTCTCCCCAAGGTTTATTGGTCATACGCGGACGTATTCTCCAAAAAGGCAGCAGAGACTCTTCCGCCTCATCGCCCCTATGACTGTCCTATAGACCTCTTGCCTGGCACGGAGCACCCTCGGGGAAGGGTGTATCCTCTTTCTCTTCCTGAGATGGATGCCATGTCACTATATATCCAGGAGAATCTGGCAAGAGGGTTTTTTAGGAAGTCAGTGTCACCAGCAGGGGCAGTTTTTTTCTTTGTGCAGAAGAAGAATGGAGAATTACGAATTACTATAGGGGTCTTAACGCCATTACCGTTAAGAACAAATACCCATTGCCCCTAATCTCTGAGCTCTTTGATAGGCTTCGGGGAGCAATGGTATTTACTAAGCTGGATCTACGTGGTGACTGTAACCTGATCCGCTTCCGTGAGGGGGACGAATGGAAGACGGCGTTCAATACCAGACATGGGCATTACGAATATCTGGTGATGCCCTTCGGGCTTTGTAATGCTCCAGCCGTCTTCCAAGATTTTGTAAATTACATCTTCCGGCATATGCTTGCCACCTCAGTAGTAGTCTATCTGGATGACATTCTCATCTGTTAACCAGATATGGTCTCCCACCGGAGAGATGTCTGCAAGGTCTTCGACCTCTTGCGGGCAAATTCCCTATATGCGAAGTTGGAGAAGTGCGTGTTTGAGCAGGAGTCTCTACCGTTCCTGGGCTATATCATCTCCACCCAGGGATTGGCTATGGATCCTGCCAAACTACAGGCTGTAATGGATTGGCAAGAACTCCACTCTCTTAAAGCGGTGTAGCGCTTTATTGGGGTTCATTAATTACTATCGCCAATTCATTCCCCACTTCTCCACTTTGGTAGCTCCCTTGGTAGCCCTCACCAAGAAGGGAGCCAATCCCAAATTGTGGTCAGAGGAGGTCTCCAAGGCCTTTACTTCAATTAAGTCCCATTTTGTAGCGCTCCCATCTTACATCGCCCCGAGGTTGATAAGCCTTTTATATTGGAGGTTAATGCCTCATCCGTTGGTGCTGGAGCAGTCCTTTTCCAAAAGGATGCTCAAGGTCGGAAACATCTTTGTTTCTTCTTTTCCAAGACCTTCACACCAGCGGAAAGAAATTATTCCATTGGGGATAGGGAGTTGCTAGCCATGAAGTTGGCCTTTTCCGAGTGGAGACATCTCCTGGAGGGGGCTCGCTTTCCCTTTCAAGTTTTCACTGACCACAAAAATTTGGTCTATTTACAGACCGCCCAGCGGCTAAATTCTCGTCAGGCCAGATGGTCCCTGTTCTTCTCCTGGTTCCATTTCAACCTCCATTTCCTCTCCGGTGAGAAGAACATTCGGGCTGATGCTCTCTCTCGCTCCGTGGTGTCCTCTGAGGAGGTGGAGGAGGAGCCTCGGCTGATTGTCCCCACAGAGAGCCTAAGAACTGTGGCCCCGGTTTAGCTTGAGTCTGTGCATCCGGGCAAGACTTTTGTGCCCACCAATTTGCGACCGGAGGTACTCTCTTGGGCACATTCGTCCAGGGTAGGTGGACATTTTGGGGCAAAAAGGACATCTGAGTTGCTGGGAGGACATACTGGTGGCCACATATGGTCCGTGACGTCAGGGAATACGTTCAGGCGTGCGTCTCCTGCGCCAAGAATAAGTCCCCTCGACAATGGCCAGCTGGGCTACTTTTCCCTTTACCGGTGGCAGACAGGCCTTGGGAGATGGTCGGGATGGATTTTGTGGTCTGCTTACCCAAGTCTCGGGGCTGCACCATCATCTGGGTGATAACCGACCACTTCTCCAAAATGGTGCACTTGGTGCCGTTACCACGGTTACCGTCTGCACGGGCCTTGGCAGCATTATATTACACGGAATGCCAGACAAAATCGTCAGTGATCGAGGTCCCCAATTTGCATCTCGGTTCTGGAGAGAGCTGTGTCATCTACTCAGCTTTGAGTTAAATCTCTCCTCGGCATATCATCCCGAGATGAATGGGATGGTAGAGAGGGCCAACCAGACCTTGGTCACATACTTGCGACATTATGTCTCAGCCAGGCAGGATGACTGGGCATCCTTGCTACCGTGGGGTGAGATCGCTCTAAATAATGCTGTGGCTGACTCCACCGGACAGACCCCATTCCTCTTAAACTACGGTCAGTATCCGCGGGTACCGGTGCCCATGCCCGTGTCTTCCACCGACTCCAGGGTGGCAGACTGGGCCGTGGAGGCACGGGACATTTGGGACCGCACTCAGGATGCCATTCAGGCTTCCAAGGTGAAGATGAGGTCTTTTGCTCCTGGCGACCTAGTGTGGCTCTCCGCCCGAAACATCAGGCTGCGAGTGGAGTCCACTAAGTTGGCACCCCGCTTTTTGGGTCCCTTCCAGGTCCTCGAGCAGGTCAACCCTGTGGTTTATCGCTTAGCCCTTCCACCTCGCTTAAGTATCTCCGACACCTTTCATGTGTCCCTCCTGAAACCCGTGGTCATGTCCCGGTTTTCCGAGTCATCTGCCGGGACATCGGGCTCGTCTACGGACGATCACGAGGTGAACGCCATTGTAGGGTGCAAGATGGTATAG
This sequence comes from Oophaga sylvatica, assembly GCA_033576555.1. NCBI lineage: Eukaryota > Metazoa > Chordata > Amphibia > Anura > Dendrobatidae > Oophaga > Oophaga sylvatica. The sequence continues at coordinate 577,222,593 of JARQOD010000001.1, forward strand.
GGCAAAAAATTTTATTTGGTGGATTGGAGGGGTTATGGTCCTGAGCATAGGTCCTGGGAGCCTGCCGAGCATATTCATGCTCCGCAGCTCATCGCTGCCTTTGAACGTAGCGAGGCCCAAAGAAAGGGGGTCCTAGGAGGGGGGGTAATGATAGGGATCGAGTTCCCACTACTGCACAAGGGGAATCTCGAGCCATCCCCGCTGCGGTCCCCCTTCCGTCTCCTGCCGCAGTGGAGCCTGCTCAGCAGAGAAGTCAGTCCCAGTGTCTCGCCCAGTCTAATACTGTGCAGAGGATGACTGCTGCCTCCCCAGTTCCTGCCATTGTAACCAGTGCAGGTCAGCGGCAAGCAGACATAGTTGGGACTAAGTCCTGTGTGTTCCCTTCTGAGCATGCTCAGGGTAAAATCTCTCATAGGAGATCAGGGGTCACATGGTCGGGTACTGCAGTGACTCCCATTGGTCCTCCAGGAAGGTCCTGAAGCTGCTTTAGTTCTGGAGCAGCTTTCCCATTGGTCCTTTTCTGGAAGGTCCTGTAGCTGCTACTATAAAAGGTTTGCATGACTGCATGGCGGCACGCTAGTATAAAATCTGTTACGTGCTTGCGCCAGTGTGGTCATGTATGCATGTGGTTAGGTCTGGCTGAAATAAGCCCCTAGAATACCTGCACCTCCGGTGAGGAGTTTTGTATGCTCGTGTTCAGGGCTCGGCTGAAAACGCCATTAGAATACCGGCTACTCCGGTGAGGAGATTATTGCTTGTGTTCTGATTGCATGACCACAGACTGCAATCCGCTTAGCAGTCATCTGTGTCCCCTGTGAGTCTAACAGGACACAGTCTTTGTCACAGTGGCTCTGTGAATTAAGAGTCCGCTTATATCGCCATATTGCGCTACAGCATTTTAGTTAGCGACTGTGGAATAACAGAGTTCGCCCATACCGCCATATAGTGCTACGGCGTTTACATCTGCGACTCTGCGGGATAACAGAGTTCGCTCATACTGCCTATTTGCGCCATCTTACTAGCAGCAGGCTCTGCCTGCACGGTGGACCCCGGGCTGCGAACGCACCTCTCCTTAATATCTATTAGGTGCGTTGCGCAGGCTCTTAACACATGGTTTTTCTTGTTTTTTCATAGCAAGCATTTGATCTTCTCTACATTTATTTTTTTTCATTTGGACATTTTATTATGTACGGGTAGTGCCATTGTGATAACAAAGTGAATTAGGGCAGCTGGCAGCTGTAATGTTGCACTTGAATTACACATTTTTTTATTCATTCTTCTAGCACATGAAAGCAACAGGGCAACACAATATTTCGTAAAGGAAAAAAAATTTAACTGAGGTTTTGGATTTCATGTTCAATCCTTTTTAGGAAGTGGGGAACAATTGATTTAAAAAATAGCAAGAAAAATTCAAACAAATCCAAATTTAGCTTTGACTATCTTTTTGTACACCCTCTTTTAGTAGTCAAATTTAACACGTGTACACTACATATGAATACTGCGGCCTGCTGCCACTTTTGATTTTTGGAACTCTATTTAGCATTTTTATATTCAGTCTTTGTTGATAAAGAGGTAATAAGTAAGTAAAAATATTTTTTTAAATAAATCCAGACATGCACACCTTTTTTAGCAGGCAAATTTGACACCCGTACACATCACACCAATACAGTTCACCTGTTGCTTTTGCTGATTTTTTGGATATGCATAGACTAAATAATTGGGATTTAAACAGTAACAAAAGTTACAGGGTTATCCTCAACTTGTGTTCTCATCAGCACACTACTCCGAATACTTTTCCTCTTCCTTGTTGCTGGGGGGTAGATAGCAGGCAGGCGCTCTTTCTTGAGTGAAAGTTCTAGTTCTGTTGCTTTGCCTACTGATCTGCCTTTGCATGTAGAGGTAACAGAACCTTTAAACAAGCACCTGCAATGAATATGGGAACTGTTCTGGAAACTGCTGATGGTGTGGCAATCAGATTGTGATTTTGCAGGTCTGATAACAGAAGCTCTTTATCAGGAGATGACATACAGTCATTGAATGGCAGTTTAACTGCTGTATAAGTATGCAGAGAGGAGGAAGATGGGAACTCTAGTGCCACCCATTGGAAGTGGCAAGCCTAAAAGTCAATTTCAACACTTTAAAGGACCTTGTCATGTGATTTAGAAACTATATTTGCAAACACATGTTTTCTGTTATTTTCCCCTCATCTTTGCAAAGCAGGAGCTATGCAGGATTAGACCCCTGCATTGGCTGAAGATAAAACTATTTTTTTTACACAACAATGCATAGCTTACAGGATTACAGTTATCATTAGAGATGAGCGACTTTCCCTTTTTTCGGGTTGAGTCGGGTTTCACAAAGGTCGGAGGTCCGACTGAAACACGAAACCCAATGCAAGTCAATGGGGAAGCAAAGTCGGCAGGGAGTGGAAGACAGTAAACACACCTACAGTGCCCATTTGAATGGCAACAACATCAATTCTTATTACTTAAGCTTGTCAACTTTAATTTACTTCATAATAATAGTTATGCATTGAAAACTGGGGGTTATTTGGCAAAACTTGTGGGGGGTAGGGATGGCTCCTGTTTTTCGTGTGCCCCAGGCCAAAGAGTGTCAGTGGGTCCCTTTAACACATACCACAATTCATGATGCTCCGATACGGCAGAGAAATATAGGTATAGTACAATGAAAAATACTTCACTTCTTACATGACATGACTGATATCTATGTTAAAATCTACAATAGCTCAAAAACCAGACACTATATTCCTCCATACAGTATTATGGCCACCACATAGTGCGCCATGAAGAATAATGAGGCCCATACAGGGCCAGCTCCAGGTTTTTATGGGCCCCGGGCGAAAGAGTCTCAGTGGGCCCCTTTAACACAGACCACAATTCATGATGCACAGATACTGCAGAGAAATATGGGTATAGTACAATGCCAAACACTTCACTTCTTCCATTACATGACTAATATCTATTGTAAATTGTACAATAGCTCAAAAACCGCCAAATCCTCACAGCGCACAGAACAGACTGGACAGTACAGTCCTCCATACAATATTATGGGCACCACAGTCTCCCCCTCATCACCCATATAATACCCCATGAGGATGTCACCCCTCATATAATGCTCCATACAGAATACTGGACCAAAAATAATGCTCCATACAGGATACTGGTCCCCATATAATGCTCCATACAGGATACTGGTCCCCATATAATGCTCCATACAGGATACTGGTCCCCATATAATGCTCCATACAAAATATGGAGCTCTCCTCTGCGCTGTACTGTGTTCTGCACTGTTACGGCTCAGGAAAGGGCGCTGTGGAAAGACTCCCCATTATCATCATGATTTCCTCCTCATCATCATCATTGCCTCCTTATCATCATCATTGTCTCCCCATCATCATCATGGCCTCCCCATTGTCATCAATGCCTGCCCATCATCATCATCTCCTCCCCATCATCATCAATGCCTGCCCATCATCATCATCTCCTCCCATCATCAATGCCTGCCCATTATCATCAATGCCTGCCCATCATCATCATCTCCTCCCCATCATCATCAATGCCTGCCCATCATCATCATCTCCTCCCCATCATCAATGCCTGCCCATTATCATCATGGCCTCCCCATCATCATCAATGCCTGCCTATTATCATCATCTTCTCCCCATCATCATCATGGCCTCCCCATTATCATCAATGCCTGCCCATCATCATCTTCTCCCTATCATCAATGCCTGCCCATTATCATCAATGCCTGCCCATTATCATCATCTTCTCCCCATCATCATCATGGCCTCCCCATTATCATCAATGCCTGCCCATCATCATCTTCTCCCTATCATCAATGCCTGCCCATTATCATCAATGCCTGCCCATTATCATCATCTTCTCCCCATCATCATCATCAATGCCTCCTCATTATCAGCAATGCCTGCCCATCATCACACACAGACAGCACACAAGCACTCTCTCACATACATACACACACACATACACACACACACAAAGCACCGCACTACATACACACAGACACACACACACACACAGAGACACACACACACACAGAGACACCACACACACGTCTCACCTCCAGCGTCTGCGCTCTCTGCCACAGCCGGCCGCTGAATGATGACGTCATTCAGCGGCTCTGCTGTGAGAGGAAGCGCCGGCGCCCCCTGGAGCCCGGAGCTGCAGCAGCGGAGGCACGGGAGAGGTAAGTATTGTGCCAGCTGATGCCGGGGCCCTGAGCAAGCGGGGGGTGCCCAGTGGCGGCGCTGACACCGCTCTCCTCCGCTAACGGGCGCGGGGGTGCCAGACGGCGAGTGGGCCCCCCCGCCTGCTCAGGGCCCCGGCACTTGCCCGGGTGTGCCGGGTGCTGACGCCGGCCCTGGGCCCATATATCCATACATAATTGGTCCCATATGTGCCCCTTATGATTTTCCATACCCTATATGATGCCACATAAATAATGAACCCCATATGATTCTCCAGTATATCATGGGCCCCATGGATGATGCTTCAGTGTCTTATGGGCCAAAAGAAAGCTCCATATATAATGGGCCCCATTAATGTTCAAGGGTATAATGGGCCCTGTAAATGCTGCTCCAGTGTCTGATCTGCCCTATTTAGAATGCTCCAGTATATGATGTGTCCCATGGATGATGCTCCAGTGTCTTATGGGCCAAAAGAATGCTCCATATATAATGGGCCCCATTAATAATGTACCAGTGTAAAATGGGCCCCGTAAATGCTGTTCCTGTGTCTGCTGTAACCCATTTACAATGCTCCAGTATATGATGGGCCCCATGGATGATGCTCCAGTGTCTTATGTGCCAAAATAATGCTCCATATATCATGGGCCCCATTATTAATGATCCAGTGTATAATGGGCCCCGTAAATGCTGCTAAAGTGTCTGTTTTCCCCCTTATAGAATGCTCCTGTATTATTTGGGCCCCATGGATTATGCTACAGTGTCTTATGGGCCAAAATCATGGTCCATATATAATGGGCCAAATTAGTAATGATCCAGTGTATAATGGGCCCCGTAAATGCTGCTCCAGTGTCTGCTGTCCCCCATTTACAATGCTCCAGTATATGATGGGCCCCATGGATGATGCTCCAGTGTCTGTTCTGCCCCATTGAGAATGCTCCTGTATATCATGGGCCCCATGGATGATGCTCCAGTGTGTTATGGGCTAAAATCATGGTCCATATTATTAATGATCCATTGTATAATGGACCCCGTAAATGCTGCTCCAGTGTCTGATGTCCCCCATTTACAATGCTCCAGTATATGATTTGCCCATGGATGCTGCTCCAGTCTCTGATGTGCCCCATTGAGAATGCTCCTGTAAATGATGGGCCCCATGGATGATTCTCCAGTGTGTTATAGGCTAAAATCATGGTCCATATTATTAATGATCCATTGTATAATGGACCCCGTAAATGCTGCTCCAGTGTCTGATGTCCCCCATTTACAATGCTCCAGTATATGATGGGCCCCATGCTTGCTGCTCCAATGTCTGATCTGCCCCATTTACAATGCTCCAGTATATGATGGGCCCCATGGATGCTGCTCCAGGGTCTGATCTGCCCCATTTAGAATGCTCCACGATATGTTGGGCCCCATGGATGATGCTCCAGTGTGTTATGGGCCAAAATCATGGTCCATATTATTAATGATCCAGTGTATAATGGGCCCCGTAAATGCTGCTCCAGTGTCTGCTGTCCCCCATTTACAATGCTCCAGTACATGATGGGTCCCATGATGCTGCTCCAGTGTCTGATATGCCCCATTGAGAATGCTCCTGTATATCATGGGCCCCATGGATGATGCTCCAGTGTGTTATGGGCCAAAATCATGGTCCATATTATTAATGATCATTTGTATAATGGGATTGTCAGGATTTGAACCTGTGAGCCATGGCTTGCTGGTCTGTTCCTTTGCTGTGGAGCTATTTGGAACTTGTATAACTTCAGCCTGAAAACCATATGAACTTTGTCTGGGATAGAGATCATCACCTGCTTTGCTGATTGTCCCCGCCTTGATTGAAACTGATTGGATAGAGATCATCACCTGCCCTGCTGATTGTTCTCGCCCTGATTAAGTCTGATTGGACCTGCTATATATACCTGGCCAGTGCAGCTTCCTGTTGCTGAGTATATTGTGGTGCTCTGTCTAACTGAGTGAAGCAAACTGGAGTGATCCAGAGGCTTTGCTGGCAGTGTGCTGCTGAATTTCTACTGTGGTATCCGTATCGGCAGTTTGGACTGAGGATGTTCATAAAGAATACGATCCGTGTGGTGGTGGAAGGTGGTGAGAAAAACAACCTGGTGTACGTCGTTCGTGACCTGTTGGAGGGAAAGGCTGGAGCCCATCGTCAGGATATCTACAGCGTCAATGAATTCCGGAGTCAAGGTACATATGATGTAACCTTTGTGAATGAGGGATGCTGTTTGACCGTCTTTGAATGGCTCAGAAGTAATGAAGGTGATCCATGCCTGGAGGGAGTGCGGGTGGAGCCCCTGTTTGGGCTCATGGAAAAAGTGGTGACTGTGACTGTGTACAACCCCTATACAGAAGTTGCACTACTGGAGCAGTTCCTGGAGCGGTACTGTGAATACGTGAAGGGAGGGGAGAAGCAGAAAAATGTCTTGGGCATTTTCAACTGCAAGTATGTGTTTCGGGTGAAATTGAAGAAGGACCCAGGTTGTTTGGGAGGTTTCACCCACCCACCAGCGAACTTTTCAGTGGCAGGTCATAGGGGCTTCCTGTCATACCCAGGGCAGCCACTATACTGCAGGAGGTGCTTTCAGTTCGGGCACCTGCTAAACATGTGTAGCAAGGAGTTGGTTTGCCGTAATTGCAAGCAAGAGGGTCATGTGGCGGCTAGGTGTCCGATGCCTCGTGAATGTGACAGGTGTGGCAGTTCAGAGCACCTGAATAGAGACTGCCCGTTTGGTGTGCAGAGGAGGTCAACTAGAGAGGAGGAGGAAAGAAAGAGACGTGAGGAGGAGCGGAGGCGGGAGGAAGAAAGGAAGAGAGAGGAGGAGGTTAAGAGGCGGGAGGAGGAGAAGAAGCAGAGGGAAAGCGAAGTCGCTGTGCTGCAAAGCGTTGTGAGGGCGCCACCCACTCCTGCTGAGAGACGGAGGGAGAAGCGGCAGGAGGACAAGGAGGCTGAGAGAAGGAGGGAGAAGCAACAGGAGGAAAAGGAGGACAAGGAATTTTGGAAGGCCATAGGGCGAGAGGAGCGTTCATGGCCTAAAAAAGAAGTAAAAAAAGAAGTCCCAGTCGCTGAATCATGGTCAGAATGCCTGATGGATTTAGATATATCTGTGGCAGAGGAGGAGGCTGAGGTTTTGGTTCATGAGTCTGATCCGAGAAATATTGGTGCCTTCTCTTTCACGGAAGAGGACTCAGGAGGGTTACAGTGTCACAGGAGGGTGGTGGGGAAAACAGAGACATTGAGGTGGTGGAAGAAGGAATGGCCCAGAGGAAGACTGGGCAGAAAAAGGCACGGGTGGAGGAGTATATGGAAGCCAGCGGCTCAGAAAGCTGCTCGGCACAAATGGTGGAGGAGGACACTGGCGGTACTGGTTAAGTACGTTTTACTTTTCCAGTAGCCAGGTGGAGTTTTTTTGTGTACATAGCTTTGCTCTTTAAGCAATGGCTATCTGTTTTTTTTGTGTGTTTTATGTAATGTGTGTCAAGTTATATCTGTAGGTTGTTTTTGTATTTTTTTCCTTTTTTGGCTTCTTTGGACAAGTGTTTTTTTTAAGCTTTTTGTTTTGTGTTTAGTATGGGTGTTAGAATTATATCTCAAAATGTGAGGGTTTTTAAAAATAAGTTGCGGCGTGCGGCCATTTTTGAGTTTTTTGCAGCGCAAAATGCGGAAATTTTTTGTTTACAGGAGTGTGGGATTGTGGATGGTGTGAAGGAGAGTGAATGGCCTCATGGTGCGTCTGTGTGGTAAGGGAGTGCATGTAATAGAAATGACGGTGTTGGTTTTTTGGTGAAGGGGCGTAATGTGAGTTTGTGTGACTATATGGTGATTGAGGTTGGGAGATGCGTGTTAGCAAATTTTGAGTTTAGAAATATTCGTTTTTGTGTTATTAATGTGTATGCTCCTGTGGAAAAACAGGAACGTAAAGTTTTATTTGAAAAAATTAAGTTTTTATTCCAGGTAGAGTGCCTGTTGTGATTGTGGGTGATATGAATGTTGATGTGGGAAAGGTGAATGTGGATGTGTCAAGGAAAGAGTTAATGGACATGGTGAGTGATTTTGGTTTGAGGGATTTACAGAGGGAGTGTAAAGTAACTCCATTGTTAAATACGTTTTTTTCTGAGAGTGGGAGGGTGGCGTCTAGACTGGACTATTGTTTTGTTTCAAAAAACCTGATTGCTGTTAGTTATGCACAGGAGAGTGTGCCGTTTTCAGATCATGTGTGTATGAAGTGTGAAGTGGATGTGCATACTAAGGAGGTAGCTGGGAAAGGTGTATGGAAGCTGAATGTGAGTTTACTGGAGGGGGTGGAGGTGAGAGAGGAGTATGAAAGACATTATAAGGAGTGGTGTGAGAGCAGAAGTGAATTCAGTAATGTGTGTGAATGGTGGGATTGGGTTAAAGTTTTAAAAAAACTTGGTTACAAGTGTGCAGCTGCTAAGAGAGAAAGGTTTGCTGGGTTGAATGCAAGACTGAGTGTGTTATATAAGCTAAGAGAGGGAGGGATGGATGTGAGTGAAGATTTGTTGAGAGTGAAAAAAGAAGTGAACGAGTTTTTGAGAGAGAGAGGGAGGAGTATTGTGTATAGGGCTAAAATAGAGAACTTGGAAAAGAATGAGAAGTGTTCGCGGTTTTTTTCAAGAAAGTTTTTGGGAAAAGACAGAGCATGAGTGTTTTGAATGGAGTGGATGGAAATGAAGTGAGTGGTGTGAACTTGTGTGAGGAAGTGGCAAAGTTTTATGATGATTTGTATGCAGTGAAATGGAGGGATGAATGTTTGGAGAGTGATGTGCTGAGTGTTTTGGAAAATAGATTGAATGGGACAGAAAGGGAGAGTTTGATGGGGGAGGTGACGAGTAGGGTTGAGCATTCCGATACTGCAAATATCGGGTATCGGCCGATATTGGCTGTATCGGAATTCCGATTCCGAGTTCCGATATTTTCGTCATATCGGATACCGGAATCGGAATGTCACTGTCAGTGTCCGTCTGTCGGGTCTGTCAGGAGTCAGCGGCACTTACCCGGCAGAAGATCTCCGGCGGTCACGTCCTGGACTGCTTGATGGCCGCCATCCTCTTCTCCCTGGCGGTCACATGCAGTTTCTCGCGATAACTGCAGTGACTGCCGGGTAATCGCGGCCGTAAAGCAGTCCGATGACGTCACCGCCGGGAAAGCAGGTAATCAGCTGTGCTGCGCCGGGATGTCAGGCTCTGCCTGGCATTCCGATGTAGCAGAGCTGGATCGTCGTGGGACTGTCGTTACTATGGACTGCGTCGGACAGGTGGTATACTGTTGGTTTGTTTTTTTTCTTTTTTTACAGGAGATCGATGGCGTCGCAGGAATGAGTGTATAATAAAATTAATGAAAACTGTGTTGTCTCTTTTATTTCATTAAAATACTTTTTTCTGGCTGTCTTTTTTTTAAACATTTAAAAACTTTGGGATTAATAATGGATAGGTGTCTTATTGACGCCTCTCCATTATTAACCGGGCTTATTGTCACCGTGCAATCAACGGTGCAATTAACCCCTTATTACCCCACTTGCCACCGCTACAGGGCAAGTGGGAAGAGCCGGTAAAGTGCCACAATTGGCACATCTTTTGATGCGCCAAATGTGGGGCTGCTGCAGCCTGGTATTATCAGGCTGTTGAGGGCCAAAATCCATGGGCCTTGACAGTCTTTTAATACCAGGCCGCAGCAGTCTGCATTTTACTTGGCTGGTTAACAAAAATAGGGGGACCCCTACGCCGTTTTTTTTTTCGAGGGGATCCCCTATTTTTGTTAACCAGCCAAGCTAAGCAGACTGCTGTGGCCTGGTATTATCAGGCTGGCAAGGTCCATGGATATTGGATCCTTACCAGCCTGAAAAACCAGGCCTCAGCAGTCTGCTTCATCTGGCTGGTTAACAAAAATAGGGGGGACCCCACGCCAATTTTTTTCGAGGGGATCCCCTATTTTGTTAACCAGCCAAGATATGCAGACTGCTGTGACCTGGTATTATCAGGCTGGCAAGGTCCATGGATCTTGGCTCCTTAACAGCCTGAAAAACCAGGCCTCAGCAGTCTGCTTCATCTGGCTGGTTAACAAAAATAGGGGGGACCCCACGCCAATTTTTTTCGAGGGGATCCCCTATTTTTTGTTAACCAGCCAAGATATGCAGACTGCTGTGGCCTGGTATTATCAGGCTGGCAAGGTCCATGGATCTTGGCTCCTTAACAGCCTGAAAAACCAGGCCTCAGCAGTCTGCTTCATCTGGCTGGTTAACAAAAATAGGGGGGACCCCACGCCAATTTTTTTCGACGGGATCCCCTATTTTTGTTAACCAGCAAAGATAAGCACACTGCTGTGGCCTGGTATTATCAGGCTGGCAAGCAGGGTCGGACTGAGCCACCGGGACACCGGAGTAACCTCCGTTAGGCCCCAGCTCCTGCGTGGTGAGCCCTGATTTGAAAGGATAGGTCGCGGGGCAGAGGGGGCGGTGGCCCCGGGCCCCGCGCTCTGAGGGGGCCCACCCGGAGCTACGCTACAGTTACATTCTGCGGCAGAGCAGGGAGAATCGCTCTCCCTGCTCTGCCGCCCGGAAGCTATGGGGCCTGAACAGGCGTGGGGGGGCCCGGTGCCAGCAGTGGGCCCCCCAACCGTCATCGGAGGGTCAGCTGTATCGGCATGGGTACGGTTGGGGCGAGGATATGGGTGTGATTAGCTGTGAAATGGGTGTGGTCGGGGCGTGGCTTAAAATTTGCAGCGGCGCGCTATGCGCGCCGCAGCCTTTAACCCTCTTTCCTGTCTTCAAAATTTGGGAGGTATGCTGTATGACCTCCCTACAACTTCTGGGCATGCTCCTGATGAGCGCGACGGATGGTCTCCTGAGGGATCTCCTCCCACACCTGGACTAAAGCATCCACCAACTCCTGGACAGTCTGTGGTGCAACGTGGCATGGCCTAAAATTTGCTGCAGCAGGCACAGCGTGCCACAGCCTTTGTCCCTCTTTCCCTTCTTCAAAGGTTGGGAAGTATGATGGTGGGCCCCAAGAATAATTTTTCTCTGGTGGGCCCAAGGTACTCCAGTCCGACGCTGCTGGCAAGGTCCATGGATATTGGCTCCTTAACAGCCTTAAATACCATGCCTCAGCAGCAGGGGCGTACATAGAAATCATGGGGCCCCATAGCAAAAGTCTGAATGGGCCCCCCCCCAAAAAAAAAAAACCCAGAGCCATTGTAAATGTAAAGTGCCAGCACAGTGAGGGGACACATTAAAAAAAAATGTATTATGCCCCCATAGTTGCTCCATAGATCATGCCCCCATAGATTGTGCCCCCATAGATGCTCCATAGTATAGGCCCTTATGCTGCCGCAGCTGCTGCAACCAAAAAAAAAAAAGACATACTCAGCTCTCGTCGCTGGGGGCCAGGTGCCCGTGTCCTGAGCAGGGGGTGCCACCAGGTGCCGATGTCACCGCTCGCTCAGGGCCCCGGCACCTGAGATATTTACCTGTCCTCTCTCCACTGCTGAGCGCCGCTGTCTTCGGGGTCCTCCAGCAGTGAATGATCAGGCAGAGGGCGCGGCGCACACTAACGATGTCATCGCGCCCTCTGACCTGAACATTGCAGCAAGAGGACGCGAGCAACGGTGGAACGGGACAGGTAAATATCCCTTATACTCACCCTTCCACCGGCGCGGTCTCTGCAGCCCTTGCTCTTCTCCCGCGGTCTCCGCCGCCAGTGTTCAGCGGTCACGCAGGACCGCTCATTAAAGTCATGAATATGTGCATATTCATGACTGTAATGAGCGGTACCACCTGACCGCTGAACACAGGCGTCGGAGACCGTGGGAGAAGAGCAGGGGCTGCAGAGACCGCACCAGGAGGGGTGAGTATATAGAAGAGCTGCGCTCCCCCTCCCCCGCCGACCCCCTGGTAGTACTGTGTCAGCACAGCTACCCGACCGTCGCGGGCCCCTTCACCTGTCCAGGCCCCATAGCAGCTGCATGGTCTGCTTCATTCACGGTACGCCACTGCTCAGCAGTCTGCTTCATCAGGCTGGTTAACAAAAATAGGGGGGACCCCACGCCATTTTTTTTTCGAAGGGAACCCCTATTTTTGTTAATCAGTTCCCTCTGACGTCACTGATTGTGTCCCTGGCTGACCTGAAGTGAAAGTGGAAAGCAATCAATTAAGCTTTCCACTTCCTCTCCTGTCAGCCAGGAGAGGAGCTCATTCATTTGGGGGTTTACTGTAAGGCTGCAGCATTAGCTGCGGTCCCTGCAGTAAACATTAACCCTTTCTGAAGGATTACACCGTGGGACCTGACTGAGCATGAGATAGGTAAGAATAATTTTGCTTTTTTATTTTATTTTTATTACAGGAAATGGTTTTTGCAGTAAAATAAAAGATGGTCAAAAACGTGTCTTTATTTCATTAAAATGATTTTTAATTAAAGTGTGTGTGTTTTATTTTTATTTCATGCAATAGGATTAATAATTGATAGTTGTCTAATTGACAGCTCTCAATTATTAACCTGGCTTAAGGTCACCTTTCAATAGCAAGGTGGCTTTAACCCCATATTAACCCATTCGCCACCGCTACAGGGCAATGGGAATAGACGGGCATAGTGCCAGAAAGGGCGAATCTAATTATAGATTTGTCTTTTCTGGGGTGTCTGGGGGCAGATGTTAGTAGCCAGGGGGGGGCCAAAAATAATGGTCCCTTTCTGGGCTATTATTATCTGCCCCCACTCGCTGGCTTTGTCTGTCTGGTTGCGAAAATAGGGCGGGAGCCCACGCATTTTTTTTCAACAATTTTACACCTCATATATATATATATATACATGTCATTGAATTTGTGACACACAATATATATATATATATATATATATATATATATTTATATTAATAGTTCATACACTTCTACATAGTATAATAGCCGCTAATTCAATTGCCGGCTTTTGTGAAAATGCAGAACCCGACATGAAATGACACTTGGTTTACATAGAGTTAACCATGTCATTTCAAGTTGTTTGATCTATTGTTTTCACTAACAATTACATCAGTCTATGTGTGCAAAATTTCACACCTGTAGGGGTTAATTAAAGGTGTAAATTCGTAGCAAAAAAGTCCGTTTTTTTAACAACGAATTTACACCTTTAATTAACCCCTACAGGTGTGAAATTTTGCACACATAGACTGATGTAATTGTTAGTGCAAATCAGATATCAAACTACATGAAAAGACATGGTTAACTCTATGTAAGCCAAGTGTCATTTCATGTCGGGTGCTTCTGTCTTTTCACAAAAGCCGGCTTTACCCGGCAATTGAATCAGAGGCTATTTTACTATGTAGAATTGTATAAACTATAAATATATGTATATATATATATGTCACAATGACATGTATATATATATATACATATGTATTCTATGTGTGTTTATTTAGTGTTTACAAGGAAAGAAAAAGTTTTTTTTAGTTACGATATTTCTGTCCCATAGACTTACATTGGATTTCCGGTATCGGTATCGGGTATCGCCGATATTTTTTGGATATCGGCGATACCATTACGATACCGATACTTTTGGATATCGGAAAGTATCGCTCAACACTAGTGACGAGTGAAGAAATATGGAAGGTGGTGTGTAGCATGGCGCTGAATAAAACGCCGGGGGATGATGGTCTCCGGTGGAATTTTATCGTGTGATGTGGGATGTGATTGGAAGGATTTTGTGGATGTATGTAAGTATATGTGGGCGAATGCAGAGGTGGCGAATGGTATGCGTGCAGGAGTGGTTGTGCTGTTGCCAAAAAAAGGTGATTTGAAAAATCTAAAAAACTGGAGGCCGATCACGTTGCTTAATTGTGATTATAAGATCTATGCGAAGCTTCTGGCAAATAGGATGCATGAGTGTGGAGTGTGGTGGGTGAGGAGCAGTGTTGTGTGGTGCCTGGAAGGCGGTTACATGAGGGTGTGTGTATGCTGAGAGATTGTTTGTGGGACTGTATGAACCGTAAGAAGGGGGTGTATGTGTTGAGTTTGGATTTGAGAAGGCGTATGATAGGTTGGCGCATGGTTTTCTGTTTAGAGTGTTGGTGAAGATGGGTTTTCCGGCTGAGTTTGTTGAGAGAGTGAGAAGTTTGTATAAAAATATTTATAGTTGTGTTTTGTTGAATGGGAATGTAGGGAGGAGAGTGAATGTGTTCTCCGGTGTACGGCAGGGGTGCCCATTGTCCCCTGTCGTGTTCATTTGCGTGATTGAGCCGTTGTTGTGTATGTTAAGGAAAGATAAGGTGATTCGGGGTGTGCAAGTGCCGGGGGCGGGAGGAGGGAGTGGAAGGTGAATGGTTACATGGATGATGTGTGTTTTTGTGTGATTCAGAGTGTTCGGTGCGTCGTGTGAAGTTGTTGGTATCCGTTTTTTGTGGAGCGTCTGCGTTTAAAGTGAATTGGGAGAAGACTGAATGTAAGATTTTTGGTGGGAGGACTCTGAGCAATGATATTGGGGTGAATGTGGTGAGTGGACCGATAAAGGTGCTGGGTGTGAAATTTTCAGAGAAGTTGGATGGAGAGGAAAGTTGGGTGGATGTGAGAAAGAGAGTGGAGCGCAAGTTAAATTTTTGGAAGATGAGAGATCTGACGTTTTTTGGTAAAATTTTAGTTATTAAGAGTGTGGTGTTACCAATTTTTTTGCATGTTGCGGTGGTTTTTCCACCAGGTTATATGTGTGTTAGAAGATTAAATAGGGTTTTGTTTGTATTTTTTTGGCGTTCAAGTATGGAGCGTGCAAGGAGAGAGGTTGTGATGAAGAGAATGGATAAGGGGGGGCTGGGATTCCCCAATTTGAATGTATTTTTTGGCGTGAATATTATGGTGTTTGTATTGGGTGTGATTAGGATGGATGGGAAGTGTGCATGTATGTGCAGGTATTTGTTTGGAAGTTTTCTGTTCCGTTTGAAGTGGCGGGAAAGGGATCTAAGGTGCCCAGTGGCTTTTGAGGTGCCTGTGTGGTATGTGTGGGTTTACAAATTTTTGGTGAAGTATGAACTGTGTGATGTGGATGTGAGGTTGTTAGAGAAGAAGAAAGCGGTATATAGGATGATTGAGTGTAGAGAGATGGAATGTGGTATCTATATGGTGAGAGGAAGTGATGTGCAGAAGGTATGGAAGAAGGTACGTTTGGATGGTATGACAAATAGACAGAGCGAGATTGTGTGGCAGTCATTGCATGAGGTGTTACCGGTGAGAGAGTTCCAGAGAAACCGGGGTTTAGTGAGGAGTGAGATGTGTCCGAGGAGGGGATGTGGTGGGAGAGAGAGTGTGGTGCATTTGTTTTGGAATTGTCAGTATGCTAGAAATGTGATTTCAGGTTTGGGCCCGTTGTGTAAGGAGTTGTGTGATGTGAATTTTTTGACGTTTGAGTTATTTATGTTTGGGTTGGGTATGTGTGGAGAAAAGGAGAGAGTGTTGTGGTTGATGCTTGCATGTATAAAAGAGGTGTTGTGGGATGTGAGGAACGTGTATGTGTTTAAGAGGAAGGAGATTGAGGTTAAAAATTGTTTAAAAATTGTTTTGGGAAAATTGTATTTTTGTTTTGTGTGTGATAAGAGAAAGAGGGGGGAGGAGGACGCAGAGGGAATTTGGAAAGTTAAAAAGTGGAAACACCTTGTTAATGTTTCTTAGTTTTGTGTTTTTTTGTGCTTGTAAATAAAGTTGGTTTTCCGATGATGATGGGAACAGCTGCTGCATTATGTAAGTGTACACGCTGTTTGGGAGTCGAGTTCCTTATAGTTTTGGTTATCTGACTGTGGAACTTCCCATCTGAGGGAGAAAAAAAAAAAAAAATTATCTGAGCTCCTGATCTGGAAGGTGTTTTGCTGGCATCTTCCTGTCTCTTGTGGAAACCCTGCTGTTCCTACCTCAACCTTCTATCATTTAAACGGACTTGGTGCTTGAGTGTGATCTTGGCCGGCCCGTGCTCGGGCAGGCCCCGGCATCTGCTGACACAGTGAACTTCCACTGCCATATGCTGCACCTCCAGAAGTCTTTCCACGGTCCGGTCACCTGTGCATCGCTGCTCCGGCCACTGGCCTCCAGTCCAGTATCGCCAGTAACGTGACAGGGATCCATAAATGCTTCTCCAGTGTCTGCTGTCCCTCATTTACAATGCTCCAGTATATGATGGGCCCCATGGATGCTGCTCCAGGGTCTGATCTGCCCCATTTACAATGCTCCAGTATATGATGGGACCCATGGATGCTGCTCCAGGGTCTGATCTGCCCCATTTAGAATGCTCCACAATATGTTGGGCCCCATGGATGATGCTCCAGTGTGTTATGGGCCAAAATCATGGTCCATATTATTAATGATCCAGTGTTATAACGGGATCCATAAATGCTGCTCCAGTGTCTGCTGTCCCCCATTTACAATGCTCCAGTATATGATGGGCCCCATGCATGCTGCTCCAATGTCTGATCTGCCCCATTTACAATGCTCCAGTATATGATGGGACCCATGGATGCTGCTCCAGGGTCTGATCTGCCCCATTTAGAATGCTCCACAATATGTTGGGCCCCATGGATGATGCTCCAGTGTGTTATGGGCCAAAATCATGGTCCATATTATTAATGATCCAGTGTATAATGGGCCCCTTAAATGCTTCTCCAGTGTCTGCTGTCCCCCATTTACATGCTCCAGTATATGATGGGCCCCAGGATACTGCTCCAGTCTCTGATCTGCCCATTTGAGAATGCTCCTGTATATGATGGGCCCCATGCATGCTGCTCCAGTGTCTGATCTGCCCCATTTACAATGCTCCAGTATATGATGGGCCCCATGGATGCTGCTCCAGGGTCTGATCTGTCCCATTTTGAATGCTCCACGATATGTTGGGCCCCATGGATGATGCTCCAGTGTGTTATGGGCCAAAATCATGGTCCATATTATTAATGATCCAGTGTATAATGGCCCCGTCAATGCTGCTCCAGTGTCTGCTGTCCCCCATTTACAATGCTCCAGTATATGATGGTCCCATGATGCTGCTCCAGTGTCTGATATGCCCCATTGAGAATGCTCCTGTATATCATGGGCCCCATGGATGATGCTTCAGTGTGTTAAGGGCCAAAATCATGGTCCATATTATTAATGATCCATTGTATAATGGGATCCGTAAATGCTGCTCCAGTGTCTGCTGTCCCCCATTTACAATGCTCCAGTATATGATGGGTCCCATGGATACTGCTCCAGTCTCTGATCTGCCCATTGAGAATGCTCCTGTATATGATGGGCCCCATGGATGCTGCTCCAGTCTCTGATCTGCCCCTTTGAGAATGCTCCATGATATATGATGGGCCCCATGCATGCTGCTCCAGTGTCTGATCAGCCCCATTTACAATGCTCCAGTATATGATGGGCCCATGGATGCTGCTCCAGGGTCTGATCTGTCCCATTTAGAATGCTCCACGATATGTTGGGCCCCATGGATGATGCTCCAGTGTGTTATGGGCCAAAATCATGGTCCATATTATTAATGATCCAGTGTATAATGGGCCCCGTAAATGCTGCTCCAGTGTCTGCTGTCCCCCATTTACAATGCTCCAGTATATGATGGGTACCCATGGATGCTGCTCCAGTGTCTGATATGCCCCATTGAGAATGCTCCGTATATATGGGCCCCATGAATGTGCTCCAGTGTTGATCATGCCCATTTATAATGATCCAGTTATGATGGGTCCCATAATGCTGCTCCAGTGTCTGATTGTCCCATTAGAATGCTCCGTATATCATGGGCCCCATGGATGATGCTCCAGTGTGTTAGGCCAAAATCATGTCCATATTATTAATGATCCATGTATAAGGGATCCATAAATGCTGCTCCAGTGTCTGCTGTCCCCCTTTTACAATGCTCCAGTATATGATGGGTTCCATGCATGCTGCTCCAATGTCTGATCTGCCCCATTTACAATGCTCCAGTATATGATTGGACCCATGGATGCTGCTCCAGGGTCTGATCTGCCCCATTTAGAATGCTCCACAATATGTTGGGCCCCATGGATGATGCTCCAGTGTGTTATGGGCCAAAATCATGGTCCATATTATTAATGATCCAGTGTATAATGGGCCCCTTAAATGCTTCTCCAGTGTCTGCTGTCCCCCATTTACAATGCTCCAGTATATGATGGGCCCCATGGATACTGCTCCAGTCTCTGATCTGCCCATTTGAGAATGCTCCTGTATATGATGGGCCCCATGCATGCTGCTCCAGTGTCTGATCTGCCCCATTTACAATGCTCCAGTATATGATGGGCCCCATGGATGCTGCTCCAGGGTCTGATCTGTCCCATTTTGAATGCTCCATGATATGTTGGGCCCATGGATGATGCTCCAGTGTGTTATGGGCCAAAATCATGGTCCATATTATTAATGATCCAGTGTATAATGGGCCCCGTCAATGCTGCTCCAGTGTCTGCTGTCCCCCATTTACAATGCTCCAGTATATGATGGGTCCCATGATGCTGCTCCAGTGTCTGATATGCCCCATTGAGAATGCTCCTGTATATCATGGGCCCCATGGATGATGCTTCAGTGTGTTAAGGGCCAAAATCATGGTCCATATTATTAATGATCCATTGTATAATGGGATCCGTAAATGCTGCTCCAGTGTCTGCTGTCCCCCATTTACAATGCTCCAGTATATGATGGGCCCCATGGATACTGCTCCAGTCTCTGATCTGCCCATTTGAGAATGCTCCTGTATATAATGGGCCCCATGGATGCTGCTCCAGTCTCTGATCTGCCCCTTTGAGAATGCTCCTGTATATGATAAGCCCCATGCATGCTGCTCCAGTGTCTGATCAGCCCCATTTACAATGCTCCAGTATATGATGGGCCCCATGGATGCTGCTCCAGGGTCTGATCTGTCCCATTTTGAATGCTCCATGATATGTTGGGCCCAATGGATGATGCTCCAGTGTGTTATGGGCCAAAATCATGGTCCATATTATTAATGATCCATTGTATAATGGGCCCCGTAAATGCTGCTCCAGTGTCTGCTGTCCCCCATTTACAATGCTCCAGTATATGATGGGTCCCATGGTGCTGCTCCAGTGTCTGATATGCCCCATTGAGAATGCTCCTGTATATGATGGGCCCCATGGATGCTGCTCCAGTGTCTGATCTGCCCCATTACAATGCTCCAGTATATGATGGGCCCCATGGATGCTGCTCCAGGGTCTGATCTGTCCCATTTAGAATGCTCCACGATATGTTGAGCCCCATGGATGATGCTCCAGTGTGTTATGGGCCAAAATCATGGTCCATATTATTAATGATCCATTGTATAATGGGATCCGTAAATGCTGCTCCAGTGTCTGCTGTCCCCCATTTACAATGCTCCAGTATATGATGGGCCCCATGCATGCTGCTCCAATGTCTGATCTGCCCCATTTACAATGCTCCAGTATATGATGGGACCCATGGATGCTGCTCCAGGGTCTGATCTGCCCCATTTAGAATGCTCCACGATATGATGGGCCCCATGGATGATGCTCCAGTGTGTTATGGGCCAAAATCATGGTCCATATTATTAATGATCCAGTGTATAATGGGCCCCTTAAATGCTTCTCCAGTGTCTGCTGTCCCCCATTTACAATGCTCCAGTATATGATGGGCCCCATGGATACTGCTCCAGTCTCTGATCTGCCCATTTGAGAATGCTCCTGTATATGATGGGCCCCATGCATGCTGTTCCAGTGTCTGATCTGCCCCATTTACAATGCTCCAGTATGTGATGGGCCCCATGGATGCTGCTCCAGGGTCTGATCTGTCCCATTTTGAATGCTCCACGATATGTTGGGCCCCATGGATGATGCTCCAGTGTGTTATGGGCCAAAATCATGGTCCATATTATTAATGATCCAGTGTATAATGGGCCCCGTAAATGCTGCTCCAGTGTCTGCTGTCCCCCATTTACAATGCTCCAGTATATGATGGGTCCCATGATGCTGCTCCAGTGTCTGATATGCCCCATTGAGAATGCTCCTGTATATCATGGGCCCCATGGATGATGCTTCAGTGTGTTTAGGGCCAAAATCATGGTCCATATTATTAATAATCCATTGTATAATGGGATCCGTAAATGCTTCTCCAGTGTCTTCTGTCCCCATTTACAATGCTCCTGTTTATGATGGACACATGGATAATGCTCCAGTGTCTTATGGGCCAAAATAATGCTCCATATATCATGGGCTCCATTAATAATGTACCAGTGTATAATGGGCCCCGTAAATGGTGCTCCTGTTTCTGATGTCCCCCATTTACAATGATGCAGTTTATGATGGGTCCCATGATGCTGCTCCAGTGTCTGATATGCCCCATTGAGAATGCTCCTGTATATCATGGGCCCCATGGATGATGCTCCAGTGTGTTATGGGCCAAAATCATGGTCCATATTATTAATGATCCAGTGTATAATGGGGTCCGTAAATGCTGCTCCAGTGTCTGCTGTCCCCCATTTACAATGCTCCAGTATATGATGGGCCCCATGGATGCTGCTCCAGTCTTTGATCTGCCCCTTTGAGAATGCTCCAGTATATGATGGGACCCATGCATGCTGCTCCAATGTCTGATCTGCCCCATTTACACTGCTCCAGTATATGATGGGACCCATGGATGTTGCTCCAGGCTCTGATCTGCCCCATTTAGAATGCTCCACAATATGTTGGGCCCCATGGATGATGCTCCAGTGTGTTATGGGCCAAAGTCATGGTCCATATTATTAATGATCCATTGTATAATGGGATCCGTAAATGCTGCTCCAGTGTCTGCTGTCCCCCATTTACAATGCTCCAGTATATGATGGGCCCCATGGATGCTGCTCCAGTGTCTGATCTGCCCCTTTGAGAATGCTCCAGTATATGATGGGCCCCATGGATGCTGCTCCAGTGTCTGATCTGCCCCTTTGAGAATGCTCCTGTATATGATGGGCCCCATGCATGCTGCTCCATTGTCTGATCTGCCCCATTTACAATGCTGCAGTATATGATGGGCCCCATGGATGCTTCTCCAGGGTCTAATCTGTCCCATTTAGAATGCTCCACAATATGTTGGGCCCATGGATGATGCTCCAGTGTGTTATGGGCCAAAATCATGGTCCATATTATTAATGATCCAGTGTATAATGGGCCCTATAAATGCTGCTCCAGTGTCTTCTGTCCCCCATTTACAATGCTCCAGTATATGATGGGCCCCATGGATGCAGTGTCTTGTGGGCCAAAATCATGCTCCATATATAATGGGCCACATTATTAATGATCCACTGTCAAATGCTCCCCATATATTCCTCCAAACATTACAAAAATTTAAATACCTCTCCTTGCTGTGCACTGCTCTACTCTGGACTCCTCAGTGTCGCCATCTTACAGCTCTCTGCAGTTGGACTGTTTAGGCAGAGGGAGTACAGACGTGACGTCATTGCGCTCTGTAACCTGAATGTTACTGTCAGGAAACGCGGAAGACGTCACAGCGGTGAAGCATGGAGAATTAAGTATTGCAAGTGCTGGGGACCTTAGCAAGCAGGGGGGCCGACATGTGGGCGACGGCACTGGCACAGTGCCCCTCATAGTACGTCGGTGTCTGATGGCGAGTGGGCCCATCCCACCTTCAGAGACCAATTTTTGTACTATGAGGGGCCCTGTGCCAGTGCTGTCGCCCACGAGTCGCCCCCCCCACCTGCTCAGGGAGCTGGCACTTGCCCTTGTGCGCCAGGTGCTTACGCCGGCCCTGGGGGGGGATTTGTAGGTTTTGTAGTCCGTCCACGCTTGCAAGTGCATGTTCATGAAATATCTAAGCATGCAACTGGTATTCAAATTTCTGAGATTTTTCCCTCGGCTAAAGGTCCTTCCGCACTGTGTACAGATAACCTTTGCCTCATCAATAGTATTTCGGTCTTAAAAGTGCCACACTGGACTATTCCTACTAAGGTATCAATTTTCAGGGCTTGCACGTTGTGCAAATTTGACTGTCTGGCCAAGCTGTCCTGCAACTCTCTTTTTGTTTTTTAACACCTTTTTGGACTGCTACGGGCCTGCCAGATAACTGGTGCTGCGATGTCGATGCCTGCTGCGGATCCTTCTCCTCTTCTGAGCTATTGCCAGTGGCACCCTCTTCCCCAAATGGATGCCAATCCGGGTCAACAACAATATGGTCAATATGGTCATCCATCACCTCCTCTTCCATGTAATCTGGGGCACCTGAGTTTCATCAGCGTCAGATTCTGACTCAGTAGACTGCGAGGGAAATGTAGTGCTCTGGGTGAATGTACCAGCAGAATCATCTAGCGATGGCTGTGCATCATGATGTGCACTCCATCTCTGATTCATGATGGACTGGGGAATTGAGAATTTGACTTGATAATCCAGGCATGGTATGTGAAAAGAGCTCCATGGAGTAATCTGAAGTGTCGGCTGCCGCATCCTTCACTTTTGGTGGGGGTGAAGCACACAAGGAAAGGTGTTGTTCCTGACCAGGAGCCAGCACTGAGGACTCAGTGCTTGCATTTTTTGAAACTTCAGAAAAGGAGGCGATATGCAAAATAATGGAAACACCTAACGTTTTGGCATCATCATCTTCGAACATGTTCTAAACATGCAAACCGTGACATATGGTAATGTTTTGTAGTTGATTATTTGTGTTATGTCATATGTGTATGTAAATTAACTGTTTGTTTTGAATAATTGTAAGAACATTGATGAGAAACTGATACCAATGGCAGACCTCTCGGATTTTCAAAGAGGCCAAATTGTTGGTGCTCGGATGGCCGGCGCTATTGTAACCAAAAGTGCCCGAATGCTTGGCGTGTCAAGAGGTACTGTCTCCAAAGTAATGACTGCGTTTGAAAGAGATGGAAAAAAAGCAACTGAAAAAGAAAAGAAAGGTACATTTCATAGATGAGGAAAATTTACATGAGAGTATACTACAGGCGTATGAATCCACAGGAGAGGAAGATTCTGAGGATTCTCAGCAGGAGAATACTGAACAGTCACCCATTGGAAAGCGAAAATCCCCCCTTTTTCTCATCCCATATTTGACGCTACTCTGGCTGCCTGGAAAACATTTGCTAAACAGAAAAGAGGTACTAATAAATTAACCTTCCTTAAAAATCTCCCTTTTATCTGCTCCCTATACCATACAGTAAAGATGTATATCTTTGACCGTGTTAGCCAGTAGATAGAAAAATATTTGGAGTTGAGAGTCCTCAGTGGTTGATACCCTTTAATGGCTAACTGAAAAGATGGTAACAAATTGCAAGCTTTCGAAACTACTCAGGTCTCTTCATCAGACAAAGACTAATACAAAATCTGAAGAATCATATATTTATACACCACACAGCACAGAAAAAATGCAATAGATAAGACAAGTGACGTGAAGCAGAATAGCCATAATGTTAACCAAAAGTGCCCGAATGCTTGGCGTGTCAAGAGGTACTGTCTCCAAAGTAATGACTGCGTTTGAAAGAGATGGAAAAAAAGCAACTGAAAAAGAAAAGAAAGGTACATTTCATAGATGAGGAAAATTTACATGAGAGTATACTACAGGCGTATGAATCCACAGGAGAGGAAGATTCTGAGGATTCTCAGCAGGAGAATACTGAACAGTCACCCATTGGAAAGCGAAAATCCCCCCCTTTTTCTCATCCCATATTTGACGCTACTCTGGCTGCCTGGAAAACATTTGCTAAACAGAAAAGAGGTACTAATAAATTAACCTTCCTTAAAAATCTCCCTTTTATCTGCTCCCTATACCATACAGTAAAGATGTATATCTTTGACCGTGTTAGCCAGTAGATAGAAAAATATTTGGAGTTGAGAGTCCTCAGTGGTTGATACCCTTTAATGGCTAACTGAAAAGATGGTAACAAATTGCAAGCTTTCGAAACTACTCAGGTCTCTTCATCAGACAAAGACTAATACAAAATCTGAAGAATCATATATTTATACACCACACAGCACAGAAAAAATGCAATAGATAAGACAAGTGACGTGAAGCAGAATAGCCATAATGACTATTCTGCTTCACGTCACTTGTCTTATCTATTGCATTTTTTCTGTGCTGTGTGGTGTATAAATATGTGATTCTTCAGATTTTGTATTAGTCTTTGCCTGATGAAGAGACCTGAGTAGTCTCGAAAGCTTGCAATTTGTTACCATCTTTTCAGTTTGCCATTAAAAGGTATCAACCACTGAGGACTCTCAACTCCAAATATTTTTTTATACCGTACAGCCATCGATCCAATTTTGGCTGAACATGACATTCAAAAAATCAAGCATTTGGTCAGTGAATCTAGTCTTATCCCTTTCTCCCAAATCAAAGATAAATTTAAAGTCTCCACTTCTTCATTCCTCCAGTATCTCATGTTGAAGGATTTGATTGTGCTATTTCTTGCCTCTAAATCAAGCCTATCTGAGCCTGCCGCCAACCTTATTACCAACGCTAATCATCAAATTTTTTGGAGCAACTCTTACATTTATATGTGGCTCAATAAAAGTCATATATTCATCAAGGCCTTTAACTTTCAGAAATGGGAACAAGAGTTACATATATCCCCAAGTCTGCAAGAATGGGAACAGGCTTGTTTTATTTCCTACTCCGCTTCTATCTCTATGTCGCTCCAAGAAACTCACTATAAAATACTAACGCGTTGATATTACACTCCAGCCCGACTCTCTCGGATTAATTCAGAACACTCCTCATCCTGCTGGAGTGGTTGTGGTCAATATGGCAGTTTGCTTCATATACAGTCAAGGCCAAAAGTTTTGAGAATGACACAAATATTAATTTTTACAAAGTCTACCGCATCACTTTTTCTAATGGCAATTTGCATATACTCCAGAATGTTATAAAGAGTGATCAGATTAACAGCAATTACTTGCAAAGTCAATATTTGGCTAGAAAATGAACTTTATCCCCCAAAACACATTTCAACATCATTGCAGCCCTGCCTTAAAAGGACCAGC
This sequence comes from Oophaga sylvatica, assembly GCA_033576555.1. NCBI lineage: Eukaryota > Metazoa > Chordata > Amphibia > Anura > Dendrobatidae > Oophaga > Oophaga sylvatica. The sequence continues at coordinate 577,247,828 of JARQOD010000001.1, forward strand.
TAACCTCTTTTCAGTGATTGCTCAATTAACACAGGTGTGGGTGTTGATGAGGACATGGCTGTAGATCAATCTGTCATGATTAAGTAAGAATGACACCACTGGACACTTTAAAAGGAGGCTGGTGCTTGGCATCATTGTTTCTCTTCTGTTAACCATGGTTATCTCTAAAGAAACACATGCAGTCATCATTGCAAAGCACAAAAATGGCCTAACAGGGAAGCGTATCGCAGCTAGAAAGATTGCACCTCAGTCAACAATCTATAGCATCATCAAGAACTTCAAGGAGAGAGGTTTCATTGTTGCCAAAAAGGCTCCAGGGCGCCCAAAAAAGAACAGCAAGCGCCAGGATCGTCTCTTAAAAGTGTTTCAGCTGCGGGATCGGGCTACCAGCAGTGCAGAGCTTGCTCATGAATGGCAGCAGGCAGGTGTGAGTGCATCTGCACGCACTGTGAGGCGGAGACTCTTGGAGCAAGGCCTGGTCTCAAGGAGGGCAGCAAAGAAGCCACTTCTCTCCAGAAAAAACATCATGGACAGACTGATATTCTGCAAAAGGTACAGGCAGTGGACTGCTGAGGACTGGGGTAAAGTTATTTTCTCTGATGAATCCCCTTTTCGATTGTTTGGGACATCAGGAAAACGCCTCATTCGGAGAAGACAAGGTGAGCGCTACCACCAGTCTTGTCTCATGCCAACTGTTAAGCATCCTGAAACCATTCATGTGTGGGGTTGCTTCTCAGCCAAGGGAATCGGCTCTCTCACAGTCTTGCCTAAAAACACAGCCATGAATAAAGAATGGTACCAGAATGTCCTCCAAGAGCAACTTCTCCCAATCCTCCAAGAGCAGTTTGGCGATCAAGAATGCCTTTTCCAGCATGATGGAGCACCTTGCCATAAAGCAAAGGTGATAACTAAATGGCTCAGGGAACAAAACATAGAGATTTTGGGTCCATGGCCTGGAAACTCCCCAGATCTTAATCCCATTGAGAACTTGTGGTCAATCAAGAGACGGTGGACAAACAAAAACCTAAAAATTCTGACAAAATGAAAGCATTGATTGTGCAATAATGGATTGCGATCAGTCAGGATTTGGTCCAGAAGTTGATTGAGAGCATGCCAGGGAGAATTGCAGAGGTCCTGAAGAAGAAGGGTCAACACTAGTGTTGAGCATTCCGATACCGCAAGTATCGGGTATCGGCCGATATTCGCGTTATCGGAATTCCGATACTTAATTCCGATACTTTTCCCATATCGTATACCGGAATCGGAAGTTCCCATAATTCTTTGAGAGGCAATGTGATTTTAGTCAGCCAATGAGGAATCCTACGAAGTGTGGGCACATCCTGTAATGCTGCGGTCATCTTAACTAATGGCATGGCTGTGATTGGCTGCTGAAATGATGTCAGAATGCACTATAAAAGGCGCCGCCGCCATTTTAGCGTCACTGTGCTGTGAACTCAGTAAGGGACAGAACGCTACTCTGCTAACTCTGAGGGACAGTTACATATTGCGATTTTGTGTACTACTGTGCTTGAGGCAGGCTAGTTTACCAACCGCTGTGTAAAGCTTCATTTTGCCAGTGTTGTTTTAACAGCTCTGTGCAAGGTGTGTGTGTGACAGTGCAGGTGACGCTGCAGTTTGCTCTGCATCCACCGCTGTTTGTAGGCATCTGCACGTGTCACTGACTCTTTTTTTTATTTTATTTAGTGGAATTGGTGCAGCTCCATTATATTAGAAAAAAATCAAATCTATTAGTGTGACGTGCTTCCATCCGTATACAATACATTGGTTGCAAACACTATAGAACTACACAAAGGAGCTTTTCACAGATAGTGAATAGTTGTGTTTCAGTGTTCACTGCAGTCTGTGAGGTTTTGATTTTTTGAGTGCAGATCACGCTCCAGTTAGTTCTTCAACCACTGCCGGTTGTAGTCTGCTGAGCGTGTGTCACTGCCTCATCCTTCACATTTTTCTCTAATTGGTGCTGCTCCATTTTAGTGGAAAAAAATCTAATCTATTAGTGTGACGCGCTTCCATCCGTATACAATACATTGGTTGCAAACACTATAGAACTACACAAAGGAGCTTTTCACAGATAGTGAATAGTTGTGTTTCAGTGTTCACTGCAGTCTGTGAGGTTTTGATTTTTTGAGTGCAGATCACGCTCCAGTTAGTTCTTCAACCACTGCCGGTTGTAGTCTGCTGAGCGTGTGTCACTGCCTCATCCTTCACATTTTTCTCTAATTGGTGCTGCTCCATTTTAGTGGAAAAAAAACTAATCTATTAGTGTGACGCGCTTCCATCCGTATACAATACATTGGTTGCAAACACTATAGAACTACACAAAGGAGCTTTTCACAGATAGTGAATAGTTGTGTTTCAGTGTTCACTGCAGTCTGTGAGGTTTTGATTTTTTGAGTGCAGATCACGCTCCAGTTAGTTCTTCAACCACTGCCGGTTGTAGTCTGCTGAGCGTGTGTCACTGCCTCATCCTTCACATTTTTCTCTAATTGGTGCTGCTCCATTTTAGTGGAAAAAAAACTAATCTATTAGTGTGACGCGCTTCCATCCGTATACAATACATTGGTTGCAAACACTATAGAACTACACAAAGGAGCTTTTCACAGATAGTGAATAGTTGTGTTTCAGTGTTCACTGCAGTCTGTGAGGTTTTGATTTTTTGAGTGCAGATCACGCTCCAGTTAGTTCTTCAACCACTGCCGGTTGTAGTCTGCTGAGCGTGTGTCACTGCCTCATCCTTCACATTTTTCTCTAATTGGTGCTGCTCCATTTTAGTGGAAAAAAATCTAATCTATTAGTGTGACGCGCTTCCATCCGTATACAATACATTGGTTGCAAACACTATAGAACTACACAAAGGAGCTTTTCACAGATAGTGAATAGTTGTGTTTCAGTGTTCACTGCAGTCTGTGAGGTTTTGATTTTTTGAGTGCAGATCACGCTCCAGTTAGTTCTTCAACCACTGCCGGTTGTAGTCTGCTGAGCGTGTGTCACTGCCTCATCCTTCACATTTTTCTCTAATTGGTGCTGCTCCATTTTAGTGGAAAAAAAACTAATCTATTAGTGTGACGCGCTTCCATCCGTATACAATACATTGGTTGCAAACACTATAGAACTACACAAAGGAGCTTTTCACAGATAGTGAATAGTTGTGTTTCAGTGTTCACTGTAGTCTGTGAGCTTTTCATTTTTGTGAGTGCAGATTACGCTCCAGTTTGTACTTCAACCACTGCCGGTTGTAGTCTGCTGAGCGTGTGTCACTGCCTCATCCTTCACATTTTTCTCTAATTGGTGCTGCTCCATTTTAGTGGAAAAAAAACTAATCTATTAGTGTGACGCGCTTCCATCCGTATACAATACATTGGTTGCAAACACTATAGAACTACACAAAGGGGCCTTTCACAGATACTGAACAGTTGTCTGCAGGGTTCACTGTAGTCTGTGAGGAATAACCACACTTAGGCCTTAACTTTTCTGACTTTCTTTATCAATCTACCAAGATGAAGAAGTCAGTGAGTAAGGCACGTGGTCGTGGTCGAGGCCGTGGATTTGCAGCAGGGAGAGGACGTGGGGATTCTGTGGCTGCTGCCGCACCCAGTGACACAGCATCCACCAGTTTTCCCCGTGAGCGTTCCTTTATGCGCACTTTTGTAGGAGCTCAGCGTACCCCCCTGCTGCGTGAAGAACAAATTGAAGCCGTTGTTGGTTGGATGGCAGCCAATGCATCGACTTCAATACCTTCCACCTCCTCTCAGGACCACAGCACTGTTGAACAACCATCAGTCTCTTCACCGCCTGCCAAATTGCCCAGGCAGTCAGAGAGCTCTGTACAGGAGCCAGCTGAGTCTCTGCTTCTGTTCTCAGAATCTGTTGGCTTGGAAACAGGGGCCCAGCCAAGCAGCATTCTGGAATGTGAAGAAGAGGCAGTATGCAGTGATGCGCAACAGCTGTGTCTCTCTGAATCTGAAGAGGCGGGTGAGCCAGTGCCGATGGTCAGCACACCGCAGAACGCATCTGATGATGATGAGACTCAGTTGCCAGTTTCTGTTGAGCATGGTGCTGGCCAGACCACCCAACAACAGCAGGTGTTGGAAGAGGGTAGTGGTGGAGATGATGAGGTCCAAGACCCAACATGGCGTGAGGAACAGGAAGGTGGTGGGAGCAGCTCTGAGGAAGAGATTGCCCCAACGGTCCAAACAGTAGGGAGAGGTAGGCTGCAGACTCGCTTGCCTGTAGCCTCCAGTTTGGCACCCGTTCGGAGCAGTTCTCTTCCAACAGCCAAACCGGGCGCTCCCAGGACTTGCTCTGCGTGGTCCTTTTTTGATACAGTTGCAGATGATATTTGCTATGTCAAATGCAAGCTGTGTAATCAAAAAATTAAAAGAGGTAAAAGTGTCAGTAACCTTAATACAACAAATATGTGGAAACATGTGCGGTCAAAGCACTTTGTTGAGTTACAAAGACACACTGGAGATGTAGGCCAACCTACAGCAGCACCTACATCTTCAGCTCCTGTTGGAGCCTCTTCCTCCAGTTCACACACAGCTGGTAAGGCTTCCTCAAAGGATCGCCATGGAAGAACCTCTGTCACTGTTGTCCAGAGACACAGTGTTATTCCACCCACAGGTGCAAGTTCCTGTCATCCTCACACACCCAGGCCACAAAACAGCCATCGGTAGCACAGGCATGGGATAAAAGACGGCCATACTCGGCAAACCATCCACGAGCACAGGCTCTGAATGCTGTCATTGCAAAACTCCTGTCCCTTGAAATGCTGTCATTCAGGCTGGTGGAGACTGACAGTTTCCGTGAATTAATGGCATTGGCAGTCCCACAATACAATGTGCCCAGCCGATTTTATTTCAGCAGGCAAGCCGTCCCTGGTCTGCAAAAGCATGTTGAGGCAAAAATTAAACATGCGCTACTAAACGCCGTCAGTAGCAAGGTCCACCTGACCACCGATGCGTGGACCAGTACCCATGGCCAGGGACGATACCTTTCACTCACTGCCCATTGGGTGAATGTTGTGGAGCCGGGTACAGATCTTGCGAGTGGCGCTGTACGTGTTCTGCCAACTCCAAGGATTGCCGGAATCAAGTCTGTCCACATTGACTCCTCCTCCTACTCCAGTTCCTCAGAATCATCGCTGCAGGAGCCGTCACGGTCTACCTCCACATGGACCCGTGGACGCTTACCTGATGCGACCGATATGAGCACAGCCGTGGCCAAACGGCAACAGGCCGTTCTGAAATTAATTCCATGGGGAATCGAAGCCACACAGCGCAGGAGGTCTGGAATGCCATCAAGCAGGAGAGCGACGTGTGGTTTTTGCCAGCGAATCTCCAGCCAGGTTTGGTAGTGTGTGACAATGGCCGAAATCTGGTGGCAGCTCTGGGCCTTGGCAACCTCACTCACATACCATGTCTGGCACATGTGCTCAACTTGGTCGTGCAGAGTTTTTTGAGGGACTATCCGGATCTTGATGCACTGCTGCACAAGGTCCGCCTAGAGTGCGCTCACTTGCGACGTTCCAGCATGGCCAGATCGCGCATTGCAGCTCTGCAACGCAGATTGCGCCTTCCTGAACATCGCATCATATGTGACGTATCCACCAGGTGGAATTCAACGTTACATATGTTGGAGCGGTTGTGTGAGCAGCAGCCAGCAGTTATGGAGTATCAGCTGCATCAGGCGCAATCAACACGCAATTTGCGCCGTCCACACTTCACCATTAATGAGTGGGCCACTATGAAGGACATGTGCCACGTTTTGCGTGCGTTTGATGAGTCAACGCGGATGGCGAGTGCAGATGATGCACTAGTCAGCCTGACTGTCCCCCTTATCTGCCTGCTTCAAAAAACACTGCAAGCAATAAGGGATGAGGTTTTGGAAGAGGTGGAGGATGAGGAGTCACAAATTCCATCACCTTCTGGAAAGTCAGCGCAACGTGGTTCCTCACAAAGGGCTGGGCAGGGCTCACTTTGTGAGGAGGATGAGGAGGAGGAGTCAATGGAGGAGGAAGACATCGCCCAGAGGGAGGTACACAACGCTCTAGTCAGTATGTAGAGCGAGGGTGGGTGATGCAGAGCAGGCAGAGATAACGCCTCTTGCAGAGGACAGCGTTTCTTTGCCAGTTGGGAGTCTGCAGCACATGGTTGATTTCATGCTGCAGTGCCTAAGAAACGACCGCCGCATCGCCCACATTCTCACGACGTCTGATTATTGGGTGTACACCCTCCTAGACCCTCGCTACCGGGACAACGTCAAAAGCCTCATCACACCGTTGAACCGGGAGCGTAAAATGCGGGAGTACCAAGACACACTGGTGCAATCCCTAATGTTCTACCTTACTGCCGAGAGCACTGCTGCTGCTACTGCTTTACAAAGCAGCTCTGTGCGTCGAGGCAGTGTAGAGAGCTCTGCAACAAGAGGGAGCACACGCAGTGCCTCTGCACAGGGAAAGACCAGTATGTTCAAATGTGGCAAAGTTTTGTGGCAGCGCCACAAATGTCTACACCATCCGAGAGGGCTCCAGTCAGCGGGAGGCAACGTATCCGTCAGATGGTGACAGACTACTTGGCTTTGCCTCTCAGTGTACTCCCAGATGGCTCTTCCCCATTCAAGTTTTGGGTCTCTAAGCTGGATACATGGCCAGAGCTTAGCCAGTATGCATTGGAGGTGCTGGCTTGCCCTGCTGCCAGTGTATTATCGGAGCGCGTCTTTAGTGCTGCAGGTGGTGTACTAACAGACCGTCGCATGCGACTATCCTCCGATAATGTAGACCGGCTTACTTTTCTGAAAATGAACAAGGCATGGATCTCGCCAGAATTTGTCTGTCGTTTTCAGATTAAATAACTGGTTCGCAACGTTATCCATGTCTCCTGTTATGTTCATCTTTCTACCACCTGAACTCTACTCCTGGGCTCCAACACTGCCAGTTGCTGCTCAGAAGTGTCGTGTCCACAGAACAAAACACAAGCTCTACTGTTAGTGGGGTTCAGTAACGCCAGCTGTTCCCCTGCTGTGTCAACGGCAAGAAGTGTCCTGTTCCCGACACATGGACAGAAAAACACATGACCAACATGCTCCAAATAGGGAAGAGCCGTCACCCTGCTTGTTATGCTGAAAACATGAAATTGTGAAGTTTTGCAGGCCTAGAATGATAAATTTTAAGAAAAATATGGACAAATAATAATTTGTCATCACAGCGCATATCTGCACATGTCTATTAGAAATGGTAACAAAAAATAAAACATAGTCTACTCTTCACATTTTTAAATTAATGCATAAAAGTACATTTCAGACTTATGAATAATGCTTTTAAAGGAACTTTATCTGTACCTGTAAGATAATGCACTCAATGGATGTACGAATCATTACATCCTCATCATCATCATGACGAGTTTTATTTATGACAGACATTATAAAATACACATACTGATGCCAACTGTAACTTCAAAACACCATATATGAAATGGCCAGCATGTAAACATGGTAATAATGTCCAAATAAATTATTACATCTAGAAAGTGCATCATGCATACTGACAATAGGTACTTATACCTGCAAGTGCTGTTGAAACAACCACAAGAGATATAAATTAATACTGGTATATAGGTATCACAGTGCATAGTTACTCATGGACAATGTTGATGTAATACTGTATCTCAATTAAGTCAGCGTCAACCATTAGGCTTGTTAGTCTTGTACATTGTTAAAGAGGGAACGTAATTTTTGGGTTTGTCATAGGTGTAGTATTTACACATTAAATTCTACTGCTGTATTTTTTTTGGCGGTCCCTAGTGCGCAATAACGCAGCCTAACCTCACATTTGATAGTCAGCTAATTGCCACACGCTACCCTACCCTACGCGTGACAGTAGGAAGGTAGTGTTGAGGATAAAGCTTTGCGCAAACAGACATTCTTTTACCCTCTTCAACACTCTACAAGCAAAAAATGCATGATTTTCAGCCGCAGACTTTATTGACGTACAGTATAACATCGGCATTACCCATCAGAGGCTGTCCACTGTGTGATACAGACATAGAATATACCTTTGCTATCCGTAGCCTTTGTTTCACCTACACTTGCAGGCACACACTTAAATTGTGACAAACAATGCCCAATGTTTTTTTAAATGGTTATTTTTTATTGTACATTATTGTGTCATCAATCACATTGATGAGTCCAGCTGGACATGTCATACATGCTATAGAAAGTTACGATTTTATGAACTTAAATAATTTAAATTGTCTGTGACTGTCACATAAAATTTGCGATGATGATGATGAGTGACTATTACAAAATCCTTGTCTTCACTATGTTATAGTTTAACATTGCGTTCCTTAAGCATTATTCATAAAAAAAAATGTACTTTTATTCTTAAATGTACAACACTATATTTTGTTACCAATTTTTTTGGGTGTTGTGTTGTTCCATTTATTTTTGGCATGTGCATATATGCGTTTATATTTGTATTTTCTTTATTTTTCCTTCTTGAAATTAGAAAACATGTGTATCTTTGTACCGTGTTAGCCAGTAGATAGAAAAAATATTTAGACTTCAGAGTCAGCAGTGGTTTCATACCTTTTTATGGATAACTGAAAAGATGGAAACAAATTGCAAGCTTTCAAGGCTACTCACGTCTCTTCATCAGGGAAAGGACTAACTAAAAAAAGTTAAGCATCACATATTTCTATACACAACAGGACACAGGAATTTGCAATAGGTAAGACAAGTAAGTGACGTGTATCAGAACTGTAATTACTCACAGGGATGAACATAAATATTCAAACAGTTCTAGATAAGGATAGAAAGTTTGATTGCCCTCTCATTGGCGTATTTTTTGGGGTTTTTCATGACCCTGGAAGGGCATAGACGCAGATTCCTTAATTGATATAGAATGACATAAATCCATGTGATCTATTCATTCCATCACTAACAGTGTCAAAGGTCATGATGAGCTTATATTCTGAAACCTTTGTACGTTTCTCATATTTGAAGTTATATTTTAATAACAGTAATTCCATATCCATGATGCTATGACCGGGCGGGCATACAAAAGTCTTTTGCCACAGCTAAATTCATTAATTTATCTGTGATTGTGTGGCGCTGATAATTCATCCTTGTTCTCCTTTTTGTTGCCGGTCTCCCCTCACTTGTCCCTCCCTCACTTGTCTTAGCTATTCCTGTGTCCTGTTGTGTGTTGAAATATGTGATTCTTCATTTTTGGCTTTACTCTTAGCCTGATGAAGACACCTGAGTAGTCTCGAAAGCTTTGAATTTTGTTACCATATTTTCAGTTAGCCATTAAACGTTATCAACCACAGAGGACTGTCAAGTATAAATATTTTTCTATCTTGTAATTGAAATTTATCATTTTATTGTTGTAGTAAAACTTCATTTATTCTTGTTTGAAGTACATACATTTGCAATGGCCACGTAACAAGGCAATTAACTCAATATTTTATGCCTACACCCTCCTTGACCCTGGGCTCCAACACCGCCAGTTGTTGCTTGGAAGTGCTGTTAGCACAGTTAACACTTGCTCCGTGTTACTGGGGTTCAGTAATGTCAGCTGTTCCCCTGCTGTGTGAACGGCAAATAGTCCTGCTGCCTCCACCCTGTTTCTTCTCATCCCTGGGTTACAACACCGCCAGTTGTTTCTCGGAAGTGCTGTTAGCACAGTTACACTTGCTCCTGTGTTACTGGGGTTCAGTAATGTCAGCTGTTCCCCTGCTGTGTGAACGGCAAATAGTCCTGCTGCCTCCACCCTGTTCTCTTCTCATCCCTGGGTTACAACACCGCCAGTTGTTTCTCGGAAGTGCTGTTAGCACAGTTACACTTGCCCCCTGTGTTACTGGGGTTCAGTAATGTCAGCTGTTCCCCTGCTGGTGAATGGCAAATAGTCCTGCTGCCTCCACCATGTTCTTTCTCATCCCTGGGTTACAACACCGCCAGTTGTTTCTCGGAAGTGCTATTAGCACAGTTAACACTTGCTCCTGTGTTACTGGGGTTCAGTAATGTCAGCTGTTCCCCTGCTGTGTGAAGGCAAATAGTCCTGCTGCCTCCACCTGTTCTCTTCTCACCCCTGGGTTACAACACCGCCAGTTGTTTCTCGGAAGTGCTGTTAGCACAGTTAACACTTGCTCCTGTGTTACTGGGGTTCAGTAATGTCAGCTTTTTCCCCTGCTGTGTGAACGGCAAATAGTCCTGCTGCCTCCACCATGTTCTTTCTCATCCCTGGGTTACAACACCGCCAGTTGTTTCTCGGAAGTGCTGTTAGCACAGTTAACACTTGCTCCGTGTTACTGGGGTTTCAGTAATGTCAGCTGTTCCCCTGCTGTGTGAACGGCAAATAGTCCTGCTGCCTCCACCTGTTCTCTTCTCATCCCTGGGTTACAACACCGCCAGTTGTTTCTCGGAAGTGCTGTTAGCACAGTTAACACTTGCTCCTGTGTTACTGGGGTTCAGTAATGTCAGCTGTTCCCCTGCTGTGTGAACGGCAAATAGTCCTGCTGCCTCCACCCTGTTCTTTTCTCATCCCTGGGTTACAACCCGCAGTTGTTTCTGGAAGTGCTGTTAGCACAGTCTACACTTGCTCCTGTGTTACTGGGGTTCAGTAATGTCAGCTGTTCCCCTGCTGTGTGAATGGCAAATAGTCCTGCTGCCTCCACCCTGTTTCTTCTCATCCTGGGTTACAACACCGCCAGTTGTTTCTCGGGAAAGTGCTGTTAGCACAGTTAACACTTGCTCCTGTGTTACTGGGGTTCAGTAATGTCAGCTGTTCCCCTGCTGTGTGAACGGCAAAAAGTCCTGCTGCCTCCCATGTTCTGTTCTCATCCCTGGGTTTCAACAACCGCCAGTTGTTTCTCGGAAGTGCTGTTAGCACAGTTAACAACTTGCTCCTGTGTTACTGGGGTTCAGTAATGTCAGCTGTTCCCCTGCTGTGTGAACGGCAAATAGTCCTGCTGCCTCCACCCTGTTCTCTTCTCATCCCTGGGGTTAAACACCGCCAGTTGTTTCTCGGAAGTGCTGTTAGCACAGTTAACACTTGCTCCTGTGTTACTGGGGTTCAGTAATGTCAGCTGTTCCCCGCTGTGTGAACGGCAAATAGTCCTGCTGCCTCCACCCTGTTCTCTTCTCATCCCTGGGTTACAACACCGCCAGTTGTTTCTCGGAAGTGCTGTTAGCACAGTCTACACTTGCTCCTGTGTTACTGGGGTTCAGTAATGTCAGCTGTTCCCCTGCTGTGTGAATGGCAAATAGTCCTGCTGCCTCCACCCTGTTCTCTTCTCATCCCTGGGTTACAACACCCGCCAGTTGTTTCTCGGAAGTGCTGTTAGCACAGTTAACACTTGCTCCTGTGTTACTGGGGTTCAGTAATGTCAGCTGTTCCCCTGCTGTGTGAACGGCAAAAAGTCCTGCTGCCTCCACCATGTTCTGTTCTCATCCCTGGGTTACAACACCGCCAGTTGTTTCTCGGAAGTGCTGTTAGCACAGTTAACACTTGCTCCTGTGTTACGGGGGTTCAGTAATGTCAGCTGTTCCCCTGCTGTGTGAACGGCAAATAGTCCTGCTGCCTCCACCCTGTTCTCTTCTCATCCCTGGGTTACAACACCGCCAGTTGTTTCTCGGAAGTGCTGTTAGCACAGTTAACACTTGCTCCTGTGTTACTGGGGTTCAGTAATGTCAGCTGTTCCCCTGCTGTGTGAACGGCAAATAGTCCTGCTGCCTCCACCCTGTTCTCTTCTCATCCCTGGGTTACAACACCGCCAGTTGTTTCTCGGAAGTGCTGTTAGCACAGTCTACACTTGCTCCTGTGTTACTGGGGTTCAGTAATGTCAGCTGTTCCCCTGCTGTGTGAATGGCAAATAGTCCTGCTGCCTCCACCCTGTTCTCTTCTCATCCCTGGGTTACAACACCGCCAGTTGTTTCTCGGAAGTGCTGTTAGCACAGTTAACACTTGCTCCGTGTTACTGGGGTTCAGTAATGTCAGCTGTTCCCCTGCTGTGTGAACAGCAAAAAGTCCTGCTGCCTCCACCATGTTCTGTTCTCATCCCTGGGTTACAACACCGCCAGTTGTTTCTCGGAAGTGCTGTTAGCACAGTTAACACTTGCTCCTGTGTTACTGGGGTTCAGTAATGTCAGCTGTTCCCCTGCTGTGTGAACGGCAAATAGTCCTGCTGCCTCCACCCTGTTCTCTTCTCATCCCTGGGTTACAACACCGCCAGTTGTTTCTCGGAAGTGCTGTTAGCACAGTCTACACTTGCTCCTGTGTTACTGGGGTTCAGTAATGTCAGCTGTTCCCCTGCTGTGTGAATGGCAAATAGTCCTGCTGCCTCCACCCTGTTCTCTTCTCATCCCTGGGTTACAACACCGCCAGTTGTTTCTCGGAAGTGCTGTTAGCACAGTTAACACTTGCTCCCGTGTTACTGGGGTTCAGTAATGTCAGCTGTTCCCCTGCTGTGTGAACAGCAAAAAGTCCTGCTGCCTCCACCATGTTCTGTTCTCATCCCTGGGTTACAACACCGCCAGTTGTTTCTCGGAAGTGCTGTTAGCACAGTCTACACTTGCTCCTGTGTTACTGGGGTTCAGTAATGTCAGCTGTTCCCCTGCTGTGTGAACAGCAAACAGTCCTGCTGCCTCAACTTTAATTTCCATGGGTACCTTCTGCTACCCATCCGGGTTCCAGTACCGTCAGCTGGTTCTCCGCAGTGCCTTTGGCTAGTTGCCTCCATGTCGGTATCCGAGTTCCAGCAACGTCTGCTGGTCCTTGGTAGTGCTTTGGAGCACAGTACCTCCTGCTTAGTAACCGTGTCCCAGTAACGTCAGCTGGTCCTCGGTTGTGCCATTGGCTCTTTTCCTTCTGCTGACCCTCCGGGTTCCAGCACAGTCAGCTGGTCCTCGTTACTTTCATTGGCTCTTGTACCTTCTGCTACTCATCCGGGTTCCAGTACCGTCAGCTGGTTCTCCGCAGTGCCTTTGGCCTAGGTGCCTCCATGTCGGTATCCGAGTTCCAGCAACGTCTGCTGGTCCTTGGTAGTGCTTTGGAGCACAGGTACCTCCTGCTTAGTAACCGTGTCCCAGTAACGTCAGCTGGTCCTCGGTTGTGCCATTGGCTCTTTTCCTTCTGCTGACCCTCCGGGTTCCAGCACAGTCAGCTGGTCCTCGTTACTTCCATTGGCTTTTGTACCATCACCAACAGGACAAAGAAGGTTAAGACAAACTACAAGATACAGAACAAGAGACAGAAGAACAATAAGCAGAAGATCAAAAAGCAGAAGAACATTAAGTATAAGACCAAAATGAAGAGCAAAATATATGCTCTAAATTCTAAGCAGAAGAAGACTAAGCAGTGTATGGGGGTGAGTCCGTTCCTCCTCGTGGTGCCCCTGGAAAATGCCTGATGCTGCTGCAGGCTAAACTGAACGCGGACAAATACTGTTGTAATTAAAATCTTTTGTGACAGCAAGAACGGAAGGATGAAAATTCAGAGTTTTACAGATTACAAGTACAGGAATGTCTGTCACAAATAAGAATATGATGAAAAGGATGAATAGGAAGAAGATGAAGAAGTAGAATATGAAGAATAATAACTGTTTAATAAGAACAATATAAGTAATGTTAAACAAAAAGATGAATAGCAAGAAGTTTTAGAAGATTAAGAAGGTGAAGATGAAGAATAATTTGATGAGAAAGATGATGCTGCTGAAAATTATGAAGGAGAAAGTGTGTGAAAAGTTAAAAAGGTGAAGACCATGGAAGTTGTGAAACAGACATATTTGACAAAATAGAAAAAAGGTTAAGAACATTGTCAATTTGTTCGTCAATCCGAACGTATTTCCTAAAAAAAAATAAATAATGCTATTCCATTGGATTGGGTCAAACATCTATGCCTTTAATGTCTCCTCAACCTCCCCCAATACATTCTACATTACTCTTTGTTGTTTTCCTTCATGTACAATTAACCAACAAGACAAGAATGGTTTTTTTTTAATTTCGATATTTTGTTCCCATAGACTTACATGGGACTTCCGGTATCGGTATCGGGTATCGCCGATATTTTAGTGATATCGGCGATACCATTACGATTCCGATACTTTAGGATATCGGAAAGTATCGCTCAACTCTAGTCAACACTGCAAATATTGACTTGCTGCATTAACTCATTCTAACTCTCAATATAAGCTTTTGTTACTCATATGTTTGCAATTATATTTCTGTCTGTGATAAAAACATCTGTCAAACACACATAAAAACCAGAGGGCAGCAGATCATGTGAAAATATAATATTTGTGTCATTCTCAAAACTTTTGGCCATGACTGTACTCTGGTATTGTCCCCATATTAGGCCTCTTTAGAAAAATTGTGCGTCTCTAATTAATTCATTACTCACAAAATCCATTACTCTATCTCCGCAACTAGCTCTTTTATCCTTAGACTCGGAGGGCATTGCTCATTCCTCTATTCCCTTAGTGGTACATGTTCTTCTACTAGTTAGGCAACTAATTGCCTTCCATTAGAAGAGGCCTGACTCTCCCATTATCCAAGATGTAATTGACAGAATGACCCTCCATAAAGCCTTCGAGCACAAACTAGCTCTGATACATAACAACCTACAGTCATGGCCAAAAGTTTTGAGAATGACACAAATATTAATTTTTACAAAGTCTACTGCTTCACTTTTTCTAATGGCAATTTGCATGTACTCCAGAATGTTATAAAGAGTGATCAGCTTAACAGCAATTACTTGAAAAGTCAATATTTGGCTAGAAAATGAACTTTATCCCCAAAAACACATTTCAACATCATTGCAGCCCTGCCTTAAAAGGACCAGCTAACCTCTTTTCAGTGATTGCTCCATTAAAACAGGTGTGGGTGTTGATGAGGACATGGCTGGAGATCAATCTGTCATGATTAAGTAAGAATGACACCACTGGACACATTAAAAGGAGGCTGGTGCTTGGCATCATTGTTTCTCTTCTGTTAACCATGGTTATCTCTAAAGAAACACGTGCAGTCATCATTGCAATGCACAAAAAAGGCCTAACAGGGAAGAGTATCGCAGCTAGAAAGATTGCACCTCAGTCAACAATCTATAGCATCATCAAGAACTTCAAGGAGAGAAGTTCCATTGTTGCCAAAAAGGCTTCAGGGCACCCAAGGAAGACCAGCAAGCGCCAGGACCGTCTCTTAAAAGTGTTTCAGCTGCGGGATCGGGCTACCAGCAGTGCAGAGCTTGCTCAGGAATGGCAGCAGGCAGGTGTGAGTGCATCTGCACGCACTGTGAGGCGGAGACTCTTGGAGCAAGACCTGGTCTCAAGGAGGGCAGCAAAGAAGCCACTTCTCTCCAGAAAAAACATCATGGACAGACTGATATTCTGCAAAAGGTACAGGCAGTGGACTGCTGAGGACTGGGGTAAAGTTATTTTCTCTGATGAATCCCCTTTTCGATTGTTTGGGACATCAGGAAAACGCCTCATTCGGAGAAGACAAGGTGAGCGCTACCACCAGTCTTGTCTCATGCCAACTGTTAAGCATCCTGAAACCATTCATGTGTGGGTTGCTTCTCAGCCAAGGGAATCGGCTCTCTCACAGTCTTGCCTAAAAACACAGCCATGAATAAAGAATGGTACCAGAATGTCCTCCAAGAGCAACTTCTCCCAACCCTCCAAGAGCAGTTTGGCGATCAACAATGCCTTTTCCAGCATGATGGAGCACCTTGCCATAAAGCAAAGGTGATAACTAAATGGCTCAGGGAACAAAACATAGAGATTTTGGGTCCATGGCCTGGAAACTCCCCAGATCTTAATCCCATTGAGAACTTGTGGTCAATCATCAAGAGACGGGTAGACAAACAAAACCTAAAAATTCTGACAAAATGAAAGCATTGATTGTGCAAAAATGGACTGCTATCAGTCAGGATTTGGTCCAGAAGTTGATTGAGAGCATGCCAGGGAGAATTGCAGAGGTCCTGAAGAAGAAGGGTCAACACTGCAAATATTGACTTGCTGCATTAACTCATTCTAACTCTCAATATAAGCTTTTGTTACTCATATGTTTGCAATTATTATATTGCTGTCTGTGATAAAAACATCTGTCAAACACACATAAAAACCAGAGGGCAGCAGATCATGTGAAAATATAATATTTGTGTAATTCTCAAAACTTTTGGCCATGACTTTTCTCAAAAATGGTCCAGCTGGATACCTTTATTCCCTTAAAAGTTTATTCAGATAAGCCATATGTTAGGGTCTGCGGAACGCACCAAATATATAAAGTGGAGAGGTGCGTTCGCAGCCCGGGGTCCACCGTGCAAGCAAAGCCTGCTGCTAGTAAGATGACGAAAGTAGCGAACTCTGTTATCCCGCAGAGTCGCTAAAATAAACGCCGTAGCGCGTTGTGGCAGTAAGTGCAGACTCTGTTAATTCACAGAGCCGCTAACGGGATGCCACAGTGCTATATGGCGATATGTGCGAACTCACTTAGCTTCAGTGAGCCGCAAAGTAAAACGCTAGGGCGCTGTCTAGCGTCGAGAGCGAACCCTGTTACGTCACAGAGCCGCTGAGAACAAACGCCGTGTCCTGTCAGGCTCTCAGGCACACGGTTAATTGCTAAGCGAGCATAATACGTGGTCATGCGCTAATGTCCTCGCGGGAGTCACCCGCAATCTATGGCGTCTGAACGCCAGACCCTGAATACGGCAATCAAACTCCTCACCGGTTATGCCGGTAATCTAGGGCATCTAGGACACCGACCCTGACCAGCTAGCACACTAAACTCCTCACCGATTAAGTCGGTATTCTAGTGGCTTATTTCAGCCGGGTCCCTAACCACACACACGCATGACCACACTGGCGCATAGCATACAATGGTTGATATTAGCGCATGGCGGCCCAGCCATGCTACCCTTTTATAGCAACAGCCACAGGACCTTCCAGGAACAAGGACCAATGAGAACCTGTTCAGAAGACTAGTAGTAACAGGGCCTTCCTGGCGGGCCAATAGGAGCCGCTGCAGTACCTGAGCATGTGACCCCTGATCTCCAATGAGAGATCTCACTCTGGGCACGCTCAGAAGGGAAAATGCAGGACTTTATCCCAAAGACGTCTGCTCCAGAACTGGCTACAATAGCAGATCCAGGAAAGGCAGCAGCAAGTCACTGCCCAGTAGTGGAGTGGGCAAGACGCCTGGAACGACGTCTCTGCTGAGCAGGCTCCACTGCGGCCGGAGACGAATGGGAGACCGCAGCGGCACTGGTTCGAGACTCCCCTTGTGCAGGAGCGGGAACTCGAACCCTAACACCATATTATTTTGTCTTTCTTAATTAATGGTTACTATTTATAATATTGCCTTTGTAGTCATATATGTGTAATGACTGTAAATTAATGTTATTTTGCTGTAAATTGTGACGCAAGGTCCTCTTGGTCCCTTCTTTCCTTGTTGTATTTCCCCTTCTGTTTTCCCCTTATTGTTTCATAAATACTTCCTAAAAATTTTTGAAAAGAAAGAGAAGGAAAAACGTCCGCAGTAAAGCACAGGTCCGCCCGAAAGTCGAAGCTGACTGACAGAGACAGTCGGACTGTAAAGCGAATTGTGAGAGAGGATCGCAAGACCACGGCTCCGAAAATCACTGCTGAGCTCAATGAACACCTACAGAACCCAGTTTCCACGAAAACACTTAGTCGGGAGTTGAACAAATCTGGATTCCACGGAAGAGCTGCAATTAGAAAAACGCTACTCTCAATGACAAATGGTTCCAAGTGTTTAGAGAGGTGTAGAAACCTCTAGAATTGTTCCCTTGACCAGTGGAAACATGTGATATTCTCAGAAGAATCGTTTACCCTATTTCAGACCCGCGGCTGAGTGTACGTTTGGAGACAGTCGAAAGAAGCATTCCATCCAGACTGCCTTCTCCCAAACGTAAAACATGGCAGAGGTTCTGTGATGATCTGGGGTGCTAATTAATTAAAAGCCACAATTATTTAGGCATTTTGGCTGACCAAGTGCATCCTATGGTTCAAGCACTGTTCCCGGAGGGGAACGGCATCTTTCAGGATGATAATGCACCAATTCATACAGCTACAATCATTAAATCATGCCACGAGGAACATTCTAATGACGTTGAGCATCTCATCTGGCCCCCACAATCCCCAGACCTCAACATTAAAGAGCATTTATGTTCGATTTTAGAGACGTCAATTTCCGCTGCCATCGTCGCTCAAAGAACTGGAGGGTATTTTAGCTTAAGAATGGGATAAAATTCCTTTGGAAACAATTCACACCTTGTTAAGGGCCTGCGGAACGCACCTAATAGATATTAAGGAGAGGTGCGTTTGCAGCCCGGGGTCCACCATGCAGGCAGAACCTGCTGCTAGTAAGATGGCGCAAATAGGCAGTATGAGCGAACTCTGTTATACCGCAGAGTCGCAGATGTAAACGCCGTAGCACTATATGGCTGTATGGGCGAACTCTGTTATTCCACAGAGTCGCTAACTAAAATACTGTAGCTCAATATGGCGATATAAGCGGACTTTGTTAATTCAAAGAGCCGCTGTGACAAAAACTGTGTCCTGTCAGACTCACAGGGGACACAGATGACTGCTAAGCGGATTTCAGTCTGTGGTCATGCAATCAGAACACAAGCAATAATCTCCTCACCGGAGTAGCCGGTATTCTAATAAAATTTTCAGCCGAGCCCTTAACACGTGCATACAAAACTCCTCACCGGAGGTGCTGGTATTCTAGGGGCTTATTTCAGCCAGAAGACCTAACCACATGCATACATGACCACACTGGCGCAAAAACGTAACAGATTTGATACTAGTGCACGGCCTTGCGATTATGCCACCTTTTTATAGTAGCAGCTACAGGACCTTCCAGAAAAGGACCAATGAGAAACTGTTCCAGAATACAACAGTTTCAGGACCTTCCTGGTGGACCAATGGGAGTCGCTGCTGTAACCAAGCATGTGACCCCTGATCTCCAATGGGAGATCTTGCCCTGGACATGCTCAGATGGAGAAAATGAGGACTTTGTCCCAGGTCTGCCTGCACCAGCACTGGTTATAATAGAGGTACCAGGAGAGGCAACAACAAGCCTCTGCACAGTATTAGACCGAGCGAGACGTTGGGACCGACGTCTCCGCTGAGCAGGCTCCACTGCGGCCGGAGATGGATGGGGGACCGCTGTGGGACTGGTTCGAGATTCCCCTTGTGCAGTAGCAGGAACTCAATCCCTAACACACCTTGTATAAATCCATACCTCAGAGATTTGAGGCTGTAATCGTAGCAAAAGGTGGACCTACACCATATTAAACTAACTTTTGTTGATGTTTCCAGGTGTTTACATTATTTTGTCAAACCCCTGTAGATGGAGGGTGTTTCGGCAATGTAAGCCAAAATCTGTTCCTGATGCTCCGGCTTTAAAAGCAATTTACCTACTCCCAGTAAAGGGAGCCTTCCAGGCCTTCTTCAGCCAGAAGACTGTTTATGATAGCATACTATTTTCAGGGCAAGCGAGCTCCTGTGTAGTCAAAAAAATATTCTAAATGTCCGTATATATTTCAGGAGGCAGACACTAACGCTCTCATGCTCAGTCTGGATTACAGAAGAATATAATAATAAGAAAAAGGGTTACTGTATCAGCAGGTATCATGTATATATAGTATGGGGAAAATATTCTCAATCTCCGTATATATTTCAGGAGGCTGACGCTCTCAGGCTGAGTATGGACTACACAATAATCTAAAAAGATGAAAAAGGTCTACTGTATCACCAGATACAAGGTAGTATATTGAAAATATTGTAAATCTCTGTATATATTTCAGGAGGAAGACAATGACGCTCAAAGGCTCAGTATGAATCACACCACAATATAATAAGAAAAAGTGGTACTGTATCAGCAGATACCTGGGATATATAGTATAGTGAAAATATTCTAAATCTCCCTATATATTTCAGGAGGCAGACAATGACACTCACAGGCTCAGTATGTATTACACAATAATATAAAAAGGGTACTGTTTCACCAGATACAAGGTATATATAGTATAGTGAAAATATTATAAATCTCTGTAAATAAATCATGAGGTAGACTCTGACGCTCACAGGCTCAGTCTGGATTTCACAAGAATATAATAAGAAGTAAAAGGGGTACTGTATCAGCAGATACCAGGTATATACAGTATAGTCCAAATATTTAAAATCTCAGTATATATTTCAGGGGGCAGACACTGAAACTCACAAGCTCAGTATGGATTACACAAGAATATAAAAAGCAGATCCGCACGAAATAATCACACATGTGGGCCAATGTTCCCGATGTTAATGTTGCACTTAGAGTGGTGGGTGGAGGAGGACTTTATGCTAAAAAGGGTACTGTATCACAAGCGTCCAGCTGTATACAGTCTAAGGGTCATTGTAAATCTCCATATATATTTCCGGAGTAACAGACAGACTCTCACAAGCTCAGTATGTATCACACCGGAATATAATAAGAAAAAGGGGTACTGTATCACCAGATACCAGTTATATATAGTATATTGAAAATATTCTTAATCTCCATATATATTTCAGTAGTCAGACACTGATGCTCTCAGGCTCCGTATGGATTACACAAAAATATAATAATAAAAAGGGGTACTGTGTCACCAGATATCATGTATATATAGTATGCTCAAAATATTGTAAATTTGAGGCAGTCACTGATGCTCTCAGGCTCAGTATGTATTACACAAGAATATTAAAAGTTGGGGGTTGGAGGAGGGGGGCAAAATAGGTATGTGGCAAATATGTGATATGTTGAGATGTATAATGGACGTAAAGCAGCTGCAAATGGATTAATTGGAGAAGTCCGAGGAAGAGGAGGACAAAAAAGGGGTACTGTATCACCAGATACAAGGTACTATAGTGAAAATATTAGAAATGTCCGTATATATTTCATGAGGCAGACAATGACGCTCACAGGCTCAGTATGGATTACACAAGAATATAATAAGAATAAAAAGGGGTACTGTATCAGCAGATATCATGTATATATAGTATAGTGGAAAATTGTAAATCTACATACAGTACAGACCAAAAGTTTGGACACACCTTCTCATTCAACGATTTTTCTGTATTTTCATGACTATGAATATTGTAGAATCGCACTGAAGGCAACAAAACTATGAATTAGCACATGAGGAATTATACATTACACTTTACAAAAAAGTGTAAACAACTGAAAATATGTCTTATATTCTAGGTTCTTCAAAGTAGCCACCTTTTGCTTTGATTACTGCTTTGCACGCAGAAAAGGTGAAAGGATGGATTCTACATGCCTGGTTCCCACCATGAAGCATGGAGGAGGTGGTGTGATGATGTGGGGGTGCTTTGCTGGTGACACTGTTGGGGATTTATTCAAAATTGAAGACATACTGAACCAGCATGGCTACCACAGCAACGTGCAGAAGCGTGCTATTCTATCTGGTTTACGTTTAGTTGGACCATCAATTATTTTTCAACAGGACAATGACCCCAAACACACCTCCAGGCTGTGTAAGGGCTATTTGACCAAGAGGGAGAGTGTTGGGGTGCTACGCCAGATGACCTGGCCTCCACAGTCACCAGACCTGAACTCAATCGAGATGGTTTGGGGTGAGCTGGACCGCTCACTGCTTCAATTTTGAATAAATCCCCAACAGTGTCACCAGCAAAGCACCCCCACACCATCACACCTCCTCCTCCATGCTTCACGGTGGGTACTAGGCATGTAGAGTCCATCCGTTCACCTTTTCTGCGTGCAAAGCAGTAATCAAAGCAAAAGGTGACTACTTTGAAGAACCTAGAATATAAGACATATTTTCAGTTGTTTCACACTTTTTTGTAAAGTGTAATGTATAGTGTTGAGCGATACGATACTGCAAATATCGGATATCGGCCGATATTAGCTCTATCGGCCTTTCGATAATTTGTTTCGATATTTTCGTCTTATCGAATACGGGAATCGGAAGTTCCCATAATTCTTTGCGAGGCAATGTGATTTTAGTCAGCCAATGAGGAATCCTAAGAAGTGTGGGCACATCCTGTACTGCTGCGGTCATGTTAACTAATGGCATGGCTGTGATTGGATGCTGAAATGATGTCAGAATGCACTATAAAAGGCGCCGCCGCCATATTAGCGTCACTGTGCTGTGAATTCAGTAAGGGACAGAACGCTGCTGTGCTGACTCTGAGGGACAGTCAGAGATTGCGATTTAGTGTACTGTGCTGTAGGCAGGCTAGCACCAACCGCTGTGTAAAGCTTCCTTTTGCCTGCAGTGTTGTTTTAACAGCTCTGCAAGGTGTGTGTGAGTGCAGGTGACGCTGCAGTTTGCTCTGCATGCAACGCTGTCTGTAGGCATCTGCACATGTCACTCACAGACTCTTTTTTTTTTCCTTCAGTGTAATTCTTGCAGCTCCATGCAATTTAACTATTAGTGTGACGCGCTTCCATCCGTATCCAATACATTGGTTGCAAACACTATAGAAGTAGACAAAGGAGTAGCCTTTCCCAGATTGTGGACAGTTGTGTTTCAGTGTTCACTTCAGTCTGTGTTTTTTATTTTTTGAGTGCACATCACGCTCCAGTTACTTGTTCAAGCACTGCTGCTTGTACTCTGCTGAGCGTGTCTCAGTGGCTCATCCTTTTCATTTATCTCCAATTGGTTCTGCTCCATTCCATTTAAAATATAATCTATTAGTGTGACGCGCTTCCATCCGTATACAATACATTGGTTGCAAACACTATAGAAGTAGACAAAGGAGTAGCCTTTCACAGATTGTGAACAGTTGTGTTTCAGTGTTCACTTCAGTCTCTGCGTAATAACCACACTTAGGCCTTATAACTTTTCTGACTTTCTTTATCAATCTACCAAGATGAAGAAGTCAGTGAGTAAGGCACGTGGTCGTGGCCGTGGAGTTTCAGCAGGGAGAGGACGTGGGGATTCTGTGGCTGCTGCCGCCCTCAGTGACACAGCATCCACCAGTTTTCCCCGTGAGCGTTCCTTTATGCGCACTTTGGTAGGAGCTCGGCGTGCCCCCCTGCTGCTGGAAGAACAAATTGAAGCCGTTGTTGGTTGGATGGCAGCCAATGCATCGACTTCAATTCCTTCCACCTCCTCTCAGGAACACAACACTGTTGAGCAACCATCTGTCTGTTCACCGCCTGTCAAATTGCCCAGGCAGTCAGAGAATTCTGTACAGGAGTGAGCTGAGTCTCTGCTTCTGTTCTCAGAATCTGTTGGCTCGCAAACATGGGCACAGGCAAGCAGCATTCTGCAATTTGAAGAAGAGGGAGTATGCAGTGATGCGCAACAGCTGTCTCTCTCTCAATCTGAAGAGGCGGGTGAGCCAGTGCCGATGGACAGCACACCGCAGAACGCATCTTATGATGATGATGAGACTCAGGTGCCAGGTTTTGTGGAGCATGGTGCTGCCCAGACCATCCAACAGCAGCAGGTGTTGGAAGAGGGTAGTGGAGATGATGAAGTCCGAGACCCAACATGGCGTGAGCAACAGGAAGGTGGTGGGAGCAGCTCTGAGGAAGAGATTGTCCCAAAGGTACAAAGAGGAGGGAGAGGTAGGCTGCAGACTCGCTTGCCTATAGCCTCCAGTTTGGCACCTGTTGGGAGCAGTTCTCTTAGAACTGTCAAAATTGGCGCTCCCATGACTTGCACTGCGTGGTCCTTTTTTGACAGACTTGTAGATGATATTTGCTATGTTCAATGCAAGCTGTGTAAGCAAAAAGTTAAAAGAGGTAAAAATATCAGGAACCTGAATACCACAAATATGTGGACACATGTACGGACAAAGCACGTAGCTGAGTTCCAAAGACACACTGGAGATGTAGGCCAACCTACAGCAGCACCTACATCTTTAGGTCATGTTCGAGCCTCTACCTCCAGCTCTCACACACCTGTTTCGGCTTCCTCACAGGATCTCCATGGAAGAACCTCGGTCACTGTTGTCCATAGACAAACTGTTATTCCACCCACTGCAGCAAGTTCACAGTCATCGTCACACTCCCAGAACAAAAAACAGCCATCGGTAACACAGGCATGGGATAAAAGACGGCCATACTCGGCAAACCATCCACGAGCACAGGCTCTGAATGCTGGCCTTGCAAAACTCCTGTCCCTTGAAATGCTGTCATTCAGGCTGGTGGAGACTGACAGTTTCAGGAACTTTATGGCATTGGCAGTCCCACAATATAATGTGCCAAGCCGATTTTATTTCAGCAGGCAAGCTGTCCCTGCTCTGCAAAAACACGTCGAGGGAAACATTAAACATGCGCTACTAAACGCCGTCAGTAGCAGGTTCCACCTGACCACCGATGCGTGGACCAGTACCCATGGCCAGGGACGATACCTTTCCCTCACTGCCCATTGGGTCAATGTTGTGGAGCCGGGTACAGATCTTGCCAGTGGCGCTGTACGTGTTCTGCCAACTCCAAGGATTGCAGGAATCCAGTCTGTGCACATTGATTCCTCCTCCTACTCCAGTTCCTCAGAATCATCGCTGCACGAGCCGTCACGGTATACCTCCACATGGACCCGTGAACGCTTACCTGTTGCGACCGATATGAGCACAGCCGTGGCCAAACGTCAACAGGCCATCCTGAAATTAATTTCCATGGGGAATCGAAGCCACACAGCGCAGGAGCTCTGGGATGCCATCAAGCAGGAGAGCGATGTGTGGGTTTTGTCAGCTAATCTCCAGCCAGGCTTGGTAGTGTGTGACAATGGCCGAAATCTGGTGGCAGCTCTGGGCCTTGGCAAACTCACTCACATACCATGTCTGGCACATGTGCTCAACTTGGTCGTGCAGAGTTTTTTGACGGACTATCCGGATCTTGATGCACTGCTGCACAAGGTCCGCCTAGAGTGCGCTCACTTGCGACGTTCCAGCATGGCCAGATCGCGCATTGCAGCTCTGCAAGTCAGATTTCGCCTTCCTGAACATCGCATCATATGTGACGTACCCACCAAGTGGAATTCCACGTTACATATGTTGGAGCGGTTGTGTGAGCAGCAGCCAGCAGTAATGGAGTATCAGCTGCAACAGGCGCAATCAACTCGCAATTTGCGCCGTTCACACTTCACCACTACTGAGTGGGCCTCTATGAAGGACATCTGCGACGTTTTGCGTGCGTTTGATGTCTCAACGCGGATGGCGAGTGCAGATGATGCACTAATCAGCATGACTGTCCCCCTTATCTGCCTGCTTCAGAAATCACTGAAAGCACTAAAGGAAGAGGTTTTGGAAGAGGTGGAGGATGAGGAGTCACAAATTCAATTACCTTCAGGACAGTCAGCGCAACGTGGTTCCTCACAAAGGGCTGGGCAGGGCTCACTTTGTGAGGAGGATGAGGAGGAGGAGGAGTCAATGGAGGAGGAAGAAATCCCTACAGAGGGAGGTACACAACGCTCTAGTCAGTATGTAGAGCGAGGGTGGGGTGATGCAGAGGAGACAGAGATGACGCCTCTTCCAGAGGACAGCCTTTGTTGGCCAGTTGGGAGTCTGCAGCACATGGTTGATTTCATGCTTCAGTGCCTGAGAAACGACCGCCGCATCGCCCACATTCTCAGCACGTCAGATTATTGGGTGTACACCCTCCTAGACCCTCGCTACCGGGACAACTTACAAACCCTCATCACACCGGTGAACCGGGACCGTAAAATGCAGGAGTACCAAGACACACTGGTGCAATCCATACTGTTGTACATTCCAGCCGAGAGAGCTGCTGCTGCTGCTGCTACTGCTTTACAAAGCAGCTCTGTGCGTCGAGGCAGTGTAGACACCTCTACAACAAGAGGGATCAGAAGCAGCGCCTCTGCACAGGGCAAGAACTGTATGTTACAAATGTGGCAAAGTTTTGTGACAGCGCCAGCAAGGTCTACACCATCCGAGACGGCTCCAGTCACCAGGAAGAAACGTTTCCGTAAGATGGTGACAGACTACTTGGCTTTCCCTCTAAGTGTACTCCCAGATGCCTCTTCCCCTTTCAAATTTTGGGTCTCTAAGTTGGATACATGGCCAGAGCTTAGCCAGTATGCATTGGAGGTGCTGGCTTGCCCTGCTGCCAGTGTATTATCTGAGCGTGTCTTTAGTGCTGCAGGTGGTGTAGTAACAGACCGTCGCATGCGACTATCCTCAGAGAATGTAGACCGGCTTACTTTTCTGAAAATGAACAAGGCATGGATCTCGCCTGAATTTGCCTGTCCGTTTTCAGATTAAATAACTGTTTGGCAACGTTTTCCATGTCTCCTGTTATGTTCATCTTTCTACCACCTGAACTCTACTCCCTGGGCTACAACACCGCCATTTGTTGCTCGTAAGTAATTGGCAGGGGTACTGACTCCTGGCCAGCCTGGTTACAGCACGACAGCTGTTTCCTGGCAGTGTGAACGTCAATTATCCTCCAATAAGTTGTGCTGTCGTGTTGCATTCGGGTTAGCCGACTCTATGGTGCCTGCAGTTTAGGTGATTCCTATGTGTGCTGTGGGATATGTAAATAAAGGCGGTTTCCATTGTGACAATAGGATAAGCACCCACTGTAGGACTGTGTGATTCGGTAACTGCGGACGGCTTGTGTCCTGTCAACTTACATTTTCATGGGTGCGTTCTTCTACCCGTCCGGGGTCCAGTACCGTCAAGTGGTTCTCCCCAGTGCCTTTGGCCTAGGTGCCTCCATCTCCGTATCCGAGTTCCAGCAACGTCTGCTGGTCCTTGGTAGTGCTTTGGAGCACAGGTACCTCCTGCTTAGTAGCCGTGTCACAGTAACGTCAGCTGGTACTCGGTTATGACATTGCCTCTTTTCCTTCTGCTACCCGTCCGGGGTCCAGCACAGTCAGCTGGTCCTCGTTACTTCCATTGTCTCTTGCTCCATCTGATACCCGTCAGGGTTCCAGTAACGTCAGCTGTTTCTCGGAAATTAGACGACCTTAAAGACCACCCAGAAGAAGATGACGACAACAAGGACGACGAGCATGAAGCCAACCAGCCTGAACACCATCACAAAGAAAAAATAAAAGATTACCCAGAAGAAGATCACCAACAGGACAAAGAAGGTTAAGACAAACTACAAGATACAGAACAAGAGACAGAAGAACAATAAGCAAAAGATCAAAAAGCAGAAGAACATGAAGTATAAGACCAAAATGAAGAGCAAAATATATGCTCTAAATTCTAAGCAGAAGAAGACTAAGCAGTGTATGGGGGTGAGTCCGTTCCTCCTCGTGGTGCCCCTGGAAAATGCCTGCTGCTGCTGCAGGCTAAACTGAACACGGACAAATACTGTTGTAATTTAAATCTTTTGTGACAGCAAGAACGGAAGGATGAACAATTCATACTTTTACAGATTACAAGTACAGGAATCTCTGTCACAAATAATAATATGATGAAGAAGATGAAGAGGAAGAAGATGAAGAATTTGAATATGAAGAAGATTAATTAGTTTAATAATAACAATATGAGTAATGTAAACAAAAACATGAATAGCAAGAAGTTTAAGAAAAAGATTAAGAAGGTGAAGATGAAGAATAATTTGATGAGAAAGATGATGCTGCTGCTGAAGATTATGAAGGAGAAAGTGTGGCACTGGCAAAAGTTAAAAAGGTGAAGAGCATGGAAGTTGTGAAACATACATATTTGCCAAAATAGAAAAAAGGTTAACAACATTGTCAATTTGTTAGTCAATCCAAACGTATTTCCAAAAAAAAATATATTAATGCTATTCCAATGCATTGGGTTAAACATGTATGCCTTTATTGTCTCCTCAACCTCCCCCAATACATTCTACATTAGTCTTTGTTGTTTTCCTTCATGTACAATTAACCAACAAGGCAAGAATGTTTTTTTTTAATGTCGATATTTTGTTCCCATAGACTTACATTGGACTTCCGGAATCGGAATCGGATATCGACGATATTTAGTGATATCGGCGATACCATTTCGATACGATATTTTTAGATATCGAGCAGTATCGCTCAACACTAGTAATGTATAATTCCACATATGTTAACCCCTTCCCCCCAAGGGTGGTTTGCACGTTAATGACCGGGCCAATTTTTACAATTCTGACCACTGTCTCTTTATGAGGTTATAACTCTGGAACGCTTCAACGGATCTTCGCGATTCTGAGACTGTTTTCTCGTGACATATTGTACTTCACGTTAGTGGTAAAATTTCTTCGATATACCTTGCGTTTATTTTTGAAAAAAATGCAAATATGGCGAAAATTTTGAAAATTTTGCAATTTTCAAAGTTTGAATTTTTTTCCCTTAAAACAGAGAAATATGTCATACAAAATTGTTAAGAAATAACATTTCCCACATGTCTACTTTACATCAGCACAATTTTGGAACCAAAATTTTTTTGTTAGGAAATTATAAGGGTTAAAAGTTGACCAGTGATTTCTCATTTTTACAACAAAATTTACAAAGCCATTTTCTTAGGGACCACCTCACGTTTGAAGTCACTTTGAGGGGTCTATATGGCAGAAAATACCCAAAAGTGACACCTTTCTAAAAACTGCACCCCTCAAGGTACTCAAAACCACATTCAAGAATTTTATTAACCCTTCAGGTGATTCACAGGAGCTGAAGCAACGTGGAACGAAAAAATGAATATTTAACTTTTTAGCCACAAAAATGATCTTTTACAAACTTTTTTGTATTTTCACAAGGGTAAAAGGAGAAAATGGAGAGATAAAGTTGTTGTGCAATTTCTCCTGAGTATGCCAATACCCCATATGTGGGGGAAAACCACTGTTTGGACACACGGCAGAGCTCATAAGGGAAGGAGCGCCGTTTGACTTTTTCAAACTAAAATTGGCTGGAGTTGAGATTGGACGCCATGTCGTGTTTGGAGAGCCCCTGATGCGCCTAAACAGTGGAAACCCCCCACAAGTGACACCATTTTGGAAACTAGACCCCCTAAGGAACTTATCTAGATCTGTTGTGAGCACTTTGAACCCCAAAGTGTTTCACAAAAGTTTATAATGCCTTTGTGTGAAAAAAAAAAAAACAATTTTCCACAAAAATGATTTTTTAGTCCCAAATTTTTGATTTTTCCCAAGGAAATTGGACCCCAAAAGTTGTTGTCCAATTTGTCCTGAGTACGCTGATACCCCATATGTGGGGGGGGTAAACTGTTTGGGCGCATGGCAGGGCTTGGAAAGGAAGCAGTAACGTTTTGGAATGCAAACATTGATGGGGGTCATGTTCCACTTGTAGTGCCCCAGATGAGCCTAAACAGTGGAAACCCCCCACAAGTGACCCCATTTTGGAAGCTAGACCCCCTAAGGAACTTATCAAGATCTTTGGTGAGCACTTTGAACCCCCAAGTGCTTCACACAAGTTTATAATGCCCGGGCATGAAAATAAAAAATCCTATTTTTTTCCCACAAAAATTATCTCTTAGTCACTAATTTTTTATTTTCCCATAGGTAACAGGAGAAATTGGACCTCAAAAGTTGTTGTCCAATTTGTCCTGAGTACGCTGATACCCCATATGTGGGGGAGAATCACTGTTTGGGCGCACGGCAGAGCTCGGAAGGGAAGGAGCACCATTTGACTTTTTCCAACCAAAATTGGCTGGAATTGAGATTAGACGCCATGTTGCATTTGGAGAGTCCCTGATGTGCCTAAACAGTGGAAACCCCCCACAAGTGACCCCATTTGGGAAACTAGACCCCCTAAGGAACTTATCTAGATCTTTGGTGAGCAATTTGAACCCCCAAGTGCTTCACACAAGTTTATAACGTAGAGCCGTAAAATAAAAAAATCATATTTTTTCCACAAAATTGATCTTTTCACCCCAATTTTTATTTTCCCAAGGGTAACAAGACTCCAAAAGTTATTGTGCAATTTGTCCTGAGTACGCTGATACCCCATATGTGGGGGTAAACCACTGTTTGGGTGCATGGCACAGTTCGGAAGGGAAGGAGCGCCGTTTGACTTTTCAACGCAGAATTGGCTGGATGCCATGTCGTGTTTGGAGAGCTCCTGATCTGCCTAAACTGTGGAAACCCCCCACAAATGACACCATTTTGGAAACTAGACCCCTCAAGGAACTTATCTAGATGTGTGGTGAGCACTTTGAACCCCCAAGTGCTTCACAGAAGTTTATAACGCACAGCCGTAAAATAAAAAATCTTTTTTTTTTTTTTTACAAAAATGATTTTTTTGCCCCCAATATTTTATTTTCACAAGGGTAACAGGAGAAATTGGACCCCAAAAGTTGTTGTCCAATTTGTCCTGAGTACGCTGTTACCCAATATGTGGGAGTAAACTACTGTATGGGCGCACGTCGGGGCTCGGAAGGGAAGTAGTGACGTTTTGGATTGCAGACTTTGATGGATTGGTCTGGGGCGTCATGTTGCATTTGGAGAGCCCCTGATGTGCCTAAACAGTGGAAACCCCCCACAAGTGACCGCATTTTGGAAAATAGACCCCACAAGAAACTTATCTAGATGTGTGGTGAGCACTTTGAACCCGAAAGTGCTTCACAGAAGTTTATAACGTACAGCCGTAAAAATAAAAATCCTTTTTTTTTACAAAAATGATTTTTTTTCGCCCCAAATATTTTATTTTCAAAAGGGTAACAGGAGAAATTGGACCCCAAAAGTTGTTGTCCAATTTGTCCTGAGTACGCTGATACCCAATATGTGGGAGAAAACTACTGTATGGGCGCACGTCAGGGCTCGGAAGGGAAGTAGTGACGTTTTGGATTACAGACTTTGATGGAATGGTCTGGGGGCGTCATGTCGCATTTGGAGAGCCCCTGATGCGCCTAAACAGTGGAAACCCCCCTCAAGTGACCCCATTTTGGAAAATAGACCCCACAAGGAACTTATCTAGATGTGTGGTGAGCACTATGAAGCCCCAAGTGCTTCACAGAAGTTTATAACATACAGCCGTAAAAACAAAAAAAATCATTTTTTTTTTACAAAAATAATATTTTCGCCCCCAGTTTTTTATTTTCCCAAGGGTAACAGAAGAAATAGGGCAAATTGCACAATAACTCTTTGGGTACAGAGTACGCTGATACCCATATGTGGGGGTAAACTACTTTTGGGCGCATGGCAGAGCTCAGAAGTTTGACTTTTTCAACGCAGAATTGACTGGAATTGAGATCAGACGCCATGTCACATTTGGAGAGCCCCTGATGTGCCTAAACAGCAGAAACCCCCCAATTCTAACTCCAACCCTAACCCCAACACACCCCTAACCCTAGTCACAACCCTAACCACAAACCTAACCCTAACACACCCCTAACCGTAATCCCAACCCTAACCCTAATCCTAACGTTAGCGCCAACCCTAACTTTAGCCGCAACCCTAACCCTAATGGAAAAATGGAAATAAATAAATTTTTTTAATTTTATTATTTTTCCCTAACTAAGGGGGTGATAAAGGGGGGTTTGATTTACTATTTATAGCGGGTTTTTGTGATTGGCAGCTGTCACGCTAAAAGACGCTTTTTATTGCAAAAAGTAGTTTTTTGCATCACCACATTTTGAGAGCTATAATTTTTGCATATTTTGGCCCACAGAGTCATAGGTCTTATTTTTGCGGGACGAGGTGACGTTTTTATTGGTACCATTTTTGAGCATGTGACGTTTTTTGATCGCTTTTTATTTCGATTTTTGGGAGGTTAGAATGAACAAAAATCAGCAATTCATAAATTTCTTTTGGGGGAGGCGTTTATATCGTTTCGCGTGTGGTAAAATTGATAAAGCAGTTTTATTCTTCGGGTCAGTACGATTACGGCGATACCTCATTTATATCATTTTTTTATGTTTTGGGGCTTTTATAGAATAAAAGCAATTTTATCTAAAAAATTATTATTTTTGCATCGCTTTATTCTGCGAGCTATAACTTTTTTATTTTTTTGCTGATGATGCTGTATGAGGCTCTTTTTTTGCGGGACAGGATGACGTTTTCAGCGGTACCATGTTTATTTATATCGGTCTTTTTGATCGCGTGTTATTTCACTTTTTGTTCGGCGGTATGATGATAAAGCATTGATTTTTTTGCTTCGTTTTTTTTTTTAAGGGGTTCACTAAAGGGTTAACTAGTGGGATAGTTTTATAGGGGGGGTCGTTACGGACGCGGCGATACCAAATATGTGTACTTTTATTGTTTTGTTTTTTTTATTTACAGGAAGAAATGAATTTATTGGGGAATATTTTTTTTTTTTTTATGATTTTTTTTACCACTTTTTATTTTCATTTTTTAAACTTTTTTACTTTGTCCCAGGGTGGGACATCACAGTATTTTAGCAGATCGCTGGTGTGACAGTGTGCACAGCACTCTGTCACACCAGCGATCGCTCTGGCAGTGCTGCAGGCTTCTCAGTGCCTGCTCTCAGCAGGCACTGAGGAAGCCGCCTCCCTGCAGGACCCCGGCGCCATCTTGGATCCGGGACCTGGAGGGAGGACGGACCCTCGGAACAGCGCGACACATCGCGCTGCTCTGAGGGTCTCAGGGGAGCGCGCAGGGAGCCCCCTCCTGCGCATCCTCCCCTGTGCCCCCTGGTACAGCGCGATGTAGCAGGGAGAGATAAGTATTGCAAGTACTGGGGCCCTGAGCAAGCAGGGGGGCTGACGCGTGGGCGACGGCACTGGCACAGGGCTTCTCATAGTATGCCGGTGTGTCTGACGGCGAGTGGGCCCTCCTACCGTCAGAGACAGTTTTTTGCACAATGAGAGACCCTGTGCCAGTGCCGTCGACCCAGAGAGGGACCCGCTACCTGCTCAGGGCACCAGCATTTGGTCGGGTGCGCCAGGTGGTGACACCAGCCCTGGGGGAGGGACAGCGCAGATAGGCAGGTGGCAAAAATGGCATATGTTCAGGTGTAGGCTGGACGTTCAGCAGCTGCAAATGGAGGAATTGGAGAAGTCAGAGGAAGAGTAGGACAAAACGAGCCATTTTGCTAGCAAGCTATGTGTCATCAGGGGAAGGTTGGACAAAATCCTTTGAAACCCATGCATGGCTCATTTTAATGAAGGTTAGATCATCAACATTTTTGTGTCGACAGACGGGTCCTTCTTTCTGTCAGGATTGATCCAGCAGCACTGAAGACTCTTTCTGATAGCACACTACCAGCAGGCAAGCGAGCTCCTGTAAGGCATATTGTGCCAATTCAGGCCAGGTGTCAAGTTTACAGGCCCAGTAGTCAAAGGGGAATGACCGGTGAGGGAAAACATCGATAGGGGAAGAGAAGTAATTTGTAACCATAGTTGACAACTGTTGTCTCCTGTCTGTTGCTATAGATTCCTGATTACCAGGCATGTGAGCTGTCCTGGAGAAATCAGTCCACAACATGGTCATGAAACCCCTGTCTTCAATGCAACTTCGGCTGTGTGCACCACGAACACCTCTTCCATTTGCCCCAGTATGGCTCGTGGTAGAACCTGCACCACCGCTGTTTTGCTGGGAATGCCTCTAACAAATGGTTTACCAGAGTTGCTTGTTTGTTCGCCAATATTAGTTCTAGGTTCTCCTGTGGCATGATGTTCTGTAATTTGCCATTATAGCGTGGATCGAGGATGCTGGCCAACCAGTAGTCATCATCCTTCATCATTTTGACAATGCGGGGGTCCCTTTTTAGGATCCGCAAGGCATAATCACACATGTGGGCCAACGTTCCAGGTGTCAGTGAGGCACTGCCAGTGGTGGGTGGAGGAGCACTTTTTGCCAAATCCACATCCCTCCAGTCACGTACAAACCCTGTACCTGAACTTGTCAAGCCAACATTTTCTCTTGCCCCCTGAGAAGCAACCTCCTTCCCAAAATAATCATCACCCCCCACCTCCTCCTCCTCTTCCTCTTCTTCCTCCACCTCGTCCAGGACAGTTCCCTGAGCAGACAATGGCTGACAGTCATCAAGGCTTCCCTCTTCCTCCTCTTCCTCCTCCGCTGCAGACGCCTGATCCTTAATGTGCATCAAAGTTTGCATGAGCAGACGCATAAGTGGGATGCTTATGCTTATGATGGCATTGTCTGCACTTACCAGCTGTGTGCATTACTCAAAACACTGAAGGACTTTACAGAGGTCTTTCAACTTTGACCACTGCACAACTCCATGTCTGCCCTCAAACTGCCTGCCTGTGGATCCTCCCACAAATGCATTACAGCCTGCCTCTGTTCGCACAGCCTCTCAACCATGAGCATGGTGGAGTTCCACCTTGTTGCAACGCCTATGATTAGGCGGTGCTTGGGGAGGTGGAGCGATCGCTGCAGCCTCTGCATGCGACTGGAGTCTACGTGCGAGCGACGGATGTGCAAGCACAATCTTCACACTTTATGGAGCAGGGCTGTTAACTCAGGATAATTATTTAAGAAGCACTGCTCCACCAGGTTCAAGGTGTGAGCCAGGCAAGGTATGTGTCTGAGTTTTGCCAGGGCTATGGCCGCCACAAAATTACTTCCATTATCACTGACTACCTTGCCTGGCTCAAGATGTATACTGCCCAGCCATGAATCAGTTTCTCGCTGCAAGTAGTCGGCCAGTATCTCCGCGATGTGTCTGTTGTCACTCAAAGACATCATTTTGAAAACAGCCTGCTGACGTTTACCACTAGCTGTTCGATAGTGGGACACCTCGTGTGCAACACTGGTAGTTGCGGATGGAGTGCTAGTTTGACTGCACTCTGTTGCCGAGCTTTCAATTCTGGAGGAGGAGGAGAGTCGAACGCCTACAGCCAACTGTTGCCTATACCGTGGGCTAGGCAGCACTGTCCCACCGCCGCTGTCCCCTGTGGACCCTGTATCCACCACATTAACACAGTGCGCAGTGAGGGACACGTAATGGCCCTGGCCATGCCTACTGGCCCATGCATCTGTTGTGATGTGCACCTTTCCACTCACTGATTGCTTGAGTGCATGGACAATGCGGTCTTTCACATGCAGGTGGAGGGCAGGGATGGCTTTTCTAGAAAAGAAGTGGCGACTGGGTAGGTCATATCGTGGGAAAGCTTAGGCCATGAGCTCTCGGAACTCTGCGCTTTCAACCAAACGGAAGGGCATCATCTCTAATGAGATCAGTTTGGCAATGCAGGCGTTCAAACCCAGTGTACGCGGATGAGAGGATGAGTACTTTCTTGTCCTACTCAGTCTCTGCTAGGGTGAGCTGGACTTGAGAGCTGCATGTGGGGGAACTATCGGTGGACATGATGGACTGAGAGGGGTTGGTGATGGTGGTGGTGGTGGTGATGGCCTAGATGCAGTTTTTCGTTGCAAAAACATTGTGATTTCCTGACTGCTTTGGCCTTGTGATGACACCTCAACATTTCTTGCTGGTGGTGTGCTAACCAGTAGGCTTACAGTGGGGGAAGCGATGGAGCGTTTCTGGCTACCTTCAGTCGGAGCAGGTGCACATGTGCTACCTGAGGTTTTGTAGTCCGTCCACGCTTGCAAGTGCATGTTCATTAAATGTCTAAGCATGCAACTGGTATTCACATTTCTGAGATTTTTCCCTCGGCTAAAGGTCCTTCCGCAGTTTTTACAGATAATCTTTGCCTCATCATTAGGATTTTGGTCAAAAAAGTGCCACACTGGACTCTTCCTACTATGGTATCAATTTTCAGGGCTTGCACACTGTGATAATTTGACCGTCTGGCCAAGCTGTCCTGCAACTCTTTTTGTTTTTTTAACACCTTTTTGGATTGATACGGGCCTGCCAGATAACCCCAGCTGCGATGTCGATGCCTGCTGCAGATCCTTCTCCTCTTCTGAGCTATTGCCAGCGGCACCCTCTTCCCCCACTGGATGCCAATCCGGGTCAACAACTGGGTCATCCATCACCTCCTCTTCAATTTCATTTGCACCTTCCTCTGTGTCACCATGTAAGATGGTATTGTATGCAGGAAGGGGCACCTGAGTTTCATCAGGGTCACATTCTTGCTCAGTAGACTGCGAGGGCAATGTAGTACTCTGGTTTAATGTACCAGCACAATCATATAGCAGTGGCTGTGCATCAGTGTACTCCATGTCATATTCATCTTGGACTGGGTAATTCAGGATTTGACTTGATAACCCAGGCATGGTATGTGAAAAGAGCTCCATGGAGTAATCTGAAGTGTGGCCTGCCGCATCCTTCCCTTTTAGTTGGGGTGAAGGACACAAGGAAAGGGGTTGTTCCTGACCAGAAGCCTGCAATGATTACTCAGTGCTTGGAGTTTTTGAAACTTCAGAAGAGGAGGCGATAGAGCTGGAGGCTGTTTCGGCAATGTAAGCCAAAACCTGTTCCTGATGCTCCGGCTTTAAAAGCGGTTTACGTAGTCCCAGAAAAGGGAGCCTTACAGGTAACCAAACAAAAAAGCAACAAGGCTGCTGTTATAAAATATATAAGCCCATCTAAATGATAGGGCATATAAATAGAAGTATTTATCGAGATCAAATATCACAGAGAGAGGTATTTATGAAAATATAACAATATTTATTATAACATAATGACATATCAAAAGTGAGACTTATGGACAAAATAGCAAAAAGGGAGAAGATGTTTAATACAGCCAATCAGACTGTCAATAGATGACAAACAGACAGTGATAAAGAGAAAGAACACATATCTCCCCCTCAAATTCAATGAATGTGTGCAGACATAAATAATCGAAAAAGATCTGGTCTCAGACTTGCTTCACTGATGTAAATAAACATAGTTGAATTATAGTGAATAGCAAAGGAGAAAGCAAGCTGGAACATAAGGTACGCCAGAATTGATAAGCTAGTCATTACCTTGTGACATGATGATCGAAAGCACACCACACCGAAAGAGGGGGAGATGCAGGAAAGCCCCGACGCGCGTTTCACCGCACTCGGCTTCGTCAGGAACGCGCGTCGGGGCTTTCCTGCATCTCCCCCAGCTTGCTTTCTCCTTTGCTATTCACTATAATTCAACTATGTTTATTTACATCAGTGAAGCAAGTCTGAGACCAGATCTTTTTCGATTATTTATGTCTGCACACATTCATTGAATTTGAGGGGGAGATATGTGTTCTTTCTCTTTATCACTGTCTGTTTGTCATCTATTGACAGTCTGATTGGCTGTATTAAACATCTTCTCCCTTTTTGCTATTTTGTCCATAAGTCTCACTTTTGATATGTCATTATGTTATAATAAATATTGTTATATTTTCATAAATACCTCTCTCTGTGATATTTGATCTCGATAAATACTTCTATTTATATGCCCTATCATTTAGATGGGCTTATATATTTTATAACAGCAGCCTTGTTGCTTTTTTGCTTGGTTACCTATTAAATAGGCTAGAGGTATGTCCCGGGTAGTTACGGTGACAATTCTTTTAGGTTGAGCAGGGAGCCTTACAGGCCTTCTGGAGCCAGATGATGACAGAGGCTCAACACCTCCTGCCTTAGGTGCTATTGTGCTTTTGGCGCTACCAGCAGATGCACCACAACCACCACCATCAGTAACAGGTGGCCCCCCCACGGCCACGTCCGCGGACTTTTTCACCTAATCTTCCTCATGTTTGTGAAAATGTATCCAAAATACCAGCAGCTATATGGTACTGTATCAGAAGCGCACAGCTGTATATGGTGAGGGTGAAAAATTGAATCTCAGTATATATTTGCGGAGTAACAGACACAGACTCTCACAGGCTCAGTATGGATTACACCAGTTTATGAAAAGCATAAAAAGTGTACTGTATCTGTAGCATACAGCTGTATACAGTGTTTGGGTAATTTTAAATCTCTGTATATATTTCAGGAGTAACATACACGGTCACAGGCTCAGTATGGCTAACACCAGAATATGAAAAGCAGAAAAAGTGTACTGTATAACTAGCGTACAGCTGTATACAGTGTTGGGGTCATTTTAAATCTCCGTATATATTTCAGGAGTAACACACATGGTCACAGGCTCAGTATGGATAACACCAGAATATAAAAAGCAGAAAAAGTGTACTGTATCAGTAGCGTACAGCTGTATACAGTGTTGGGGTAATTTGAAATCTCCATATATATTTCAGGAGTAACACACACAGTCACAGGCTCAGTATAGATAACATTAGAATATGAAAAGCATAAAAAGCGTACTGTATCAGTAGCGTACAGCTGTATACAGTGTTGGGGTAGTTTTAAATCTCCGTATGTATTTGAGGAGTAACACACACGCTCACAGTCTCAGTATGGAGTAGACCAGAATATGAAAAGCATAAAAAGTGTACTGTATCAGTAGCGTACAGCTGTATACAGTGTTGGGGTAATTTTAAATCTCCCTATATATTTCAGGAGGAACACACACGGTGACAGGCTCAGTATGGATAACACCAGAATATGAAAAGCAGAAAAAGTGTACTGTATCAGTAGAGTACAGCTGTATACAGTGTCGGGGTAATTTTAAATCTCTGTATATATTTGAGGAGTAACACACACACTCACAGTCTCAGTATGGAGTAGACCAGAATATGAAAAGCATAAAAAGTGTACTGTATCTGAAGCGTACAGCTGTATACAGTGTTGGGGTATTATTAAATCTCAGTATATATTTCAGGAGTAACACACACGGTCACAGGCTCAGTATGGATAACACCAGAATATGAAAAGCAGAAAAAGTGTACTGTATCAGTAGCGTACAGGTGTATACAGTGTTGGGGTAATTTTAATTCTCTGTATATATTTCAGGAGTAACACACACACGCTCTCTCAGTATGGATTTGACCGTAATACAGAAGGCAGAAAACCGGTACTGTATCAGAAGATACCTGCTGTATACGGTTTTGGGGAAAAATTAAATCTCCGTATATATTTCCGTAGTCACACACAGACGCTCTCTAAGTATGGATTTGACCGTAATACACAAGGCCGAAAAATGCTACTGTATCAGAAGATACAAGCTGTATACGGTTTTGGGGAAAATTGAAATCTTCGTTTATATTTCCGGAGTCACACACAGATAGTCAGCATGTATTTGTCCGTGATACCAGCTGGTACATGGTAGTGTGAGGAGCGTACAGCTCTATACGGTGTGGGAAAAAATGAACGCTCAGTAACTGTGCAGAAAAAAATAAAAGTATTAGTGCTGTGTAGGTGCTGTGTTAAAAAGCACTCTGCACAGCAGTGTACACGCAGCAAAAGAAATTCCTCCCCTGTCACTGGCAGGCAGCCTAATAATCAGCTCTGCTACTCCACACAATAAATTCCTCCCCTCTCACTGGCAAACAGCAGCCTAATAATCAGCTCTGCTGTTCCACACAAGCAATTCCTCCTCTGTCACTGGCAGGCAGCCTAAGAACCAGCGATGCTGCACAGAACAAAATCCTCCCCTGTCACTGCACACTAACTGTACAGCTAATCGCTATCAGTACAAGCACAAAATTATTGTTTTTTTACTGCCTAACACTCTCCCTACTAAGAAACAGCGGCAGCAACCTCTCCCTACACTAAGATCGGCAGAAGTAAAATGGCGGTCGGCGGTGAGGGCTTTTATGGCACTGTGACGTCACACAAAGCAAGCCAATCACTGCAATGCCCTTCTCTAAGATGGTGGTGGCCGCTGCCCATGTCATCGCGTTGCCCACAGACTGTTTCCTTGCTCATTGGCTGAGAAAAGGCCCTTCAAGCATTATGGGAAAACCGACTTTGGCGCTCGGGTCGCCGAACGCAATGGCCGAACTCACGCTATGGTCGGGTTTCGCTCGGCGAAACCCGACTTTGGCGAAATTCGGTCTTTTTTTGAATCTAACCGACCTGTTTCGCTCAGCTTTAATGGTTATAGTTAATGTGTGAATTAGTGTTGAGCGATACTGCTCGATATCGAAAAATATCGGATCGGAATGGTATAACCGATATCACTAAATATCGCCGATATCCGATTCCGATAGCGGAAGTCCCATGTAAGTCTATGGGAACAAAATATCGCAACAAAAAAAACCCTTTCTTTCGTTGTAAACACAAAATATACACACATAGAATACATATATATACTGTATATATACATGTCATTGTGACATATATATATAAAAACATATATTTATAGTTTATACACTTCTACATAGTAAAATAGATTCTGTGCTTGAGAATTGCTAAAATCATCAGAGAATGTATTTGCCAATTTTTTCCGCCATATCTGCGTCACGACGAGGCACTGGTGAAGAAGAAGGGCGTGCTCTTCGTGGGTGTACACTCACTCAGTGGCGTGAAAACGATGGCCGACCAGTGTAAATGTTACTGCAATGTAAGATCGTGCCCCACAGCTCTGGAGTTCCGCCTCCTCATCCTCCTCAGTGTGCAGAAACTAACACGAAGGTCCCGCCTCCCTACAAAAGAGGGGCCCTCTCCAGATGCTAATGACACATGTGACTTGGCAGAGATGGCTAATGGACACGAGCAGAAGTGTGAAGGGATGGAGCAGTCAGAGCTCTCCCCCCACGGAAGCGACCCGATCGCCACGGAATCACGGTTGGGCACCCGGCCTGTAAACCCTCCTACGCTGCAAGAAGCGGAGGATACCCTAAGAGGCCTGGCCCGGCACCGGGAGGAGGTCGCCAGGATGGAAGCGAGCTGGCGTGCCCTAAAAATAAACTTGGAGCGGCGCCAATTCCTCTTACCTGAAGTGTCTGTACGGAAGGTGAGGCACCCGTTCTAGTAGAGGAGCCCTTGCAATGTGATCCGGTTGACATTGTCACAGTGGAGGCACCCGTTCCTGCAAAAACCGCAGCACATCAGCCATCAGCACCCCAGATCCCGCTGTCTGCCCCCATCGCTGAGACAGAAGAAGCGACACCCGTCCTCATGGAGGAGGCCGCGCAGGCACCAGAGCACTACCTGCCTGTACCAGAGCCCCGACTGTCATCTGATTTAGAGCCGTCTGCTTCCTCCGCAGGGGAGCGCCGCCAGGACTGGGAGGCGCCAGGAGAGCTGCCGCAAACCGGACATTGCAAGCTGCAGTGGAGTGGTGGAGACATGGAGCAGCTGGTGGAGGAGAATTTCAACCGGCGTCAGGAGGAAGAGTGGAGACGTTGGGAGCGGGAAGCAGAGCGACAAAGGGAGCAGCGAGAAACCCTAAAACTTCGCCAACGTTACCTGGAGAAGGACCGGGCAGATAAGGACCGGATGAGAAAGGATAAAGGAACCCTGAGGGAGCCGCGGCGTAAGGGTGCAGTACGGAGCTTTAAATTGAAAGGTGGGTGGGGCTTCATCCAGGAGCCTGGACTTTATTTAGAAGTTTTTGTGACCCGGCGGGACGTGGAGACTCACCTCCCAGAAGGACACCCGGGGAGGGACCTGTTGCCAGGAGACTTGGTGACTTACACCCGACACTGGGGTTACAATGGGTGGTACGCCCTAAATGTTACCAGGTGCGACCCCTACTCCCCAGAGTGTCAGGAACCTGTGAGACCCTCGGAGCCTTCAGCCTCCCACATCCAGGCCTCTGCAAAAGTGCCCACCCCACGCCGTAAATCTCCACAGCCTCCCTCAGTGGTCTCCTCAGCAGCCCCAGCTATGGACATGATAACTATAGCTGGCCCGTACCCGGCGCCTGTTAGGCCCCCTGGGTTTCGTTCAGTCCGGGACATAGGGTTCCAGACCCGGAGGGAGATGAAAGAGTGGCCACACAGACCCAGATAGCGGGTCACGACTTGACTGTACAGGCCACACGACGTCATCAGGTCCTGGTGGTCCTTGGTGCCTCGGATGTTTGGCAAGCATCAGAAGAGTACCAGGTGGTACCTGGAACACCCCGGCCAAAGAAGTATAAATAACCCGGACAGGGTCCCTGTATGTAAATAGTTAAATTGTTGATAAATAGTTAAATTGTTGATAAATAGTTAAATTGTTGATGTACCCGGACGGGTGAATGTTCATAAAAAAGTTTTTTAATTTAATAAAAAAAAAAAAAAATGCATTTTTCATTACTTTTATTACAGTCTCATCCTGCGACGCCATCGATCTCCTGTAAAAAAATGAAAAAAAAAAAAAAAAGTATACCACCTGACCGACGCAGTCCATAGTAACGAGTGTCCCACGACGATCCAGCTCTGCTACATCGAATGACAGGCAGAGCCTGTCATCCCGGCGCAGCACAGCTGATTACCTGCTTCCCCGGCGGTCACGTCATCGGACTGGTTTACGGCCGAGATTACCCTGCAGTCACTGCAGTTATCGCGAAAAACTGCATGTGACCGCCAGGGAGAAGATAATGGCGGCCTCAAGCAGTCCAGGACGTGACCGCCGGAGATCTTCTGCCAGGTAAGTGCCGCTGACTCCTGACAGACCCGACCGACGGACACTCACAGTGACAGTGACAAATCCGATTCCGGTATTCGATATGACGAAAATATCGGTATTCGGAATCGAAAGGCCGATACAGCTAATATCGGCCGATATCCGATATTTGCAGTATCGTATCGCTCAACACTAGTGTGAATGCTTATAGTTCACACATTAACTTTATCTGCAGGTAGGTGTGATTATGATGAATTTCAATCACAAAGATTATATCCCAATATGTAGTAGGTATAATAATAATAATACAAATACTTTAAATTAGAAATGTAGAATAGTTCTTCGGATAAGTTATTTGCTTACCCTATGTGCAGGGCATTGCAGTAGCTTAGGTATCCATGCTTATGACCATTCATATAGTGACAGTTAGATAGTTCTTAGTGGTGGTAACATTTGTTTTGGGCTTAGTGAAGTTGACTTAGCGTTTGAACTAGTATAGTATTGGCAATAAGGGATGCTGAGCCAATACAAGATTCTTCATAATGATAATGATTTGCTGCGGAAACTTCTCTTACTATACAACCCTGCCCCATTCCATTTGAGGAAGCAATCCATATCCTGCTATAGCTCCTTTACAATGGGGCCAATTTTAATATCTGCGTTATCATTTTTTCATCCCTTTCTTCCTAGAGCCATAGCTTTTATTTTCATGTCCATATAGACATTTGAGGGCTTGTTTGCCAGACATGTTGTATTGCTGAAAGACATAATTCATTTTACCACATAGTGTACTAGAAAACGGGAAAAAAATTCAAGTGTGGAGAATTTGTGAAAAAAAATGCAATTTTGACATTGTTTTTTGAGAATTGTTTTTATGGTTTACATTTGCTGGTAAAATTACCTCGTAGTATCATTCTGCTCATCAGTATGATTATGAAAATGTTTTGGGTTGTGGCACTTTTTTCCGAGACCCGTAAGGTTTTAATTTCTTTGTCGATTAAGCTGTGTGATGGATTATCATTTTTTTCTTTTGTTGATGCCATTTTAGGATAGATATGATGTTTCCATCTCTTGTTACAGCATTTTTTGTAGAGTTGCAGAGACCAAAAAAACATTATTTTTCGTTTATGAATTTTTTTTCAATTACAGTGTTTACCGATCACGTTAATTATTTTTATATTTTGATAGACCAGATTTTTGTTAATGCAAATATACCACATATTTGTAATTTTTAAATTTTGTTTATATTTTTCTTTTCAGTGGGGAAAATGAGGTCAATTTGAACCTTTATTATTTTTTTTCATATTTTTTTGTTTTTTTCACTGTTCTTAATAGTCCTCTTAGGTGACTTAAAGCCGCAATTGTCTGATGCCACAGCATTGCTGTATAGAGCAGATGGGGGTTTTAAAGGAGCTCCGTAATGAACAGCACCCATAGGCAAAGCCCAATTACATCACAGGAGGCCAATGGGCGCATGGAATGAAGCACACCCATGCCAGTGCATGTTAAATATCTCTGTCAGAGTTGGAAAATGTCATTTAAGAAGATAACAATCACGGGCACACAGCTATCACCTGCAAAGTATTGTAGGGATTTGCTCTGGTAAGCAGTGGCAGGGCCGCAGTAATGAGGCAATACACAGGCATAGGCCGGAGTCACACTGGCGACAAAAACGGACTACTGCAATGCGATGAAATATCGTATTGCAGTCGGACCAATGTTAATCTATGGGGCAGCTCCCAGCATCCAATTTTTTTCTTGGCCATTTTCCTCAGACCGAGACAATCGCAGCATGCTGCGATTGTCACCGATTATCGGTCGACAATCGCCAATGCAAGTCTATGGGTGCGATGAAAAATCGGATTACCAATGGACCACACATGTGACTTGCGATAAAATTGCACCGGTGTCCTTTAGAAAAGCCGGCAATTCATCCCCGGCTATACTGTAAAATCACACTGACAGCTTTAATAAACAATAGAAAGAATACATATAAACACAAAGAATACATATATATATATATACATGTCATTGTGACATATATATATATTTATAGTTCATACATTTCTATATAGTATAATAGCCGCTAATTCAATTACCGGCTTTTGTGAAATTACAGAACCCGACATGAAATGACATATGGTTTACATACAGTTAACCATGTCATTTCATGATAGATGGTTTTCACTAACAATTACATGAGTGTATGTGTGCAAAATTTCATACTACTAACATCTGCCCCCAGTCACCCCAGAAAAGGCAAATCTATAATTAGATGCGCCTTTTCTGGCACTTAGCCTGTCTATTCCCATTGCCCTAAAGCGGAGGCTAATGGGTTAATAATGGGTTAAAGCCACCTTGCTATTGGAAGGTGACTATAAGCCAGGTTAATAATTGAGAGTTGTCAATTAGACAACTCTCTATTATTAATCCTATTGTATGAAATAAAAAAAAACATGCACACATAAATTAAAAATCATTTAAATGAAATAAACACACAGTTTTTGACCATCTTTTATTGTACTGGTATTCCTTCGATTCCCTTGTTCTCCTGTAATAAAAAAATAATAAAACAACATTATTCTTACTTATCCAGTGCTCAGTCAGGTCCAACGCTGTAATCCTTCACAAAGGGTTAACATTAGTGTTGAG
This sequence comes from Oophaga sylvatica, assembly GCA_033576555.1. NCBI lineage: Eukaryota > Metazoa > Chordata > Amphibia > Anura > Dendrobatidae > Oophaga > Oophaga sylvatica. The sequence continues at coordinate 577,292,720 of JARQOD010000001.1, forward strand.
CGATACGATACCGCAAGTATCGGGTATCGGCCGATATTAGCTCTATCGGCCTTTCGATACTTAGTTTCGATATTTTCCATATATCGTATACCGGAATCGGAAGTTCCCATAATTCTTTGAGAGGCAATGTGATTTTAGTCAGCCAATGAGGAATCCTAAGAAGTGTGGGCACATCCTGTACTGCTGCGGTCATGTTAACTAATGGCATGGCTGTGATTGGATGCTGAAATGGTGTCAGAATGCACTATAAAAGGCGCCGCCGCCATTTTAGCGTCACTGTGCTGTGAATTCAGTAAGGGACAGAACGCTGCTGTGCTGACTCTGAGGGACAGTCAGAGATTGCGATTTAGTGTACTGTGCTATAGGCAGGCTAGCACCAACCGCTGTGTAAAGCTTCCTTTTGCCTGCAGTGTTGTTTTAACAGCTCTGCAAGGTGTGTGTGAGTGCAGGTGACGCTGTAGTTTGCTCTGCATGCAACGCTGTCTGTAGGCATCTGCAAGTGTCACTCACAGACTCTTTTTTTTTCTTCAGTGTAATTCTTGCAGCTCCATGCAATTTATCTATTAGTGTGACGCGCTTCCATCCGTATCCAATACATTGGTTGCAAACACTATAGAAGTAGACAAAGGAGTAGCCTTTCACAGATTGTGAACAGTTGTGTTTCAGTGTTCACTTCAGTCTGTGTTTTTTATTTTTTGAGTGCACATCATGCTCCAGTTACTTGTTCAAGCACTGCTGCTTGTACTCTGCTGAGCGTGTCTCAGTGCCTCATCCTTTTCATTTATCTCCAATTGGTTCTGCTCCATTCCATTTAAAATATAATCTATTAGTGTGACGCGCTTCCATCCGTATCCAATACATTGGTTGCAAACACTATAGAAGTAGACAAAGGAGTAGCCTTTCACAGATTGTGAACAGTTGTGTTTCAGTGTTCACTTCAGTCTCTGCGTAATAACCACACTTAGGCCTTATAACTTTTCTGACTTTCTTTATCAATCTACCAAGATGAAGAAGTCAGTGAGTAAGGCACGTGGTCGTGGCCGTAGAGTTTCAGCAGGGAGAGGACGTGGGGATTCTGTGGCTGCTGCCGCCCTCAGTGACACAGCATCCACCAGTTTTACCCATGAGCGTTCCTTAATGCGCACTTTGGTAGGAGCTCGGCGTGCCCCCCTGCTGCGGGAAGAACAAATTGAAGCCGTTGTTGGTTGGATGGCAGCCAATGCATCGACTTCAATTCCTTCCACCTCCTCTCAGGAACACAACACTGTTGAGCAACCATCTGTCTGTTCACCGCCTGTCAAATTGCCCAGGCAGTCAGAGAGTTCTGTACAGGAGCCAGCTGAGTCTCTGCTTCTGTTCTCAGAATCTGTTGGCTCGCAAACACGGGCACAGGCAAGCAGCATTCTGCAATTTGAAGAAGAGGGAGTATGCAGTGATGCGCAACAGCTGTGTCTCTCTCAATCTGAAGAGGCGGGTGAGCCAGTGCCGATGGACAGCACACCGCAGAACGCATCTTATGATGATGATGAGACTCAGGTGCCAGGTTTTGTGGAGCATGGTGCTGCCCAGACCATCCATCAGCAGCAGGTGTTGGAAGAGGGTAGTGGAGATGATGAAGTCCGAGACCCAACATGGCGTGAGCAACAGGAAGGTGGTGGGAGCAGCTCTGAGGAAGAGATTGTCCCAACGGTACAAAGAGGAGGGAGAGGTAGGCTGCAGACTCGCTTGCCTGTAGCCTCCAGTTTGGCACCTGTTGGGAGCAGTTCTCTTAGAAATGTCAAAATTGGCGCTCCCATGACTTGCACTGCGTGGTCCTTTTTTGACAGACTTGTAGATGATATTTGCTATGTTCAATGCAAGCTGTGTAAGCAAAAAGTTAAAAGAGGTAAAAATATCAGTAACCTGAATACTAGTGTTGAGCGATACTGCTCGATATCTAAAAATATCGTATCGAAATGGTATCGCCGATATCACTAAATATCGTCGATATCCGATTCTGATACCGGAAGTCCCATGTAAGTCTATGGGAACAAAATATCGCAACAAAAAAAAACCCCTTTCTTTCGTTGTAAACACAAAATATACACACATAGAATACATATATATATATATATATATATATATATATACATGTCATTGTGACATATATATATACATATATTTATAGTTTATACACTTCTACATAGTAAAATAGACTCTGATTCAATTGCCGGGTAAAGCAGTGACATACCCCATAGAAGTCGACGGGCTCAGTGCCGAGTACCCCCAAAACCTCTGGCTCTGTGCGACTCAACTTGGGCGTCACGAACAGGATTCTGTAGCTCGCTATAAGCGAGTCCTGTGTGCCTGAATTGAACTGGTTTTGTGCTTGAGAATTGCTAAAATCATCAGAGAATGTATTTGCCATTTTTCAGCCATATCTGCGTCACGACGAGGCACTGGTGAAGAAGAAGGGCGTGCTCTTCGTGGTGTACACTCACTCAGTGGTGCGAAAACGATGGCAGACCACTGTAAATGGTACTGCAATGTAACATCGTGCCCCACAGCTCTTCAGTTCCGCCTCCTCATCCTCCTCAGTGTGCGGAAACTAACACGAAGGTCCTGCCTCCCTACAAAAGAGGGGCCCTCTCCAGATGCTAATGACACATGTGACTTGGCAGAGATGGCTAATGGACACGAGCAGAAGTGTGAAGGGATGGAGCAGTCAGAGCTCTCCCCCCACGGAAGCGACCCGATCGCCACGGAACCACCGTTGGGCACCCGGCCTGGAAACCCTCCTACGCTGCAAGAAGCGGAGGATACCCTAAGAGGCCTGGCCCGGCACCGGGAGGAGGTCGCCAGGATGGAAGCCAGCTGGCGTGCCCTAAAACTAAACTTGGAGCGGCGCCAATCCCTCTTACCTGAAGTGTCTGTACCGGAAGGTGAGGCACCCGTTCTAGTAGAGGAACCCTTGCAATGTGATCCGGTTGACGTTGTCGCAGTGGAGGCACCCGTTCCTGGAAAAAACTCTGCACCGGCAGCACCCCAGATCCCGCTGTCTGCCCCCGTCGCTGAGACAGAAGAAGCGACACCCGTCCTCATGGAGGAGGCCGCGCAGGCACCAGAGGTCTACCTGCCTGTACCGGAGCCCCGACTGTCATCTGTTCCAGAGCCGGCTGCTTCCTCCGCAGGTGAGCGCCGCCAGGACTGGGGGGCGCCAGGAGAGCTGCCGCAAACCGGACACTGTAAGCTGCAGTTTGATGGTGGAGACATGGAGCTGCTGGTGGAGGAGAATTTCAACCGGCGTCAGGAGGAAGAGTGGAGACGTTGGGAGCGGGAAGCAGAGCGACAAAGGGAGCAGCGAGAAACCCAAAAGCTTTGCCAACGTCAGCTGGAGAAGGACCGGGCAGATAAGGACCGGATGAGAAAAGATAAAGGAACCCTGTGGGAGCCGCGGCGTAAGGGTGCAGTACGGAGCTTTAAATTGAAAGGTGGTTGGGGCTTCATCCAGGAGCCTGGACTTTATTTAGAAGTCTTTGTGACCCGGCGGGACGTGGAGACTCACCTCCCAGAAGGACACCCGGGGAGGGACCTGTTGCCAGGAGACTTGGTGACTTACACCCGACACTGGGGTTACAATGGATGGTACGCCCTAAATGTTACCAGGCGCGACCCCTACTCCCCAGTGTGTCAGGAACCTGTGAGACCCTCGGAGCCTTCAGCCTCCCACATCCAGGCCTCTGCAAAAGTGCCCACCCCACGCCGTAAATCTCCCCAGCCTCCCTCAGTGGTCTCCTCAGCAGCCCCAGCTATGGACATGATAAGTATAGCTGGCCCGTACCCGGCGCCTGTTAGGCCCCCTGTCATTCGTTCAGTCCGGGACATAGGGTTCCAGACCCGGAGGGAGATGAAAGAGGTGGCCACACAGACCCAGATAGCGGGTCATGACTTGACTGTACAGGCCACACGACGTCATCAGGTCCTGGTGGTCCTTGGTGCCTCGGATGTTTGGCAAGCATCAGAAGAGTACCAGGTGGTACCTGGAACACCCCTGCCAAAGAATTAGAAATAACCCGGACAGGGTCCCTGTATGTAAATAGTTAAATTGTTGATGTACCCGGACGGGTGAATGTTCATAAAAAAGTTTTTTAATTTAATTAAAAAAAAAACACAGTTTTCATTACTTTTATTACAGTCTCATCCTGCGACGCCATCGATCTCCTGTAAAAAAATGAAAAAAAAAAAAAAAAGTATACCACCTGACCGACGCAGTCCATAGTAACGAGTGTCCCACGACGATCCAGCTCTGCTACATCAGAATGACAGGCAGAGCCTGTCATCCCGGCGCAGCACAGCTGATTACCTGCTTCCCCGGCGGTGAGTCATCGGACTGGTTTACGGCCGGGATTACCCTGCAGTCACTGCAGTTATCGCGAAAAACTGCATGTGACCGCCAGGGAGAAGATAATGGTTGCCATCAAGCAGTCCAGGACGTGACCGCCGGAGATCTTCTGCCAGGTAAGTGCCGCTGACTCCTTACAGACCCGACCGACGGACACTCACAGTGACAGTGACAAATCCGATTCCGGTATTCGATATGACGAAAATATCGGTATTCGGAATCGAAAGGCCGATACAGCTAATATCGGCCGATACCCGATATTTGCAGTATCGTATCGCTCAACACTACTGAATACCACAAACATGTGGAAACATGTACGGACAAAGCACGTAGCTGAGTTACAAAGACACACTGGAGATGTAGGCCAACCTACAGCAGCACCTACATCTTCAGGTCGTGTTCGAGCCTCTACCTCCAGCTCACACACACCTGGTTCGGCTTCCTCACAGGATCTCCATGGAAGAACCTCGGTCACTGTTGTCCATAGACAAACTGTTATTCCACCCACAGCAGCAAGTTCACAGTCATCGTCACACTCCCAGAACAAAAAACAGCCATCGGTACCACAGGCATGGGATAAAAGACGGCCATACTCGGCAAACCATCCACGAGCACAGGCTCTGAATGCTGGCATTGCAAAACTCCTGTCCCTTGAAATGCTGTCATTCAGGCTGGTGGAGACTGACAGTTTCAGGAACTTTATGGCATTGGCAGTCCCACAATATAATGTGCCAAGCCGATTTTATTTCAGCAGGCAAGCTGTCCCTGCTCTGCAAAAACATGTCGAGGGAAACATTAAACATGCGCTACTAAACGCCGTCAGTAGCAGGGTCCACCTGACCACCGATGCGTGGACCAGTACCCATGGCCAGGGACGATACCTTTCCCTCACTGCCCATTGGGTCAATGTTGTGAAGCCGGGTACAGATCTTGCCAGTGGCGCTGTACGTGTTCTGCCAACTCCAAGGATTGCAGGAATCCAGTCTGTACACATTGATTCCTCCTCCTACTCCAGTTCCTCAGAATCATCGCTGCACGAGCCGTCACGGTATACCTCCACATGGACCCGTGAACGCTTACCTGTTGCGACCGATATGAGCACAGCCGTGGCCAAACGTCAACAGGCCGTCCTGAAATTAATTTCCATGGGGAATCGAAGCCACACAGCGCAGGAGCTCTGGGATGCCATCAAGCAGGAGAGCGACGTGTGGTTTTTGTCAGCTAATCTCCAGCCAGGCTTGGTAGTGTGTGACAATGGCCGAAATCTGGTGGCAGCTCTGGGCCTTTGCAACCTCACTCACATACCATGTCTGGCACATGTGCTCAACTTGGTCGTGCAGAGTTTTTTGAGGGACTATCCAGATCTTGATGCACTGCTGCACAAGGTCCGCCTAGAGTGCGCTCACTTGGACGTTCCAGCATGGCCAGATCGCGCATTGCAGCTCTGCAAGTCAGATTTCGCCTTCCTGAACATCGCATCATATGTGACGTACCCACCAGGTGGAATTCCACGTTACATATGTTGGAGCGGTTGTGTGAGCAGCAGCCAGCAGTAATGGAGTATCAGCTGCAACAGGCGCAATCAACTCGCAATTTGCGCCGTTCACACTTCACCACTACTGAGTGGGCCTCTATGAAGGACATCTGCGACGTTTTGCGTGCGTTTGATGTCTCAACGCGGATTGCGAGTGCAGATGATGCACTAGTCAGCATGACTGTCCCCCTTATCTGCCTGCTTCAGAAATCACTGAAAGCACTAAAGGAAGAGGTTTTGGAAGAGGTGGAGGATGAGGAGTCACAAATTCAATTACCTTCAGGACAGTCAGCGCAACGTGGTTCCTCACAAAGGGCTGGGCAGGGCTCACTTTGTGAGGAGGATGAGGAGGAGGAGGAGTCAATGGAGGAGGAAGAAATCCCTACAGAGGGAGGTACACAACGCTCTAGTCAGTATGTAGAGCGAGGGTGGGGTGATGCAGAGGAGGCAGAGATGACGCCTCTTCCAGAGGACAGCCTTTGTTGGCCAGTTGGGAGTCTGCAGCACATGGTTGATTTCATGCTTCAGTGCCTGAGAAACGACCGCCGCATCGCCCACATTCTCAGCACGTCAGATTATTGGGTGTACACCCTCCTAGACCCTCGCTACCGGGACAACTTACAAACCCTCATCACACCGGTGAACCGGGACCGTAAAATGCAGGAGTACCAAGACACACTGGTGCAATCCATACTGTTGTACATTCCAGCCGAGAGAGCTGCTGCTGCTGCTACTGCTTTACAAAGCAGCTCTGTGCGTCGAGGCAGTGTAGACACCTCTACAACAAGAGGGAGCAAAAGCAGCGCCTCTGCACAGGGCAAGAGCTGTATGTTACAAATGTGGCAAAGTTTTGTGACAGCGCCAGCAAGGTCTACACCATCCGAGACGGCTCCAGTCACCAGGAAGAAACGTTTCCGTAAGATGGTGACAGACTACTTGGCTTTCCCTCTAAGTGTACTCCCAGATGCCTCTTCCCCTTTCAAATTTTGGGTCTCTAAGTTGGATACATGGCCAGAGCTTAGCCAGTATGCATTGGAGGTGCTGGCTTGCCCTGCTGCCAGTGTATTATCTGAACGTGTCTTTAGTGCTGCAGGTGGTGTAGTAACAGACCGTCGCATGCGACTATCCTCAGAGAATGTAGACCGGCTTACTTTTCTGAAAATGAACAAGGCATGGATCTCACCTGAATTTGCCTGTCCGTTTTCAGATTAAATAACTGTTTGGCAACGTTTTCCATGTCTCCTGTTATGTTCATCTTTCTAACACCTGAACTCTACTCCCTGGGCTACAACACCGCCATTTGTTGCTCGTAAGTAATTGGCAGGGGTACTGACTCATGGCCAGCCTGGTTACAGCACGACAGCTGTTTCCTGGCAGTGTGAACGTCAATTATCTTCCAATAAGTTGTGCTGTCGTGTTGCATTCGGGTTAGCCGGCTCTATGGTGCCGGCAGTTTAGGTGATTCCTATGTGTGCTGTGGGATATGTAAATAAAGGCGGTTTCCATTGTGTCAATAGGACAAGCACCCACTGTAGGACTGTGTGATTCGGTAACTGCGGACGGCTTGCGTCCTGTCAACTTACATTTTCATGGGTGCGTTCTTCTACCCGTCCGGGGTCCAGTACCGTCAACTGGTTCTCCCCAGTGCCTTTGGCCTAGGTGCCTCCATCTCCGTATCCGAGTTCCACCAACGTCTGCTGGTCCTTGGTAGTGCTTTGGAGCACAGGTACCTCCTGCTTAGTAACCGTGTCACAGTAACGTCAGCTGGTACTCGGTTGTGACATTGCCTCTTTTCCTTCTGCTACCCGTCCGGGGTCCAGTACCGTCAACTGGTTCTCCCAGTGCCTTTGGCCTAGGTGCCTCCATCTCTGTATCCGTGTTCCACCAACGTCTGCTGGTCCTTGGTAGTGCTTTGGAGAACAGGTACCTCCTGCTTAGTAACCGTGTCACAGTAATGTCAGCTGGTACTCGGTTGTGACATTGCCTCTTTTCCTTCTGCTACCCGTCCGGGGTCCAGTACCGTCAACTGGTTCTCCCCAGTGCCTTTGGCCTAGGAGCCTCCATCTCCGTATCCAAGTTCCACCAACGTCTGCTGGTCCTTGGTAGTGCTTTGGAGCACAGGTACCTCCTGCTTAGTAACCGTGTCACAGTTACGTCAGCTGGTACTCGGTTGTGACATTGCCTCTTTTCCTTCTGCTACCCGTCCGGGGTCCAGTACCGTCAACTGGTTCTCCCCAGTGCCTTTGGCCTAGGTGCCTCCATCTCCGTATCCGAGTTCCACCAACGTCTGCTGGTCCTTGGTAGTGCTTTGGAGCACAGATACCTCCTGCTTAGTAACCGTGTCACAGTAACGTCAGCTGGTACTCGGTTGTGACATTGCCTCTTTTCCTTCTGCTGCCCCTCCGGGTTCCAGCACAGTCAGCTGGTTCTCGTTACTTCCATTGTCTCTTGCTCCATCTGATACCCGTCAGGGTTCCAGTAACGTCATCTGTGTTCTCGGAAATTAGACGACCTTAAAGACCACCCAGAAGAAGATGACGACAACAAGGACGACGAGCATGAAGCCAACCAGCCTGAACACCATCACAAAGAAAAAATAAAAGATTACCCAGAAGAAGATCACCAACAGGACAAAGAAGGTTAAGACAAACTACAAGATACAGAAAAAGAGACAAGAACAATAAGCAGAAGATCAAAAAGCAGAAGAACATGAAGTATAAGACCAAAATGAAGAGCAAAATATATGCTCTAAATTCTAAGCAGAAGAAGACTAAGCAGTGTATGGGGGTGAGTCCGTTCCTCCTCGTGGTGCCCCTGGAAAATGCCTGCTGCTGCAGGCTAAACTGAACACGGACAAATACTGTTGTAATTTAAATCTTTTGTGACAGCAAGAACGGAAGGATGAACAATTCATACTTTTACAGATTACAAGTACAGGAATCTCTGTCACAAATAAGAATATGATGAAGAAGATGAGAGGAAGAAGATGAAGAATTTGAATATGAAGAAGATTAATTAGTTTAATAATAACAATATGAGTAATGTAAACAAAAACATGAATAGCAAGAAGTTTAAGAAGAAGATTAAGAAAGTGAAGATGAAGAATAATTTGATGAGAAAGATGATGCTGCTGCTGAAGATTATGAAGGAGAAAGTGTGGCACTGGCAAAAGTTAAAAAGGTGAAGAGCATGGAAGTTGTAATACATACATATTTGCCAAAATAGAAAAAAGGTTAACAACATTGTCAATTTGTTAGTCAATCCAAACGTATTCCAAAAAAAAATATATTAATGCTATTCCAATGCATTGGGTTAAACATGTATGCCTTTATTGTCTCCTCAACCTCCCCCAATACATTCTACATTAGTCTTTGTTGTTTTCCTTCATGTACAATTAACCAACAAGGCAAGAATGGTTTTTTTTAATGTCGATATTTGGTTCCCATAGACTTACATTGGACTTCCGGTATCGGAATCGGATATCGACGATATTTAGTGATATCGGCGATACCATTCCGATCCGATATTTTTAGATATCGAGCAGTATCGCTCAACACTAGTTAACATGTTTACTGCGTGGACCGGAGCTAATGCTGACAGCCTCGCAGTAAACCCCCGAATGAATGAGCTGATCTCCCTGGCTGACAGGAGAGGAAGTGATTAGCTGGCAAGCTTAATTGATTGTTTCCCAGGCTAATCAGTTCAGTTCAGGTCAGCCGGGGACACCGCACAGCATCAGTGACGTCAGAGGGAGTCCCCGGATGACCTGAACTGAACTGATTAGCCTGGGAAACAATCAATTAAGCTTCCCAGCTAATCATTTCCTCTCATTCATTCGGGGGTTTACTGCGAGGCTGTCAGCATTAGTTGCGGTCCACTCAGTAAACATGTTAACCCTTTGTGAAGGATTTACAGCGTTGGACTTGACTGAGCTCCGGATAGGTAAGAATAATGTTGTTTTATTATTTTTTTTTTTAGTACAGGAGAACAAGGGAATCGAAGGAATACCAGTACAATAAAAGATGGTCAAAAACTGTGTGTTTATTTCATTAAAATGATTTTTAATTAATGTGTGCGTGTTTTTTTTAAATTTCATACAATAGGATTAATAATTGAGAGTTGTCTAATTGACAACTCTCAATTATTAACCTGGCTTAAAGTCACCTTCCAATAGCAAGGTGGCTTTAACCCATTAGCCACCGCTACAGGGCAATGGGAATAGACGGGCTAAGTGCCAGAAAGGGCACATCTAATTATAGATTTGCCTTTTCTGGGGTGGCTGGGGGCAGATGTTAGTAGCCAGGGGGGGCACAAAATAAATGCACCCTCCCTAGGCTATTATTATCTGCCCCCACTCGCTGGCTTTGCCTGTCTGGTGGAGAAAATACAGCGGGAGCCCACGCATTTTTTTTCAACGAATTTACACATTTAATTAACCCCCACATGTATGAAATTTTGCACACATACACTCATGTAATTTTTAGTGAAAACCATATATCAAACTACATGAAATGACATGGTTAACTATATATAAACCATGTGTCATTTCATGTCAGGTCCTGTAATTTTACAAAAGTTGGCAATTGAATTAACGGCTATTATACTATGTAGAACTGTATGAACTATAAATATATGTATATATATGTCTCAATGGCATATATATATATATATATATATATATATATGTATTCTATGTGTATATATCTATTCTTTCTTTTGTGATTTAAAAACTATTCACTTGGATCCATTATATGTCGGTTTTGCTAGCCACCGACAAAATCTCGCCAGACGGATGTCAAACAGATGTCAAACGTACGCTCAGATGTGAGAAAATCACATACTCATATTCAAATCGGATGACAGACGGATCAGTGTTCAGGAATAGTGTTGAGCGATATTGCTCGATATCTAAAAATATCGTATCGAAATTGTATCGCCGATAGCACTAAATATCGTCGATAATCGATTTCGATAGCGGAAGTCCCATGTAAGTCTATGGGAACAAAATATCGCAACAAAAAAAACCCTTTCTTACGTTGTAAACACAAAATATACACACATAGAATACATATATATATATATATATATATATATATATACATGTCATTGTGACATATATATACATATATTTATAGTTTATACACTTCTACATAGTAAAATAGACTCTGATTCAATTGCCGGGTAAAGCCGTGACATACCCCATAGAAGTCGACGGGCTCGGTGCCGAGTACCCCCAAAACCTCTGGCTCTGTGCGACTCAACTTGGGCGTCACGAACAGGATTCTGTAGCTCGCTATAAGCGAGTCCTGTGTGCCTGAATTGAACTGGTTTTGTGCTTGAGAATTGCTAAAATCATCAGAGAATGTATTTGCCATTTTTCAGCCATATCTGCGTCACGACGAGGCACTGGTGAAGAAGAAGGGCGTGCTCTTCATGGGTGTACTGTACACTCACTCAGTGACGCGAAAACGATGGCTCTAAATGGTACTGCAATGTAAGATCATGCCCCACAGCTCTTCAGTTCCGCCTCCTCATCCTCTCAGTGTGTGGAAACTAACACGAAGGTCCCGCCTCCCTACAAAAGAGGGGCCCTCTCCAGATGCTAATGACACATGTGACTTGGCAGAGATGGCTAATGGACACGAGCAGAAGTGTGAAGGGATGGAGCAGTCAGAGCTCTCCCCCCACGGAAGCGACCCGATCGCCACGGAACCACCGTTGGGCACCCGGCCTGGAAACCCTCCTACGCTGCAAGAAGCGGAGGATACCCTAAGAGGCCTGGCCCGGCACCGGGAGGAGGTCGCCAGGATGGAAGCGAGCTGGCGTGCCCTAAAACTAAACTTGGAGCGGCGCCAATCCCTCTTACCTGAAGTGTCTGTACCGGAAGGTGAGGCACCCGTTCTAGTAGAGGAGTCCTTGCAATGTGATCCGGTTGACGTTGTCACAGTGGAGGCACCCGTTCCTGCAAAAACCGCAGCACCGTCAGCACCCCAGATCCCGCTGTCTGCCCCCGTCGCTGAGACAGAAGAAGCGACACCCGTACTCATGGAGGAGGCCGCGCAGGCACCAGAGCACTACCTGCCTGTACCGGAGCCCCGACTGTCATCTGATTTAGAGCCGTCTGCTTCCTCCGCAGGGGAGCGCCGCCAGGACTGGGGGGCGACAGGAGAGCTGCCGCAAACCGGACACTGTAAGCTGCAGTGGAGTGGTGGAGACATGGAGCAGCTGGTGGAGGAGAATTTCAACCGGCGTCAGGAGGAAGAGTGGAGACGTTGGGAGCGGGAAGCAGAGCGACAAAGGGAGCAGCGAGAATCCCAAAAACTTCGCCAACGTAACCTGGAGAAGGACCGGACAGATAAGGACCGGATGAGAAAGGATAAAGGAACCCTGAGGGAGCCGCGGCGTAAGGGTGCAGTACGGAGCTTTAAATTGAAAGGTGGGTGGGGCTTCATCCAGGAGCCTGGACTTCATTTAGAAGTTTTTGTGAACCGGCGGGACGTGGAGGCTCACCTCCCAGAAGGACACCCGGGGAGGGACCTGTTGCCAGGAGACTTGGTGACTTACACCCGACACTGGGGTTACAATGGATGGTACGCCCTAAATGTTACCAGGTGCGACCCCTACTCCCCAGAGTGTCAGGAACCTGTGAGACCCTCGGAGCCTTCAGCCTCCCACATCCAGGCCTCTGCACAAGTGCCCACCCCACGCCGTAAATCTCCCCAGCCTCCCTCAGTGGTCTCCTCAGCAGCCCCAGCTATGGACATGATAAGTATAGCTGGCCCGTACCCGGCGCCTGTTAGGCCCCCTGGGGTTCGTTCAGTCCGGAACATAGGGTTCCAGACCCGGAGGGAGATGAAAGAGGTGGCCACACAGACCCAGATAGCAGGTCACGACTTGACTGTACAGGCCACACGACGTCATCAGGTCCTGGTGGTCCTTGGTGCCTCGGATGTTTGGCAAGCATCAGAAGAGTACCAGGTGGTACCTGGAACACCCTGCCAAAGAAGTATAAATAACCCGGACAGGGTCCCTGTATGTAAATAGTTAAATTGTTGATAAATAGTTAAATTGTTTATGTACCCGGACGGGTGAATGTTTATAAAAAAGTTTTTTAATTTAATAAAAAAAAAAAAAACACAGTTTTCATTACTTTTATTACAGTCTCATCCTGCGACACCATCGATCTCCTGTAAAAAAATGAAAAAAAAAAAACAGCAGTATACCACCTGTCCGACGCAGTCCATAGTAACGAGTGTCCCACGACGATCCAGCTCTGCTACATCAGAATCCCGGCGCAGCACAGCTGATTACCTGCTTCCCCGGCGGTGACGTCATCGGACTGGTTTACGGCCGGGATTACCCTGCAGTCACTGCAGTTATCGCGAAAAAACTGCATGTGACCGCCAGGGAGAAGATAATGGCGGCCATCAAGCAGTCCAGGACGTGACCGCCGGAGATCTTCTGCCAGGTAAGTGCCGCTGACTCCTGACAGACCCGACCGACGGACACTCACAGTGACAGTGACAAATCCGATTACGGTATTCGATAAGACGAAAATATCGAAACGAATTATCGAAAGGCCGATAGAGCTAATATCGGCCGATAGCCGATATTTGCATTATCGTATCGCTCAACACTATTCAGGAAACATTTGTGCGATTATCGGCCGTCTAAAACGGTCCGATTTTTTAGACGGTGTGTGTGACTCCAGCCTTAGAGTCCAACTTCAGTGGATTAATGACACTTTTTAAACAGCAGGTTAGCAGAAAGTAAAGAAAAACTCAAACGTACCCCTGCTTGGAGAACCACTGGTCTCAGACTCACCCTTGCATGGGACAGGCTTAACTAAGCGGCTGCCTGGCCACCGGCGTCCGCCAGATGCCATTCCCAGGGTTGTTTTGAGTCTTGCTGCTAAACCTGCTAAACCTTTGCAGCACAGGTAGTCCAACAAAAAAGTTCAGGTTAATTCCAGCCTAGTTCCTCACACTTTGCACACACTCACCATGTACTAAACAACAATCTCCATTACATAGTCCATAACCCCACCTACAGGTGAGGTACACATCACATGGGCTGTGTAACGCCGGTATGTCTGTACCTTGTTTCCTGGTGTTACTCTGCTTGTCTCTGCTTTAACCCTTTGCTTCTTTCCCCCTAACCAGCTGGGATACTGTTGTCTGTTACCTGTATGGATGCTGCTCAGTTCCCGACTCTACTGCGTAGCTGCACATGGGTTGTGATGTCTCTGCTCCGCTGCATGACCATCTGCATGTGCGGTCCCTGGCTGCTGCTGTGGAAGCTATCCGCGGGTTGTGAGTTCCTCTGCAGCTTGTGCATGACTTTCCATGTGTGTCCAGGCTTGCAGCAGCTGCCAGGTGCCTTAAACCGCAGTGCTTGTGCCGACTGTGCTGTAATGGTTTCTGTGTGTGCTTAGGGTGCGCGCACCCGCACCTTCCCTCATTTTATTAGGGCAGTGTGTGTGCTTAGTTGCTCTCCCCAGCCTACTGCTGAGCTCCTATATAAAGTTCTTTTTCCTATTGGGCGTTGCCAGATTAAGTTTCTGAACCTTGCCATGTGTGTTTGTGTTTTCAGCTCTTGCTCTGATGGCGATCAGTTCTGGGAGAGCTGATGCCTTTTGTCCTGTCTTGTGTTTCCGCCTGCTCTGGGGTCAGAGTTCCCAGATCCGTTTCTGGTTGTGTCCTGTTTTTCCCCCTGCTCTGGGGGCAGAGTGCCCAGATTACATTTCCTGGAGCCTGCATATCCAGGCCCACTCCTGTTGTGTCATGTTTCCTGAATCCTTGTTCCTGGATCTGTTCCTGTACCTGACCCTGTCTGAACTGTGTGTTATGTTCCTGAAGTCCCTCCATGTCTGGAACCATGAACCCAGTGACTGTTACTTTTCTGTAACTGGTGTCCTGTGACCCAACCTGTGTTCTTCTGTTAAACATGGAGTCCGGTATTTATGCTGAGTGTAATGATATCCCATTTTGCCCGCATTCAAAGTTCCTTTCCAGAACCTTCCCAACACAATGACCTCTGCTACAGTCATTAGGTTTTGCAGACTCATGCTGTGGGCTTCTGACCCCCCTTTTCTCTCCTCCAGCTACACACACACTCTGTGTAACGTGATACCAGGTTGCTAGCCCCCACTGAGAAGTTATGGCCCAAGCTGGCTGAAGGCAGTTGGGAGACTATGTGCTCTATTGTTCTTGTAGAAACTTAATATGAGGGCATATCTTGGCCCCAGTTGGTGTTAGGAGTATGACAATTACATATTTGAGTTGTGCGTTGACCCAACTATCTGGCCTGTAGTTTTCTAGACTCCAGCATCAGCAGAATCCAAGAAAAGGATTCCTGCTTAGCTGATCCATTAGAATACTTTGCGTTTAGACTTAAATACACGTCAACGTCCTGCGGAGTAAAATGGTTCGCTGTGCATCGCTGTAGGAGGTTCCATCTCTGAGTTATGTAATTCAGTAGTTTTGGAGCAAAAAGTTCCTTCTGAGAACAGAGGAGTGCTTCCATAGCTATACCCACTTCAGTGATGTCACGTCTAGGGAGGTATAAGGCAGTGCCAGCTCATTTTACTGCAGATTTGCCATGGAAAACTGATGCAGTGAAAGTCTGTAATGCACTGCGACGTGTCACCCATCCCCCAAACGCATGGTTTGCCTGCAATGATCTAAGCAACTGTAAGTCTTTCTTCCTTATGTTAATCCTTTTATTTTGTAATCGTCTTGTACATAATTTAATTGTCTCATATTTTAAAATCTTTTAGACCTTTTGTAAGCACTGCCAACCTTTCTGGAGTAAAATATATAATATTACTAGTTCCGTTTCTCCTTGCTCTATAACGTACTGTGACGTCCTCCGAAGGAAATTACGATACTAAATTGGGGTGGCCTCTGCCCCACATTCTAGAACCAGAGGCTGGTGGCAGCAAGTATGTGCTGGGCATTGGGTTTAGCTGGTAGTGATGGAGCCGGTTTTATAAGCGTATTGCCTGGCTGCGGCTAGAAGTAGTTATAATTCCCTTGATGCAGCGTGCCTAATAGCCAGTGCACATCCAAGTAGGCCCGTCCGGCGACTAATTATCCTAGGTGTAGTTCCCTGACTGACCTGAGGGTAAGGGGGCTCCGGAGAGCTGCGAGTTCCTAAGCGGAACGGGAAAGTGGGATATACATAAATCCCTGCAGTTGGTGACACATTGTTGGCAACAGAGGGATAGCTAAAATAAGCCTCCCTGCGGTAAAGTGTAAGGTCAATAGACTTGTTTGCTGTTTTTTTCATCACATTGGTGGCCGTGGCGGGATCATAAACCCTTACCCCCCATGCCTCCGTCCATGCGCTTTTCATCACACTGAGCATCTACTATGCTGTGCTCAGCTTGCTATGCGGTGCTAGCTCCGTCCGGCCCCAGTCCAACCCGGCAGTGCTTGCACTATCACTCTTGAGTTCCTTCCTAGGTCCGATGCACGAAGCCTGATGATCGTAGTTTGGAGCCTGACAACTACTGCCTTGTGCCTGGAGATCGTGTCTTATGTCCGTAACCCGACCACCACTGCCTGGTCCTGTGCCGTCCATGTCTCAGTCGATGGCCTGAGTTGCCACACCAGTGTTCTTGGTCCTGTGCCATACGTGTCTCAGCTGATGACCTGAGCTGCCACTCCAGTGTTCCTGGATCTGCACTGTCCATGTCAATGACCTGGGCTGTCACGCTGTTGTTCCTGGACCTGTGCCTGTGTTCCGATGTCCTGCCAGTGTCCCTAATATCCTGCCTGTTTTCCTGATGTCCTGCCTGTATTCAGATGTCCTGCCTTTGTCCAGATGTACTGATGTCCAGTCTGTGTCCTGATTTCCCGATGCATTGCCTGTATCCCGATGTCCTGCCGGTTCCCCGTGGTCCACCCTGTGATGATGTCTGTCCTGGGTCGGTGTCTGATGTTCTCCTGCTGAGTCTGTGCTATGTCTGAGGCCTGTGAGAGAGGCCATCTTAGTATGACCGTGCCAGATGACCCTGGATTGCGTAAACCCGTGATCACTCCTGCCATCGTCTGACGTCTGTCCGAGGTCGGTGTCTGATATTCTCCTGCTGATCTGGTGCTACGCATGAGGCCTAAGAGAGAGGCCGCCCTAGTATGCCCGTGCCAGATAACCCTGGACTGCATCAACCCGTGATGTTCTCCTGCCTTAATCTGTTATCCTGATACGTGTACCATTCCCTGATGTGCGGAATCGGGAGCATGGCATTATGTTCTGTTTATGTACTGTGTTTGTCTTCAAGTAAACTTTATGTTTCTTCATACCTGAAGTTGTGCGGTGTTGTCTAGTCCTGCTGTTCGCCATCTTGCCCACATGCTCAGCTGCCACAGTCCCCCGGTCACGGCCCTCCCCTAGTCCAGGTAGGCCCGAGTCCCCCTCTGTGGTCCAGTGGGTCCACATTCCTTTACCATATGGGATGCATGCCCCACGTCATCGTGGTCTGGCGGCATGGGAGCATAGGCTAGCTAGGTAAGCTATGCCATGTCCCGACTCCCCGAAACCGTGGAAGCGTAACAGGCTGATCACATAATCGTGACATCATTGCAGGTCCTCAACTTTAGGGAAAATCCTGGCCAAACTTTATCCTGCTGGGAGAAATATATCTTCCATCCAGCACTATACCCTTTGCTGCACTACATACCTCCCCCTTTGTTCAACCATAGGGGGGTGGACACATGACATACAGTGAACTCTGGACAGGGCATCTGCGTTCCCCTGTAGTCTGCCTGTCTGATGTTCTACTGAAAATTTGAAATTTTGCAGGGACAGAAACCACCTGTTGACTCGCACATTCCTATCCTTAGCTTGATTCATCTACGTAAGAGGGGAATGATCTATCATCAAACGAAAGGTTCTCCCCAGCAAATAATAGCGCAACGACTCGAGTGCCCACTTAATGGCCAGGCACTCTCTCTCCACAATACTGTACCTGGTTTCGGATGGGGTAAGTTTCCGGCTCAGGAATCTAACGGGATGCTCTTCCCCGTTAACCTCTTGAGACAGAACAGCACCAAGACCTATCTCAAAGGCATCAGTTCGCACGATGAACTGTCTTTTGAATCGGATGTAACCAGAACTGGTGTACTACACAGTACCAATTTTAACTTTACTAAGGCCTCCTCTATCTGATCATTCCAGCGGACCATCACAGACTTCCTCCCTTTCAAGCAGTCTGTTAAAGGCGCGGACAGGGTTGAAAACTAGGGAATAAACCACCTGTAATATCCCACTAAACCTAAAAAGGCTTTTACCTGCTTTGTTGTGAGGGGACGGGGCCAGTTCTGAATTGCCTCCACTTTCCCATTGACATAACAGCTCTTTGGATTGGCGGTTAACCCTGCTTGTCGCAGAGAATCTATCACCGCCTGTACCTTTGGTATGTGATTTTCCCAGTCTGCACTGTACACAACATAATCCAGATATGCTGAAGCATAACGGCGATGGGGACGGAGAACAATATCCATTAACCACTGGAACATCGCTGGCACGCCATGCTACCCAAAAGGTAATACTTTATACTGGAACAGCCTTCAGGGGTTACAAAGGCCATTTTTTCCTTAGTCACCACTGTTAGGGGCACCTGCCAATATCCTTTTGTGAGGTCAAGAGTTGAAAAATACTGTGCCTGCCCAAGCTGCTCTATCAATTCATTGACCCGGGGTATGAGATAGGCGTCAAATTTTGAAATTTCGTTAAGTTTTCTAAAGTCATTACAGAACCTTAGCGTCCCATCAGGCTTAGGTATTATGACTATTGAGCTGGCCCACTCACTTTGTGACTCTTCAATGACCCCTACCTGCAGCATAGTTTTTACCTCCTCCGAGATGGCCTCAGGCACCCGATACAGCTTGAGTCGGACTTTGACTTGTGGCTCCGTGACAATGTCATGTTGGATTAGGGAGGTGCGTCCAGGGAGCTCAGAGAAAATGTCTGTATTTCAGCTAACAAACTCCCGGACCTCCTGAACCTGTTTAGGAGATAAAGTATCTGCTATTTTGACTATGGAGAAGGTTTCTCCTGACACCCCGGAGATACTGGAGCCTTGAAATGAAATGCAGGCAGCGGACTATCCCCACCAAGGTGGTCTCTATCTTTCCATGGTTTAAGCAAATTAATATGGTAAATTTGTTCTGGCTTCCTCCTTCCTGGTTGGTGTACCTTGGAGTGTACTGGCCCCACCTTCTCCATAATCTTGTAGGGTCCCTGCCACCTTGCAAGAAATTTGCTATCTACTGTAGGCACAAGTACCAACACCCAATCCCCAGGACTAAAGGTTCTTACCGGAGAGTCCCGGTTATAGACCCGACTCTGCAACAGTTGTGCTGCCTTCATATGTTCCCGGACTAATGGTAGGACTGTCTCCATTCTTTCTTGCATTTTTGCAACATGTTCTATCACACTCTTGTGAGGGGTTGGTTGGTTCGCCCAGGCCTTTTTGGCTATATCGAGTAAGCCCGGGGATGTCTGCCATACAATAGTTCAAAGGGCGAGAACCTCGTAGATGCCTTGGGCATCTCCCGCACTGCAAACAATAAATATGACAGTAATAGATCCCAGTCCTTCCCATCCTTGGAAACTGCTTTTCTCAACATGCTCTTTAAGGTTTTATTGAATCTTTCTACCAGACCATCTGTTTGGAGATGATAGACTGATGTGCGCAATTGTTTGACATTTAACAAGCGGCAGAGTTCCAGAATTTTTTACATAAAGGGGGTTCCCTGGTCTGTTAAAATCTCTTGAGGAATCCCCACTCGAGAAAACATAACCATGAGTTATTTTGCTATGAGTTTAGATGACATGTGTCGCAGCGGGACAGCATCAGGATACTGGGTAGCATAATCTAGAACTAAAAGGATGTGTTGGTGTCCCCTTGCTGACTTATTGACAGGACCAACCAGATCCATTGCCACTCTTTCGAAATGTACCTCTATAATTGGTAAAGGCACCAAAATGAGGCTGGGGACCGGTTATCTGGCATACTAGACAGGAATTACAGTACCGTTTAACTTCTTCATGGACACCTAGCCAATAATACCACTGCAAAATTCGAACTAGGGTTTTGTTTTGGCCCAAATGCACACTATGTACATGCGCATGCACCAAATCCATTACCAGTCTACGATATGCCTGAGGTACCAGTAATTGTTCTACCATTTCCCCCGTATTTTCTCGACTCGATACAACAGATCTCGGTTTAGCTCAAAGCGTGGCAACACTGTAGCTGCCCCAGGTTGTTGGGGTTCCCCGTTAATAAACAGCACATTTCCCCTGGCTCGAGCCAAAGTAGGGTCTCGGAGTTGCGACGTACCAAAATTGTCACCTGATACATTTAAATCTGACAATTCAGGTCCCGGCAGCAAGTCTTCCACCTCTACAGCCAATACTTCTATGGGAGAATTTTCCCACTCCTCCTCCACCGAAGGGGAGGTTACCCCTACCACCAGTACTTCTTCCTCTTGGCCACCAGGTTCATGCCCCACTTCTGGAGAATGTAACCTGGTAGCCACCAGTGCCAGCAGTTGTTCAGTGGGTGGGACAACAGTTGGCCAAAGTACAGTAAAATAAAATAGTCTCTTCCAAGTATCACTTCATAATGTAAATTAATCATAACCCACACCTCATGGCACTGCCTCCCCACTGGCTTGTTTATCACCACTAGAGCAGTAGGATAGTCTTTTAGGTCCCAATGTATACACAACACCCCAATTTTCCAACCAATGTACTCACTGGTTTGTACCCGGCTGGCTCGTACCAGGGTCACAAGACTCCCTGAGACCAGTAGGGCCACAGCCAGGATGCCCTACACTTCAAACTTACACAAATGTTCCATATTGGGACCCTCCAGGGTGCCCATTGCACAAATCGGTTTGGCATAAAGGGATTGGCAGTATCCAAAGTTTGTGTCCATGGGCTCAGTCAGGTGGGGGCAATCAGCTTTCATATGGCCTGGCTCCTGGCACCGCCAGCAGATTATGGGGCCCCTTTATTTCCCAGACAAGTCTTGCGTTGCCTTCCTGGGCTCTGCTTGCCGAGCCAGGGGTGGAGACTTAGGGAACCTTCCTGTTACCTTCCGAGGAGTCTCTCACTGTAGTTCTTTGGTAGCCCCATATCTTTCTATGAGGTATATGATCTGGAAGACATTAGTAGGGGATGCCTGTCTGACCCAAGTTTGGAGGGAGTGGGGCAAAGCCCTCCAAAATTAATCAGACACTATGCGGTCCAGCATGGCCATGGGAGACAGTACCTCAGGCTGCAACCACTTTTGTAACAAGTGCAACAGGTCATAATACTGGGACCGAGCTGGCTTGGAGGGGGTAAACTCCCACTGGTGTATCCGCTGGGCCCGACTAACACATTTACCCCAAGATGTGCCAGTATCTCTCCCTTGATGATAGTGTAGTCCGCCTTTTGCTCAGTGGGTAGGTCCTGATAGGCTTTCAACGGTCCTAGGGCCAGAAACGGAGCGATGACTTCTGCCCATTGGTCCCGGGGTAGTTTCTCCCTCTCAGCAACTCCTTCGAACATCTCCAGGTACGTCTCAGCATCGTCAGATTTCTCCATTTTTGGGAATCGCTGTACAACAGCTTTCCGGACATCATGGATTCCCCAGGTAGTTCCTGTTGTCTGTGCCGTCGTGATGTGCTGTATCAACAGTCGGTTGGTTTCCTGCTGCTGTTGATTAAAAATCAGCTGCTTCTGCATAACCTCTTGCTGCTGTCGCAGAGCCTCCTGCTGCTGCGTAGCCTGTTGCTGCTGTGCCCTGGCCTCCTGCTGCTGCTGCATAACCTCTTGCTGCTGTCGCATGGCCTCCATAAGCATTTTTACCGTGGTCTCCAATTCTGGAAAGTTCCCCACCTGGGTTTGCGCCACTCTAATCCCCAGGACATAAGCTGGAGAATAGAGCAAAAAAAATAAGCAAAAACAGCCCGGTCTCACTGTGGCTGCCCGGTTAGCAGCGTCCACCAGGTGCCATTTCCAGGGTTGTTTTGAGTTTTGCAGTTAAACCTTTAAATTATGGGTAGTCCAACAAAAAAAGTTCAGGCTAACTCCAGCCTAGTTTCTCACACCTTGCACACACTTACCATGTGCCAAACAACAATATCGACTACGTAATCCATGTCCCCACCCACAGGTGAGGTACACATCACATGGGCTGATCAAGTGATCGAGAGATCATTGCAGGTCCTCAACTTTAGGGAAAATCCCGGCCAAACTTTATCCTGCTGGGAGAAATATATCTTCCATCCAGCACTACACCCTTTGCTACACCAGAGTATACAGTCATGGCCAAAAGTTTTGAGAATGACACAAATATTAATTTTTACAAAGTCTACTGCTTCACTTTTTCTAATGGCAATTTGCATATACTCCAGAATGTTATAAAGAGTGATCAGCTTAACAGCAATTACTTGCAAAGTCAATATTTGG
This sequence comes from Oophaga sylvatica, assembly GCA_033576555.1. Taxonomy (NCBI): domain Eukaryota; kingdom Metazoa; phylum Chordata; class Amphibia; order Anura; family Dendrobatidae; genus Oophaga; species Oophaga sylvatica. Next base: position 577,315,105 of record JARQOD010000001.1, read on the forward strand.
CTAGAAAATGAACTTTATCCCCCAAAACACATTTCAACATAATTGCAGCCCTGCCTTAAAAGGACTAGCTAACCTCTTTTCAGTGATTGCTCCATTAACACAGGTGTGGGTGTTGATGAGGACATGGCTGGAGATCAATCTGTCATGATTAAGTAAGAATGACACCACTGGACACTTTAAAAGGAGGCTGGTGCTTGGCATCATTGTTTCTCTTCTGTTAACCATGGTTATCTCTAAAGAAACATATGCAGTCATCATTGTAATGCACAAAAATGGCCTAACAGGGAAGAGTATCGCAGCTAGAAAGATTGCACCTCAGTCAACAATCTATCGCATCATCAAGAACTTCAAGGAGAGAGGTTCCATTGTTGCCAAAAAGGCTCCAGGGCGCCCAAGAAAGACCAGCAAGCACCAGGACAGTCTCTTAAAAGTGTTTCAGCTGCGGGATCGGGCTACCAGCAGTGCAGAGCTTGCTCAGGAATGGCAGCAGGCAGGTGTGAGTGCATCTGCACGCACTGTGAGGCGGAGACTCTTGGAGCAAGACCTGGTCTCAAGGAGGGCAGCAAAGAAGCCACTTCTCTCCAGAAAAAACATCATGGATAGATTGATATTCTGCAAAAGGTACAGGCAGTGGACTGCTGAAGACTGGGGTAAAGTTATTTTCTCTGATGAATGCCCTTTTCGATTGTTTGGGACATCAGGAAAATGCCTCATTCGGAGAAGACAAGGTGAGCGCTACCACCAGTCTTGTCTCATGCCAACTGTTAAGCATCCTGAAACCATTCATGTGTGGGGTTGCTTCTCAGCCAAGGGAATTGGCTCTCTCACAGTCTTGCCTAAAAACACAGCCATGAATAAAGAATGGTACCAGAATGTCCTCCAAGATCAACTTCTCCCAACCCTCCAAGAGCAGTTTGGCGATCAACAATGCCTTTTCCAGCATGACGGAGCACCTTGCCATAAAGCAAAGGTGATAACTAAATGGCTCAGGGAACAAAACATAGAGATTTTGGGTCCATGGCCTGGAAACTCCCCAGATCTTAATCCCATTGAGAACTTGTGGTCAATCATCAAGAGACGGGTGGACAAACAAAAACCTAAAAATTCTGACAAAATGAAAGCATTTATTGTGCAAGAATGGACTGCTATCAGTCATAATTTGGTCCAGAAGTTGATTGAGAGCATGCCAGGGAGAATTGCAGAGGTCCTGAAGAAGAAGGGTCAACACTGCAAATATTGACTTGCTGCATTAACTCATTCTAACTGTCAATATAAGCTTTTGTTACTCATATGTTTGCAATTATTATATTTCTGTCTGTGATAAAAACATCTGTCAAACACACATAAAAACCAGAGGGCAGCAGATCATGTGAAAATATAATATTTGTGTCATTCTCAAAACTTTTGGCCATGACTGTACACCTTCTTTCAACTTGCAGCATACATGTACTGCGGATGTCATTAAGGGGCTACAGTAGAATTCATTTTATATAAACAATACTTTGTAAAAGTTTTAGACATGCGTAGAAACAATGTTGCAAAGAAGGAATTAGAGATAATTGAATCAATCTGCTACAAGTAAAATTTTAGTTGAATTTCATGAAATTTGCAAGTCCTAACATATTCAAACAATGTTGTGATTCAATTCATATGGATAGCTAACAAAATGCTGAGCATCATTTCACACACTGCCAAACATTACATCAGCCAGAGAGCATGCTCCCATGATGTCAGATGTGGGTGTAAGCAGGTGCGGGAATGCAGAAACGCAGATATTACAGAACAATGCTTAACAACAATGTATTTTATTTATAGCAAAGGTGATGAAAATGATCTCCTTGCAGGGAGTTATTAAACAGTAAAAGTGAAAATTAAGGGTTAACACAACAGTCTGTTATTTCAACTTCACTTATCGCAATCTTCTCTGGTCCTCATCCACACACAATCTGATGTGGGTTGGAATACTGGCAACGGCCGGCACGGTGTCCTCAAATTAACTCAACAAATCATGGTTCAGCTTTTGGCGGCAACTGTCAGTCACCAGTTCTGCCCATTGAGCCCCTAGTCCATTAATCTGTGCAGCAGTAGCAGAGAGTGCTGAAGAAGTCTCTATCCACAGCGTGCTCAGCTGCACACTTGTCAAAGATGGGGAACGCATCTCAGGACTCGGCACCAAGTACTCGCTCCTCAGGGCAAACACTGCACACTGTTTGGCTGTGTGCCCGAAGCTTTGCGTGCTCACTGGCTCCCGGAGATGCTCACTGAAGTTCTGCCGGGGCAAGGCTCTGCACTGTCTCTCTCACTGCGGAGCTCGGCGCACACCTGCTTCCTTTCGATGCTGGCGGGAACTCTCTTCCTTTTTCCCGCTCTTCCTACTGCCTGCCTGACCTAGCCACGCACCCTCTCCCCGGATCATGGGACCTGTCTGGTTACCCATTCTTTCCTCCCGGCCACACTGGATGCAGACTCGGCAGTTCTGGACCGGGCAAGGTGCAGGTACCCGCAGCCCAGTCTTCCTCCTTACACTCCTGCCCTCCTTTAACTGGCCATTCCACGGGCGAGAGTTCTTTAATCAGACGTTTACACTCTTCCACTCCTTGAATAATTCTTTGCCAAATAAACTTGTCTTGTTCATAACGAGTGGGGGGTATTCCAGCTGTCGACCGCTTCGACCGGCGTAATGCAGGTTGACTGATAGAAGGTGGAAGAATATTTCGGTCTGACGAATCTGTCGTCTCTGTTGCTTCAGGCCCAGACACTTCTCTGGGGCCGGCGGACGGTGAATCCTCCAAGTCTGAGGCTGAAGCGGGTGTCTTACTCAACACAGTCAAGGACTGTTGAGGAGAGCATTTAGGTGATGTTTGGCACTCTCTCTGCTTCCTCAGGACCCTGTACAAGGCACAGGTGCAACATACTGCGATGGACTATTCGGGTGGGTGCTTCTTCCTCCTGTTTGGGTTGAATTTCATACACTGGCCAGTCAGATCCAACCCTGTGTTTTACTCGGTACGCATTTTTCTCCCATCGATGCTCCAACTTTCCCCGTACCTGCTTGTCCCAAATCAACACTCGATCTCCTGCCCTTAGAGCTGTCCCTCGAATAGGCTTCGTTTAATGGTGTTGAAGTTCTCAGAATTTCGCCTGTACCAGCCAGTGAAGAGTCTGTAGTTGATGTTGATGTTCTCGGACCTAGGAAGACACCCCCGTCTGTGGGTAGTCTTCTTTCGGATCCAACTCCAGCTCTGTGATTTTTTTGTCCCTTTCGCTCAGATATTAGGGTATATGGAGTGAATCCTGTTGTACTGTGCACTCGATTATTGTACACCCAGACAAATTCAGCCATGAACTCAGGCCACCGTTTCTTCTGATCTTCCTCCAATGTTCAGAGCATCTGAATCAACATCCGATTGAAGCGTTCACAGGCTCCATTCCCTTGAGGATGATAGGGCGTCATCCTTTACTTCTCAATCGGGTACAGACGATATAACTCCTCCATCACTTGGCCTTGGAAGCAAGCGCCTTTGTCAGAATGGATCCTTTTTTGGGCAACCATACTCCCGGATGAAGTCTCAGCAAATGGCCTGCGCCGCTGACTCAGCAGTCTGATCCCGAGTCGGAGTCACCACAGTGAACTTGGTAAAGTGGTCAGTCTTCACCAGACAATGTTCATACCCGAGATACGCTGGGCCCACGGCTAAGTAGTCGATCATCCATAACTCTAAGGGGCAGAAGTCACGATGGTCTGTGTCGGGGTTCTCTGCTCCGGAGGTTTGGCTAGTTCTCAGCTCCAACATCGTTGACAGGCCTCCTCAAAGGCAGTCTTCAATCGGGGGGTGATCTACCAGCTTCTGTAACCACTGAAATGTCTTCTCCAGTCCAAAGTGAGCCCCTCTCTCATGGGCCTCCGTAGCCACAACACGGATCAACTTCTCTGGGAGCACGACTTGCCAAGTGACAGCCAACTCCCACACCAGCTGCACTCTTCTATACAGCAAGACATCCTTCAACTGGAGTCTCTCCCACTGTCTCAGAATCTGCAGAGCTTCTAGGGATAGGGCGTCTCTCTCGCGCCGGCTGGGAGGTTGTTCCACCCACTGTTTCAACTGGGCAAGTTCCTTATCTGCTTGCTGGAGTTTCACCCAGTCATCCAGAGGTTGTCCCAGCACCTGTTCTCTTGACGCATCTGCGATCTGTCCCTTCATCGCCACCAACGACCTAGCAAGTTCCTGAAAACCATGAATCTCTTCTGCCTCAAATTCTTCATCTCGGTCATGTTTAGACCACTCATGGGTCACTCATAAAAGAGCATCAGCATGTGTATTCTTGGCCCCGGCCCATTAAGCGATCTTGTCCCAATCCTTCGCCATGGGAGCCACCCATCACTGTTCCAAGGCCCTCAATTTTGCATTTTCCAGGTCGTCTCCACATTGTCTCTCTCGCTGCGGAGCGCAGCGTACACCTGCTTTCTCTCTCGATGCCAGTGGAAACTCTACTCTCTGCCTTTTTCACGTGCTTCCTGCTCCTTGCCCGGTCTAGTCATGACCCCTTTCCCCGGGTCATGGGACCTGCCCGGTTCCCCATTTTTTCCCCCCAGCAACACTGGAAGTGGCCTCGGCAGTTCCGGACTTGGCATGGTGCAGGTACCCACAGCCCAGTCTTTCTTCTTACATTGGTGCGCAATTCAATGAAGAGGACTGGACTGCACTCAAGTGAAAGAAAGATGCTGGTGGAGTAGGCTGTGAACCCAATCAATCCACACAGAAGTATCCATTGCACTCTCAAGAAGGTAAGTTGCAAATGGTGTATACACACAAAGATAAAGTGAGGCACGATATAGCGACAAAATTAAATTATATCTGGGTGCATAGGCTTCCCCATTGTGTTTTGCAGCTTTTGACACATGGTCTAGCAGAACCAATCTAGGAGGCTCCCACAACCACCATAAAAGATGTCTTATTATGCTCTGAGCTCTCACTAGAATCCAGAGCATGATAAAAGTTGAAGTTTAAGAAAAAGAGAACAGTATACTCACATTATTGATCTTGCCAGCACAGCTCTCTCCTGGTTTTCCACTAGTTACTTCCGGCTTTGAGCTTTTCAAGTCTTTATAACAGGTAACATAGTAAAATAGTAACACAATTATTAACCCCTTCATGACCCAGCCTATTTTGACCTTAAAGACCTTGCCATTTTTTGCAATTCTGACCAGTGTCCCTTTATGAGGTAATAACTCAGGAACGCTTCAATGGATCCTAGCGATTCTGAGATTGTTTTTCGTAACATATTGGGCTTCATGTTAGTGGTAAATTTAGGTCGATAATATTGCGTTTATTTGTGAAAAAAATGGAAATTTGGCGAAAATGTTGAAAATTTCGCAATTTTCACATTTTTAATTTTTATTCTGTTAAACCAGAGAGTTATGTGACACAAAATAGTTAATAAATAACATTTCCAACATGTCTACTTTACATCAGCACAATTTTGGAAACAAAATTTTTTTTGTTAGAAAGTTATAAGGGTTAAAAGTTGACCAGCGATTTCTCATTTTTACAGCAAAATTTACAAAACCATTTTTTTAGGGACCACCTCACATTTGAAGTCACTTTGAGGGGTCTATATGGCAGAAAATAGCCAAAAGTGACACCATTATAAAAACTGCACCCGTCAAGCTACTCAAAACTACATTCAAGAAGATTATTAACCCTTCAGGTGCTTCACAGGAACTAAAGCAACGTGAAAGGAAAAAATGGACATTTTAATTTTTCCAACAAAAATTTTATTTTAGCATCAATTTTTTCATTTTTGCATGTGCAGCAGGATAAAATGGATCCTAAAATTTGTAGGGCAATTTCCCCTGAGTACACAGATACCTTATATGTGGTCATAAACCACTGTTTTGACGCACGGTAGGTCTCAGAAGGGAAGGAGCGCCATTTGACTTTTTGAATGGAAAATATGCTGGAATATTTAGCTGTTGCCATGTCGCATTTGGAGAGTCCCTGTGTGCCTAAACATTGGAGCTCCCCCACCAGTGACCCCATTTTGGAAACTAGACTCCTCAAGGAACTTATCTAGATGCATAGTGAGCACTTTGAACCCCCAGGTGCTTCACAAATTGATCCATAAAAAAAAGAAAGTACTTATTTTCACAAAAATTTTCTTTTAGCCTCAGTTTTTTCATTTTCACATGGGCAACAGGATAAAATGGATCCTAAAACTTGTTGGGCAGTTTATCCTGAGTACACAGATACCTCATATGTGGTCATAAACCACTGTTTGGGCTCACGGCAGGGCCCAGAAGGGAAGGAGCCCCATTTGACTTTTTGAATGGAAAATTAGCTCCAATCGTTAGCGGACACCATGACGCGTTTGGAGAGCCCCTGTGTGCCTAAACAGTGAAAAAACCCCACATGTGACACCATTTTGGAAACTAGACCTCTTATGGAACTTATCTAGATGTGTTGTGAGCACTCTGAACCCCAAGTGCTTCACATAAGTTTATAACGCAGAGCAGTGAAAATAAAAAAATCTTTTTTTTCCTCAAAAATGATTTTTTAGCCGGCTATTTTTTATTTTCACAAGGGTAACAGGAGAAATTGGACCACAAAAGTTGTTGTGCAATTTGCCCTGAGTACACCACTACCCCATATGTGGGGGGGAACCACTGTTTGGCGCGTGGGAGAGCTCAGAAAGGAAGGAGCGCCATTTTGGAATGCAGACTTGATGGAATGTTCTGCGGGAGTCATGTTGCGTTTGCAGAGCCCCTGATGTGCCTAAACAGTAGAAACCCCCACAAGTGACCCCATTTTGGAAACTAGACCCCCAAGGAGCTTATCTAGATGTGTAGTGAGCACTTTGAACCCCCAAGTGCTTCACAGAAATTTATAAACGCAGAGCAGTGAAAATAAAAAAAATCATTTTTGTTTCTCAAAAATCATTTTTTAGCCCGCTATTTTTTATTTTCCCAAGGGTAACAGGATAAATTGGATGCCAAAAGTTGTTGTCAAGTTTTTCCTGAGTACGCTAGTGCCCCATATTTGATGGGGAACCACTGTTTGGGCGCACGGCAGGGCTCAGAAGGGAAGGAGCGCCATTTGACTTTTTTAATGGAAAATTAGCTCCAATCGTTAGCGGACACCATGTCGTGTTTGGAGAGCTCCTGTGTGCCTAAACTTTGGAGCTCCCCCACAAATTACCCCATTTTGGAAACAAGACCCCCTAAGGAACTTATCTAGATGCACAGTGAGCACTTTGAACCCCCAGGTGCTTCACAGAAGTTTATAACGCAGAGCCCTAAAAATAAAAAATCTTTTTTTTCTCAAAAAATGATATTTTAGCCCCATATTTTTTATTTTCACAATGGTTACAGGAGAAATTGGACTCCAAAAGATGTTGTCCAGTTTGTCCTGAGTACGCTGGTATTCCATATGTGGGGGTAACCACTGTTTGGGCACACGTCAGGACTCGGAAGGGATGTAATGACGCTTTGAAATGCCTACTTGATGGAATTGTCTGCGGGCATCTTGTTACGTTTGCAGAGCCCCTGATGTGCCTAAACAGTAGAAACCCCCACAAGTGACCCCATTTTGTAAACTAGACACCCCAAGGAACTTATCCAGATGTGTGGTAAGCACCTTGAACCCCCACGTGCTTCACAGAAGTTTATAATGCAGAGCCGTGAAAATAAAAAATAATTTTTTTCCTCAAAAACTGATTTTTTTAACCCGCAATTTTTTTATTTTCACAATGGTAATAGGAGAAATTGGACCCCAAAAGTTGTTGTACAGTTTGTCCTGAGTACACTGGTACCCCATATGTGGGGGGGAAACCACTGATCGGGCACACGTTGGGGCTCGGAAGGGAAGTAGTGACGTTTTGAAATGCTGACTTTGATGGAATGGTCTGCGGGCATCATGTTACATTTGCAGAGCCCCTGATGTGCCTAAACAGTAGAAACTCCCCACAAGTGACGGCATTTTGGAAACTAGACCCCACATGGAACTTATCTAGATGTGTGGTGAGCACTTTGAACCCCCAAGGGCTACACAGAAGTTTATAACGCCCAGGCATGAAAATTAAAAAATCATATTTTTTCCACAAACATGATCTTTTAGTCCCCAATTTTTTTATTTTCCCAAGGGTAACAGGAGAAATTAGACCCCAAAAGTTGTTGTCCAATTTGTCCTGAGTACGCTGATATCCCACATGTGGGAGAAAACTACTGTATTGGCACACGTCAGGGATCGCAATGGAAGTAGTGACGTTTGACGTTTTGAAATGCCGACTTGATGGAATGGTCTGCAGGCGACATGTTAGGTTTGCAGAGTTCATGATGTGCCTAAACAGTAGAAACCCCCCAAAGTGACCCCATTTTGGAAACTAGATCCCCTAAGGAACTCCTCTAGATGTGTGGTGAGCACTTTGAATCTCCAAGTTCTTCCCAGAAGTTTACAACGCAGAGCTGTGAAAATAAAAAATCATTTTTTTCCACAAAAATAATTTTTTAATCCCCAATTTTTTTTTGCCAAGGGTAACAGGAGAAATTAGACCCCCAAATTTGTTGTGCAATTTTTCCTGAGTACGCTGATACCCCATATGTGGGGGTAAACCACTGTTTGGGCACAAGTCGGGGCTCGGAATAAAGGGAGCACTGTTTGACTTTTTGAACGCTAAATTTGCAGGAATCAATGGTGGAGCCATGTCGTGTATGGAAACCCCCTGATGGGCCTAAATAGTGGAAACCCCTCAATTCTAACTCCAACCCTAACCCCAACACACCTCTAACCCCAACCCTAACCCCTACACATCCCTAACCCTAATCCCAACTCTAACCATAACCCTAACCACAAGCCTAACCCTAATCAAAACCCTAACCCCAAAAACACCCCTAACACTTATCCTAACTCTAACCCTAACCACAAACCTAACCTTAATCCCAACCCTAACCCTAATTCCAACCCTAATTCTAACCCTAACCCTAATTCCAACCCTAACCCTAATTTCAACCCTAACCCTAATTCTAATCCTAACACTAATTCTAACCCTAATGCTGTTAGGGTTCGAGTTCCCGCTGCTGCACAAGGGGGTCTCGAACCAGTCCCGCTGCGGTCCCCCCTCCATCTCCTGCCTCAGTGGAGTCTGCTCAGCAAAGACGTTAGTCCCAGCATCTCGCCCGGTCTAATACTGTGCAGAGACTTGCTGCTGCCTCTTCAGGTTCTGCTATTGTAGCCAGTACTGGTCAGCGGCGGGCAGATGTGTTTAGGACTAAGTCCTTTGTTTCTTCATCTGAGCATGCCCAGGGCAATATCTCCCATTGGAGATCAGGGGTCACATGCTCAGATACAGCTGCCACTCCTATTGTTCCTTCAGGAAGGTCCTGTGGCTGTTGATGTTCTGAAGCAGCTTCCCATTGGTCCTTCCTGGAAGGTCTTTTTCTCGTGGCTGCTATAAAAGGCTGTCCTTAACGCATGGCCGTGCGCTAGTATCAAATCTGTTACGTGCTTGCGCCAGTGTGGTCATGTATGCTTGTGGTTAGGTCTGGCTGAAATAAGCCCCTAGAATACTGGCACCTCCGGTGAGGAGATTGTATGCACGTGTTCAGGGCCGGCTGAAAACGCCATTAGAATACCGGCTACTCCGGTGAGGAGATTACTGCTTGGGTTCTGTTTGCATGACCACAGACTGCAATCCGCTTAGAAGTCATCTGTGTTCCCTGTGAGTCTAACAGGACACAGTCTTTGTTGCAGCGGCTCTGTGAATTAACAGCGTCCGCTTATATCGCCATATAGTGCTACGGAGTTTACATCTGCGACTCTGCGGGATAACAGAGTTCACTCATACTGCCTATTTACGCCATCTTACTAGCAGCAGGCTCTGCCTGCACGGTGGACCCCGGGCTGCGAACGCACCTTTCCTTAATATCTATTAGGTGCGTTCTGCAGGCCCTTAACATAATACTAGCGCCAGGGTCTGGCTAGTAAAATGGCGGATGACCAGTGTCTACCGCAGTACATCCAGCAGCTGGAGGGTAGATTGGCGCCCCGCTCATACATTTGCTCCGGGTGACCTAGTGTGGCTCTCTGCCCGAAACATCAGGCTACGTGTAGAGTCCACCAAGTTGGCACCTCGCTTTTTGGGTCCCTTTAAAGTTTTTGAGCAAGTGAACCTGATGGTTTACCGCCTAGCCCTTCCACCTCACCTTGGTATCACCGACACCTTTCACGTGTCCCTCCTGAAACCCGTGGCCATTTCCCGGTTTTCTGAGTCATCTGCCGGGACGTCGGGTTCATCTACCGACAATCATGAGGTGAACGCCATTGTTGGCTGCAAGGTGGTACGAGGCAAAAAATTTTATTTGGTGGATTGGAGGGGTTATGGGCCTGAGGATAGGTCTGGGAGCCTGCCAAGCATGTTCATGCTCCGCAGCTCATCGCTGCCTTTGAGCGCAGCGAGGCCTAAAGAATGAGGGGCCCTAGGAGGGGGAGTAATGTTAGGGTTCGAGTTCCCGCTGCTGCACAAGGGGAGTCTCGAACCAGTCTCGCTGCGGTCACCCATCCATCTCCAGCTGAAGTGGAGCCTGCTCAGCAAAGACGTCGGTCCCAGCTTCTCACCCGGTCTAATACTGTGCAGAGACTTGCTGCTGCCTCTTCAGGTTCTGCTATTGTAGCCAGTACTGGTCAGCGGCGAGCAGACGTCTTTAGGACTAAGTCCTGTGTTGCTTCATCTGAGCATGCCCAGGGCAAGATTTCCCATTGGAGATCAGGGGTCACATGCTCAGATACAGCTGCCACTCCTATTGTTCCTTCAGGAAGGTCCTGTGGCTGTTGATGTTCTGAAGCAGCTTCCCATTGGTCCTTCCTGGAAGGTCTTTTTCTCGTGCCTGCTATAAAAGGCTGTCCTTATCGCCGTGCTTTAGTATCAAATCTGTTACGTGCTTGCGCCAGTGTGGTCATGTATGCTTGTGGTTAGGTCTGGCTGAAATAAGCCCCTAGAATACTGGCATCTCCGGTGAGGAGATTGTATGCACATGTTCAGGGCTCGGCTGAAAACGCCATTAGAATACCGGCTACTCCGGTGAGGAGATTACTGCTTGGGTTCTGTTTGCATGACCACAGACTGCAATCGGCTTAGCAGTCATCTGTGTTCCCTGTGAATCTAACAGGACACAGTCTTTGTTACAGCGGCTCTGTGAATTAACAGAGTCAGTTTATATCGCCATGCTACGGCGTTTACATCTGCGACTCTGCGGGATAACAGAGTTCGCTCATACTGCCTATTTACGCCATCTTACTAGCAGCAGGCTCTGCCTGCATGGTGGACCCCGGGCTGCGAACGCACCTCTCCTTAATATCTATTAGGTGCGTTCCCCAGGCCCTTAACAAATGCTAATCCTAATGCTAACCCTAAGGCTAACCCTAACCATAGTTCTAACCCTAACCCTAGTTCTAACCCTAACCCTAAGGCTGGGTTCATATTGCGTTTTACCAGCCTGTTCAACACATAGCGTTGACGGCTGGTAAAGGTATATCATAACGCGATTGTGTTATGCTATACCCGCTAGCGCAGATGAATCAGCAGATGATTCATCTGCGCTAGTGGTGAAGGAGCCCAGATGCTGCAGGCCGCATCCGAGGCTCCGTCACTGAATGATGGTGCCTGCAAATGGGGGTGAATGGCAGCGTTAACGGACTGCGCTACATCGCGTTATACCGCGGTGCAATGCAGTTCGTCTAACGGACTGCCATAACACAATATGAACACAGCTTGATAATCGTAACCCTAACCCTAATAAAAAAAAATATATATATATTTTTTATTTGATTTGTCCCTACCTATGGGGGTGATAAATGGGGCGTTTATTTACTTTTTTTTATTTTGATCACTGTGAGAGTTTATCACAGTCATCAAAATAAATTTCTGGACTCTGGAGGGCGCACTGCGCACGCGCCCGCCATTTTGCAAGATGGCGGCGCCCATGAAACATCGGACGCCGGGACGGATCCAGGGACATCGGAGGACTGGGAGAGGTGAGTAGGGGGAGTTGGAAGGTAGGGGGGGATCGGAAGGTGGGGACAGCGGAGGCAAGGAGGAGGGGAGCATTGCTCTTATTGGCTGTTTCACTTTTAACAGCCAAACAGAGCAATCATAGCCATGTGGGGGTTAAGCCAACCCCCCTGTGGTGAAGCACAAAGGGTCTTGTGCCTGTGGGTCGGGTGACCTTTCAGTGACCCCGGTCACCCAACCCGCAGTAACGCGATTCTTTCATGACACAGGGTATGCATCACAGGTCGGATTGGCACCGACTTTCATGACGCATACGCTGTGTCACAGGTCGGGAAGGGGTTAAGGTTGAAGGAAGAGTAAGTTCATCTAGTTCAATCCATATCCTATCCTAATCTGCCCTAACATGTTGATCCAGAGGAAGGCAAAAAAAAAACCAAGTGGCAAACAGTAAGCTTCACATTGGGGAAAAAAATTCCTTCCGTCTCCACATACGGCAATCAGACTAGCTCCCTGGTTCAACGCAATATCTAGGAAACTAGTGAATATAGCCTGTAATATTATACTTTTCAAGAAAGGCATCCAGTCCCTTCTTAAATTTTAGTAGGGAATAACTCATTACAACATTAGACGGCAGAGAGTTCCATAGTCTCACTGCTCTTACAGTAAAGAATATGCGTCTGTGATTATGACTAAACCTTCTTTCCTCCAGACGTAGAGGATGCCCCCTTGTCCCCGTCACAGGTCTAAGAGTAAAAAGATCATTAGAAAGGTCTTTGTACTGTCCCTTCATATATTTATACATTGTAATAAGATCACCCCTAAGCCTTCGTTTTTCCAAACTAAATAACCCAAAGTGTAATAACCTGTCTTGGCATTGCAGACCCCCCAGTTCTCTAATAACCTTGGTCGCTCTTCTCTGCACCCGCTCCAGTTCAACTATGTCTTTCTTATATACCGGAGACCAGAACTGTACACAGTATTCTAAGTGTGGTCGCACCAGTGACTTGCATAGAGGTAAAATTATGTTCTCCTCATGAGCATCTATGCCTCTTTTAATGCATCCCATTATTTTATTTGCCTTTGCAGCAGCTGCCTGACATTGGCCACTAAATGTGAGTTTGTCATCCACCCTTACACACAGGTCTTTTTCAGTGACAGTTTTGCGCAGTGTTTTACAATTAAGCACATAATTATACATCTTGTTTGTTCTACCCAAGTGCATCACCTTACATTTATCCCCATTAAAGCTCATTTGCCATTTTTCAGCCCAAGCTTCTAGTTTACATAAATCCTCCTGCAATATAAAATTGTCCTCCTCAGTATTTATTACCCTGCAGAGTTTAGTGTCATCTTCAAATATTGAAATACTACTCTGTATGCCCCTACAAGGTGATTAATAAATGTTAAAGAGAAGCAGCCCCAATACTGACCCTTGTGGTACCCCACTGCTAACCGTGACCCAGTTCGAGTGTGCTCCATTAAAAACCACCCTTTGTTTCCTATCCATGAGCCAGTTCTTAACCCACTTACACATATTTTCCCCTATCCCCATTGTTCTCATTTTATGTATCAGCCTTTTGTGTGGCACCGTATCAAAAGCTTTTGAGAAGTCCATGAACACCGCATCCACTGCGTTCCCTTGTTCCAGTCCGGAACTTACCCCTTCATAAAAGCTTATCAGATTAGGCCTCTTTCACACATCCGTCTTTTTGTATCAGGCATGGTCCGTCGAACACCTGAAGGGACGGATCCGGCGCTGAAATAAAAAAACTGATGCAACGGATCCGTTTTTTTGCTGGATCCGACCTGAACTTTTGAACCCAGAAAAAGAGGGTTTTGGATGCCCGGAGGCACTGGAAAATGTAGTAGTAGTAGTAGTAGTAGTAGTAGTAGTAGACCTTGATTTCCAGAAACCAGATCAGACTTTTGACGGATTGCACAAAAGTCTGATCCGGTTCCATTGACTTCTATTGTTTCCGGCCGCCTGATGCGCCGCTTCAGGCACATCAGGCAACTCCGGCAAAAAAAAAAACGTTACATGCTCCGTTTTGTCCGGCCGCCGGAATGTACATTTCCGCCGGATCCGGACAAAAATGGATACAACGCAATGACATCAGGCACGATCCGGCGCTAATGAAAGTCAATGGTAAAAAAAACGCATCCGGTACCGGATCCGTTTTTTTACCAACACGCCGGATCATGCCTGATATAAAAAGACGGATGTGTGAAAGAGGCCTTAGTCTGACAAGAACAGTCCCTCGTAAACCCATGTTGACACTGTGTCATGAGGTTATTCAGCCTCAGATACTCCAATATAGTATCCCTTAAAAAACCCTCCAGGATTTTACCCACAGTAGATGTTTGTTAGAACCCTCTTGTTAGGTTTTTTTCAGTTTGCTGGTGACATGACCTTTTTTCCCTATTTAGTCTGGCTCCGCCCTTCTGGCTTTGCTGGACTTCATTGTATTATCTACTCTTAAGCTAGCCGGGTGCTTAGGTGCCTTTCTCAGTCAGTTTTGCTTGATCTTAGGATCTCTAAGCAATTTGTTTTCTGTTTTATTTTTCCTGCTACAATTTCTGTTAGGAGGTGTCCACCTTTTCTCCCAGTCCCTAGATCTTGTAGGGATTCCTCCCTCGCAACTATAGGTCTTCGTTCAGACTAGCTGAGGACTTTAGCGGGTCTGGTCGCAGGATCAGGTTCCTCCGTTACATCGTAGGGATCCAGCTTAGTTCTATTATAGGGACAGAATTCACATCTTTCCTTAGTGCTTGTAGCAGATCATAACAGTAAGTCCAGCCCAAAAAAAAAAAAAAATCTCTAACGAAAGATTTTCTGTTTCCATCATGGTGTCGGTTGAGGATTTGGCTCAACGCCTGCAGGGACTTTCTCTGGAGGTGGCTGAGATCCAGCAACACGTGAGTAGTTGTTCTGGAGCACATTTCGTGGAGCCAAAGGTACGTTTGCCTGATTTATTTTTTGGTGAAAAACAAGATTTTTTTTCTTTTAAAAATGCTTGCTTGTTGTATTTCCGTTTGAGACCCAGATCCTCTGGTGATGAATCACAACGCATAGGGTTCATAATGTCACTTTTGCGCAAAGAACCTCAGGACTGGGCCTTTTCTCTGCAGCCTAGTGATCCATGCTTTAGATCAGTGGATAGTTTTTTTTCTGCTTTGGGGTTATTGTATGACGATCCTGATCGTGTTTCATCAGCTGAGACAGTTGAGACGTTTGAGACAGGGATCAGGCAATGTGGAAAAATATTGTACTCACTTCCGTAGGTGGTCCACTCAGGTGGGGTGGAACGATTCAGCTTTGAAAAGTTTATTTCTTGCAGGGTTAAGTGAAAGGGTTAAAGATTTGCTGATTGCTTATCCTATACCTGGCAACTTGCAAGAGGCTATGCAATTAGCCATACGGGTGGATAGGAGACTGCGTGCAAGGGTTAATGAGAGTAAATCTGCCTTGTCAGCTCTAAGTCTGGAGAGGGACTGTACTGACATTGGAGAGCCGATGGAAATTGGAGCAATGACACCTCACTCTCGGGAAAAAGACCGTAGATTTGCTGAAGGTTTGTGTTTCTATTGTGGCAAATCTGACCATTTCATTAAGAACTGTGTGCTTCGTATGAATAAAGAGAAAAAAAAAATGAGGTCAGTTTCGCCCGTATAGCTTGTTTAAACAATAAAGGTGTCTTTCTTTCTGCTACCACTGCTGTTGAGGAGGAATTAATGGAGTTTTGGGTATTTGTGGATTGTGGTTCAACTCTCAATGTGATTGATGGGAAATTTTTGGAAAAACTAAAATTAAAACCCAAACTTCTGTCTTCCCTATTAACCCCTCTCTGACATTAGACGTACTATCCCGTCCATAAAACCCGTGCCATTCTGCCCATGGATGGGATAGTACGTCATAGGCGATCAGCTGCGCTCCTGAGGGGAGCGCAGCTAATCGCCGCCGGGTGTCAGCTGATTATCACAGCTGACACCCGTGACTGTGTGTCAGGAGCGGTCACGGACCGCTCCCGGCACATTAACCCCTAGCACACCGCGATCAAACATGATCGCGGTGTACTGGGGGCACAGGGGAGGATCGTGCAGGGTGGGGGCTCACTGCGCGCCCCCCTGAGACCCTCAGACCAGCGCAATGTGATCGCGCTGTTCTGAGGGCTTCCTCCCTCCCAGGACCCGGATCCAAGATGGCGCCGGGGTCCTGGAGGGAGGCGGCTTCCTCAGTGCCTGCTGAGAGCAGGCACTGAGAAGCCTGCAGCTATGCCTGAGCGATCGCTGGTGTGACAGAGTGCTGTGCACACTGTCACACCAGCGATTTGATAAAATACAGTGATGTCCCACCCTGGGACAAAGTAAAAAAGTTAAAAAAATAAAAATAAACATGTTATAAAAAAAAATCCAAAATAAATAAAAAAAAAAAAAAATATTCCCCAATAAATTCATTTCTTCCTGTAAATAAAAAAAACAAAACAATAAAAGTACACATATTTGGTATCGCCGCGTCCGTAACGACCCCCCCTATAAAACTGTCCCACTAGTTAACCCCTTTAGTGAACCCCTTAAAAAAAAAAAAAAAAAACGAAGCAAAAATTCAATGCTTTATCATCATACCGCCGAACAAAAAGTGGAATAACGTGCGATCAAAAAGACCAAATATAAATAAACATGGTACCGCTGAAAACATCATCTTGTCCCGCAAAAAACAAGCCCCATACAGCATCATCAGCGAAAAAATAAAAAAGTTATAGCTCGCAGAATAAAGCGATGCAAAAATAATTATTTTTTATATAAAATTGTTTTTATTCTATAAAAGCGCCAAAACATAAAAAAATGATATAAATGAGGTATCGCCATAATCGTACTGACCCGAAGAATAAAATTGCTTTATCAATTTTACCACATGCGGAACAATAAAAACGCCTCCCCAAAAGAAATTCATGAATTGCTGATTTTTGTTCATTCTAACCTCCCAAAAATCGAAATAAAAAGCGATCAAAAAAGTCACCTGCTCAAAAATGGTACAAATAAAAACGTCAACTCGTACCGCAAAAAATAAGACCTCACATGACTCTGTGGGCCAAAATATGCAAAAATTATAACTCTCAAAATGTGGCGATGCAAAAAACTATTTTTGCAATAAAAAGCGTCTTTTAGCGTGACAGCTGCCAATCATAAAAACCCGCTATAAATAGTAAATCAAACCCCCCTTTATCACCCCCTTAGTTAGGGAAAAATAATAAAATTAAAAAAATGTATTTATTTCCATTTTCCCATTAGGGTTAGGGTTAGGGTTGGCGCTAAAGTTAGGGTTAGGGTTGGCGCTAAGGTTAGGATTAGGGTTAGGGTTGGGATTAGGGGTGTGTTAGGGTTAGGTTTGTGGTTAGGGTTGGGACTAGGGTTAGGGGTGTGTTGGGGTTAGGGTTGGAGTTAGAATTGGGGGGTTTCCGCTGTTTAGGCACATCAGGGGCTCTCCAAATGTGACATGGCGTCTGATCTCAATTCCAGCCAATTCTGCGTTGAAAAAGTCAAACGGTGCTCCTTCACTTCTGAGCTCTGCCATGCGTCCAAACAGTAGTTTATCCCCACATATGGGGTATCAGCGTACTCTGGACCCCAAGAGTTATTGTGCAATTTGTCCTATTTCTTCTGTTACCCTTGGGAAAATAAAAAACTGGGGGCAAAAATATCATTTTTGTACAAAAAAAATTATTTTTTGTTTTTACGGCTGTACATTATAAACTTCTGTGAAGCACTTGGGGCTTCATAGCGCTCACCACACACCTAGATAAGTTCCTTGTGGGGTCTATTTTCCAAAATGAGGTCACTTGTTGGGGATTTCCACTGTTTAGGCGCATCAGGGGCTCTCCAAATGCGACATGACGCCCCCAGACCATTCCATCAAAGTCTGCAATCCAAAACGTCACTACTTCCCTTCCGAGCCCCAACGTGTACCCATACAGTAGTTTTCTCCCACATATTGGGTATCAGCGTACTCAGGACAAATTGGGCAACAACTTTTGGGGTCCAATTTCTCCTGTTACCCTTGTAAAAATAAAATATTGGGGCGAAAAAATCATTTTTGCAAAAAAAAAAAAAGATTTTTTATTTTTACGGCTGTGCGTTATAAACTTCTGTGAAGCACTTCGGGGTTCAAAGTGCTCACCACACATCTAGATAAGTTCCTTGTGGGGTCTATTTTCCAAAATGGGGTCACTTGTGGGGGTTTCCACTGTTTAGGCGCATCAGGGGCTCTCCAAATGCGACATGACGCACCCAGACCATTCCATCAAAGTCTGCAATCCAAAACGTCACTACTTCCCTTCCGAGCCCTGACGTGCGCCCATACAGTAGTTTTCTCCCACATATTGGGTATCAGCGTACTCAGGACAAATTGGGCAACAACTTTTGGGGTCCAATTTCTCCTGTTACCCTTGTGAAAATAAAATATTGGGGGCGAAAAAATCATTTTTGTAAAAAAAAAAAAGATTTTTTATTTTTACGGCTGTGCGTTATAAACTTCTGTGAAGCACTTCGGGGTTCAAAGTGCTCACCACACATCTAGATAAGTTCCTTGTGGGGTCTATTTGCCAAAATGGGGTCACTTGTGGGGGGTTTCCACTGTTTAGGTGCATCAGGGGCTCTCCAAATGTGACATGACGCCCCCAGACCATTCCATCAAAGTCTGCAATCCAAAACGTCACTACTTCCCTTCCGAGCCCCGACGTGTGCCCATACAGTAGTTTTCGCCCACATATTGGGTATCAGTGTACTCAGGACAAATTGGACAACAACTTTTGCGTTCCAATTTCTTCTGTTACCCTTGTGAAAATAAAATATTGAGGGCGAAAAAATCATTTTTGTAAAAAAAAAAAAAGATTTTTTATTTTACGGCTGTACGTTATAAACTTTAGTGAAACACCTGGGGGTTCAAAGTTCTCACCACACATCTAGATAAGTTCCTTGAGGGGTCTAGTTTCCAAAATGGTGTCATTTATGGGGGTTTCCACTGTTTAGGCAGATCAGGAGCTCTCCAAACACGACATGGCGTCCAGCCAATTCTGCGTTGAAAAAGTCAGACGGCGCTCCTTCCCTTCCATTCCAAACTCTGCCATGCACCCAAACAGTGGTTTACCCCCACATATGGGGTATCAGCGCACTCAGGACAAATTGCACAATAACTTTTGGAGTCTTGTTACCCTTGGAAAAATAAAAATTGGGGTGAAAAGATCATTTTTTTGGAAAAATATGATTTTTAAATTTTACGGCTCTACGTTATAAACTTGTGTGAAGCACTTGGGGGTTAAATTGCTCATCAAAAATCTAGATAAGTTCCTTAGGGGGTCTAGTTTCCCAAATGGGGTCATTTGTAGGGGGTTTCCACTGTTTAGGCACATCAGGGGCTCTCCAAATGCAACATGACCCCCATTAACGTCTGCATTCCAAAACGTTACTACTTCCTTTCCAAGCCCTGCCGTGCGCCCAAACAGTTTCCCCCCACATATGGGGTATCAGCGTACTCAGGACAAATTGGACAACAACTTTTGGGGTCCAATTTCCTTGGGAAAATTCAAAAATTTGGGACTAAAAAATCATTTTTGTGGAAAATTATTTTTTTTTTTCACACCCAGGCTTTATAAACTTTTGTGAAACACTTGAGGGTTCAAAGTGCTCACAACAGATCTAGATAAGTACCTTAGGGGGTCTAGTTTCCAAAATGGTGTCACTTGTGGGGGGTTTCCACTGTTTAGGCGCATCAGGGGCTCTCCAAACGCGACATGGCATCCAATCTAAATTCCAGCCAATTTTAGTTTGAAAAAGTCAAACGTCGCTCCTTCCCTTAAGAGCTCTGCCGTGTGCCCAAACAGTGGTTTTCCCCCACATATGGGGTATTGGCGTACTCAGGAGAAATTGCATAACAACCTTATCTGTCCATTTTCTCCTTTTACCCTTGTGAAAATAAAAAAAAAGTTTGTAAAAGATCATTTTTGTGGCTAAAAAGTAAAATATTCATCTTTTCCTTCCACGTTGCTTTAGTTCCTGTGAAGCACCTGAAGGGTTAATAATCTTCTTGAATGTGGTTTTGAGTACCTTGAGGGGTGCAGTTTTTAGAATGGTGTCACTTTTGGGTATTTTCTGCCATATAGACCCCTCAAAGTGACTTCAAATGAGAGGTGGTCCCTAAAAAAAATGGCTTTGTAAATTTTATTGTAAAAATGAGAAATCGCTGGTCAAATTTAACCCTTATAACTTCCTAACAAAAAAAAATTTTGGTTCCAAAATTGTGCTGATGTAAAGTAGACATGTGGGAAATGTTATTTCTTAACTATTTTGTGTGATATATTTCTCTGTTTTAAGGGAATAAAAATTCAAAGTTTGAAAATTGCAAAATTTTAAAAATTTTCGCCATATTTGCGTTTTTTCAAAAATAAACGCAAGTTATATCGAAGAAATTTTACCACTAACATGAAGTACAATATGTCACGAGAAAACAGTCTCAGAATCGCGAAGATCCGTTGAAGCGTTCCAGAGTTATAACCTCATAAAGAGACAGTGGTCAGAATTGTAAAAATTGGCCCGGTCATTAACGTGCAAACCACCCTTGGGGGTGAAGGGGTCAATGTGGTTGCTGTGGATGGTTCTCCCTTGAAAAATGTTACTCACCA